>JAVTVJ010001693.1:0-130529 GCA_034509425.1 Eopsaltria australis | reverse complement strand
GGCAGTGGGAATGGGAATGAGCTGTGGAATGGGGCAGAGGAAATTGGGAATGGAGCAAAGGGAGCTGGGAATGGGCTCTGGAATGGGAATGGGACAATGGGAACCAAACCAGATTCCCAAGAACCCAGCTGCTCCCTTGGAATCCAGATCCAGGTTTTCCATGTGTTTGGGGGGGATCCGGATCCGGGTTTTCCATGGTTTTTTGGGATCAGCTCTGCCCTTTGTGCCACATTCCAAGCAGGATGGGCCCATCCCCCATCCCCGTCTGAATTCCCAGGAATCTCCTGCTGCTCTGCGGGAATTCTGGCCGGGATCCAACATTCCCAGGGTTCCTCACCCTGCCAAGGAGCTGCTCCCCGCTGCTCCGGGGGCGGGAATTCCGGGAATTCCTTCCCTAAGGCTGCTGAGGATTCCCTCTCCCTGGGATTTTTCAGGATGGGGGATTCCCAGATCCTGCTGTTTTCCAGCGGGGAATTTCAACAGGGAGTGATCCCGAAATATCCGTGCTTATGAGGCTGATCCCAAATTTTTCCTGGAGCGGGAGGGAAATCAGGAAAATCCCCTCAGACTGAAATAACACCCGAGACAATTCCCAGCCGGGATTATCCAAGGAATTTCCGCCTCTGGAATGACGTTAATCCCTCAAAATCCCTCAAATGCATCCCGGCTTTTCGGCGGGAAGAGGATTCCGAAGGGATTCCCTGAGTTCCGGGGGCTCCTCCTCCTCTTCCCGGGAAAAGCTGGGAGCAGCCTGGCAGCCGGGCCGGGTTTCCTTGGATCCCTGACTCCTTTCCCATCCATGTTTTCCGTGGGCACGGGTGTGAGACGGCTCCGGCTGCTCTTCCCTCTTTCCCGGAGCGCGGGAATGCCAAGCCAGGAACGCTCCTGGAAAAGCCTGGGAAACACCGGAGGGAATGCAGGGAATGAAGGAGCTGCTCGGAGGGCTGGGAACACCGGGAATGTTCACCCGGAGAAGGGAAAGATCCAGGGAGAGCTTCCAGAATATTCCAGGGCCTGAAGGGGCTCCAGGAGAGCTGGAATTGGGGAAGGGGCTGGAGGGACAGGACACAGGGAATGGATCCCACTGGAGAAGGGGAGATTGAGGTGGGATTTCGGGAAGGAATTCCTGGCTCCCGGTGGATTTGGATAGGATTGATCCCAGTTTTTGGGTGGAGCGGAGCAGCCAGAGCCATTCCAGGGCCACATTCCCATGGGAATTCTGCTCCTGTGGCTCCCACCCCGCTAGAGCTGTTGGGAAGTTGGGATTCCTCAGGAACCTGGGATTCCTTGGGATGAAGGAACCCCATTCCTCTGGAATGGAGAAGTGCTGGGAATGCTGCAGTGGGAAGTTGGGAATTGTGCAGGATTTATTCCAGTTTTCCAGGCAGGATTGGCTTTGGGAAGCTTTGACTGGGAATTCTGAGGGATCCGGGAAATCCTGGAATTCCAGCCCATGGAAAACCCATTCCCAGTGCAGGAATCCGACTGGGGCTGGGATCCAGGTCCCCGGGAATAGGGGAGGGAAACGGTAATGAAAAGGGGAGAGGAATTCATGGATCACGGGAAGGATCCGGAACCTTTGGATCAGCAAATCCCATTCCCGAGCTCCTTCCTGGCTCCAATCCCGAATTTCTGCTGAGGATGAAAATTCCTTGGGAACGTTTTCCGGGCTCCGTTCGTTCCCTCCCTTTCCGCTGCCTTTGATTGCCACTATTTTTTTCCAAGGAATGCTTGATTAGCGCCGGAATGGCGGGATAATGACGGGATAATGACGGGAATCAGAGCCAGATCCTTTCCCAAATCAGCTCCGCAGCTGGAGCCGGCGGAGCGGGAACGGCTCCGGGGACGATTCCCAAATCCATCCAGGGCAGGAACAGCTCCCGGTGCTGATTCCCAGATCCAGCCGGGGCCATTCCCGGGGCTGATTCCCAGATCCAGCCGGGGCCATTCCCGGGGCTGGTTCCCGGATCCATCCAGAGCCATTCCCGGGTCTGATTCCCAGATGTCCCGGTTTTAGACAAAAAATTTTCAGGAGGAAAAGCTCTGGAATGAGCGCCTCCTCCCAAGGGAAAAGGGCCGCCCCCTTTACTCCAACAAAGAGAAAAATTAACAAAAGTAAGGAAAGTGGGAAAAATCCCCCGAACTATTCATTAACACAAAACAAAACCGGGAAAACAAAAGGAAAAAAGGAAAGGGTGCCCGTGAGGAATCAGGAGCTGCTCCCCGCAGTCCCGGGAAGGGGAAGGGGAGCGCTCCCCGCAGGCGGCTGGAGAAGGGCGGATGGAACGGAACCTTTTCCCTCTCCCTCGGTGCCGGTTCTGCTCCTCCCGGCGGGCGCTGCTGCTGGATCTCCGTGTCCCGCCGCTCACCGGCCCGCTCCTCCTCGGGCTTCGGAGCGGCGGGGCCGCCCCGCGGGCTCCCCGGGCCGGAGAGAAGGGAGGGGAAGCAGGGAGGGCAGGGGCAGGAAAAGGGGGAACGAACAGAACATGTTCTAAGCCTCAATAAAACCCGAGAGAGAGCGAGAGAGGGAGAGAGCAGCGCAGCGGGGCCGGGGCGCTCCCTGCCCCAGCCCGGCCGGGAGCCGCTGCCCCGGGGCCGCGGGGCCGAGCCCTGGAGCCGAGCCCTGGAGCCGAGCCCCGGAACCGAGCCCCGGAACCGAGCCCTGGAGCCGAGCCCTTGAGCCGAGCCCTTGAGCCGAGCCCCGGAACCGAGCTCCGGAACCGAGCCCTTGAGCCGAGCCCTTGAGCCGAGCCCCGGAGCCGAGCCCTTGAGCCGAGCCCCGGAGCCGAGCCCCTGAGCCGAGCCCCTGAGCCGAGCCCTTGAGCCGAGCCCCGGAGCCGAGCCCCTGAGCCGAGCCTTTGAGCCGAGCCCCGGGGCCGAGCCCTTGTGAGCCAAGCCCTTGAGCCGAGCCCCGGAACCGAGCCCTTGAGCCGAGCCCCGGAACCGAGCCTTTGAGCCGAGCCCCTGAGCCGAGCCCTTGAGCCGAGCCCCGGAGCCGAGCCCCTGAGCCGAGCTTGAGCGAGCCCGGAACGAGCCCTTGGAGCCAAGCCTTGAGCCGACCCCGGCGAGCCCTTGAGCCGAGCCTTGAGCCGAGCCCCGGGCCGAGCCCTTGAGCCGAGCCCTTGAGCCGAGCCGAAGCTGCGGCCCCGCGGCTCCGGCCCCGCCCCCGGGCCCGGCCCAAAGCACGGACACCTGGGGCACTGAGAGACGGGCACGGGATAAAGGAGCCTGGGAACAGCACCCCAGGACATTGGATCCATCCAGAGCCATTCCCAGCCTTCAGTCCCTACACAGAGCAGGAAATCCCCGCGGAATTCTCTGCTGGGATTCCGGCCCTACCCACGCCCTGTGGGATGGGGATGGGAAGCGTTGGAAAGCAGGAGGAAAGATTTGGAACGGCTGAGGGAGAAAAAGGCCAAATCCAGGCGGATTTGATCTCTTTTCCCAGCTTTCTGACGGGATCTGAGGTGGGATTGGGCTGCGCTTCCAGGGAATGAGAGATGGGAAAACAGGGAGTGCCCTCGAGCTGGGCCAGGGATGGCAGAGCACGGCTTTGTTGGCTGACCTCCTTCTCTATTGAAGGCAGATCAAAAATCAAGGCAGGACAGGTCCACTGGAGAAGAAACAAAACGTTGAAATGTTTGAGTCAGGAAACATCAGCTAAAAGGCCTCATCTTTCATCAGGTCCAACCACAAAGCTGTTCAGTCAGACTGCGCTTACCAGATCGGGAGTTCCTTTTGAGGTTTTATTCCTATATTTGATCTAAACTACAACGGTTCCATCTGCAGGTACGAAACATTTAAATGTATCTGAGGCATCAGAGCCGTGCCTTTCTTCAGTTCAGGAAAAAAATGCATGGGCTTTAAGGAAACATACTTCGCTTATAATCCTTGCTCCCGTTAAACACAGCGGGAATGTTATCTGCAGCCTCACAACGCCCCAATGCTGGCTGTCATTCCAGCAGTGGTGGGGGGCTCCAGTGGTGATTACAAACAGGGGCATCTGTTTTTGGCCACAGAAAGTTGGGAGGGGACAGTTTAACTGTCTCATCTGAATTACCAGCGCATTCCAGCCCTCTGGTGCCAGCTCCTGCATCTGTCCTGCGGTCGCGGTGCTCAGGCGAACGGGGGAAAGTGAAGCCAAGCCGATGTTGTTCTACTGAAATCGCTTTCACGGTTCATGCAGTGGTTTTGTTAGCGTAGGAAAACACGGAATCGCAGAATGATTTTGTGCAGGTGCTTTGTTGAAGGGCCCTGGGAGCCTGGGGTCGAACGGACCCAAATCAAGCTCCGCCATGGGTTCGAAAGTGGTTACATTTATACTCGTTCCTCACATGACCATCACAGGATCATCAGTTAATCATTAATTCAGTATCGCTCTGTTGGATAGATTGGTTTCACTCAGGCATGAGTTTCAGCTTCGATACCGTTTCTATTGCAGATACTGTTTTTACCCAAGCATCAGTTTCAGCCCCTCTTTCCTACCACCCTCTAACGTTCCTCAGGATTATTGCAACTGATTTATTATTCTTACCTATATTTACTAAGCAATCGTTTCATTAATCTCGTCATGAGCAATCGTTACAGAAAAAGCACACAAATACAGTTCCCACTTCAACCTAACAAAGACAGCACCTGAGGCCAACCCTCAGGGCCTACGAGGCCGATCGTTCCCACAACCTAAAACTCCTACAGACCCAAAATCATCCTAACCCCTGTGCTACCAGCTTGGGTTGGAAGGGACCTTCAAATCATTAATTCCACACACCCCTGCCACGAGACCTTGCCTATCCCAAGTGCCATTTCCTTATTTTGTCGGCTGAAAAAGGCCGAGCAGGAGGGGAGACAGGGAAGGAAAAGGTGAAGGAAAGAAAACGCCCCGGCATTTACATTGTATGAAGAAACAGAGCTTCTGCAGCCATCACACAAGGCAGCGCACACCACAGAGACCTGCAGTCCCACCGTGTCCCACACCAGGTGTGGTGACACAGCAGCATGACACCTTCCACTCAGACAGCCGCGTGACAGCGTCACACAAATTCCATCTGAGAAATAAACTTTATTGTACACACAGGAACTCGTACCCCAGGAGGCTACAGACAAACTGTTTGGTCACTGAAGTTCACACTGACAGTCACGGACAGCGCACAAGAGGATACACAGTGCCAGTGCTCTGGGCCAGCCAGAGATCCAGCTGGTTCAGCTGCCAGTGAAATCAATCCATCCTCAGACAGGCTTTCTGCACTGGCTGGAGCAGCTTGATTTACCAGCAGTATCCAAAGAACCACCTCTTTCCCATGGGAAAAATGTGGCTGGCAGTGCTCTGCTAAGAGGCAGGCAGGATTCTCCTGGATTGCTCCGAGTGGAACCGTTAGCGCTGAAACACGGAATCACGGAATGGTTTTGTGCAGGTGCTTTTATTGAAGGGCCCTGGGAGCCAGGGGTTCACACCCAAAGCGAGCTCCGATGGATTCGAAAATGGACACATTTTATGCTCGTTCCTCACATGACCATCACAGGATCATAATTAATCATTGATTCAACACTGCTCTATTGGATAGATTGTTTTCACTCGAGCATGAGTTTCAGCTTCGATACCGTTTCTATTGCAGATTTTGTTTTCACCCAAGCATCAGTTTCAGCCCCTCTTTCCTACCACCCCTCTAACGTTTCCCGTGATCATTGCAATTGAATTATTATTATCCTTATATTTACTAAGCAATCGTTTCATTAATCTTGTTATAGGCAATCATCCCAGGAAAGCGCACGGGTGCGGGTTCTGCTGGCAGCACTCGCACCTAACAAAGACAATGCTTATCTATTATATCTATTATATTTATTATATCTATTATATTTATTATATTTATTATATCTATTATATCTATTATATCTATTATATCTATTATATCTATTATCTCTATTATATTTATTACATCTATCTATACCTTATCTATTACACCTACTGTACCTATTCCCACCTCTCCCTTAAGGCCCGCCATTCCCACACTAAATACCGCCACCCCAAGATCATTTCGACCCCTGTGCTATCGGAACCGCTCGGGATCCGACAGCGAACGCGACCGGAGCTTCCTTGGCATTCCGCATTCCCCTCTTGTAAGAGGGCAGCCTCAAATCCAGGAGGAGCTGTATGGAAATATTCCCGTATTCCCACATATCCTAGAAGATCCAGCCCAAATTTGCCGGGTTTGATTTGGGTCCAGGCGTGCCCAAACACCAGCACCAGCTTTTTGCAGCGGAGATTCCCGAGGGTTTCGGAGCTCCGGCTCCTTCCTCGGCACAGGGGGGAGTTTATTCCCGGAGTTCCTGCCTTTGCACATCGTGGACCCTTCCAACAGCGCCGGTGCGGGCTCAGTCCTGTGGACAGTGTTTAGCGGGAACAGGAGGCCGGAATTCCAAAGCAGGAATTTTCCGCCGGGAGCTGTTAGGAGCAGAGCGGCGGGAATTGAGGAAAATCCGAGTTTTGGGATCGTTCCAAGGCCTGACAGCACCGGGATCTTGGGAGAGCTGGAGAATTTGCATCCCAAAAAAAATCCCCTGGAGGAGCCTGAAGGGATTTTGCTGTTTGGCTTTTCCTTGGATTTGTTTTTCCTTGGATGCCTCCAGGCAGGATTTAATTCCTGGATCCTTTTGGGAGTTCTTTGGGGTGGATGGAGCAGGGCTGGATTTCCGGATGCCTGAAATAGTTTGGAATTAGCTGTGACAGATCCACGGGAATGAGAGCTGGGATAAAGCTGGGAAGCATCTGGAGAAATGCGGGAACGGGGCAGCAAATCACATAGGAATTCCTGGATTTCTTTCCTTTTCCAGAATCTTGGAATGGTTTGGGTGGGAAGAGACCTTAAATCCCATTCCAAGGGCAGGGAAACTCCCACAATCCCAGGGTACTTCAACCTTTCCTTGGACACTTCCACAGCTGATCTGGGAATTCCAGCCCAGCCAGGAATTCCTTCCCAATATCCCATCCATCCCTGCCCTCTGGCAGTCCCTCTGCAGCTCTCCTGGAGCCCCTTTAGGCCCTGGAATGTTCTGGAAGCTCTCCCTGGATCCTTCCCTTCTCCAGGCGAACATTCCAAGTTTTCCGAGCCTGGCTGCAGATCCTGGATACCTGGGAGTGTCCAAGGAAAGGCTGGAGCACCCTGGGACTGTGGGAGTTTCCCTGCCCTTGGAATGAGATGGGATTTGAGGTCTCCTCCCACCGAAACCATTCCAGGATTCCATAAAAAATGGCAAAAGTTTGGGATCCACCCAAGCTCAGCCTTTGGATCGGGATCTGCTCCCAGGAATGAGCCCTGGGAAAAGAGGGAACGGCCCTGAGGCCCAGGGGAGCCTCAGCTTGGATATTTGGGAATTTTTCCATGGAAAAGGTGCTCAGGCCTTGGCAGGGGCTGCCCAGGGAGGTTTGGAGTCCCCATCCCTGGAGGAGTCCAAGGAATTCCTGGAATTCCACTCCGGGCTGGAATTGGGCCCAGATTGGACTCAGTGATCCAGGAGGGCTTTTCCAACCTCTGGAATTCCGTGGTCAGGACACTCTGGAGAGAATTCCCACCTGGGAACATCTGGAAGGGGCTGCTGGATCCCAGCTCCCTTTTTTTCCTTGGATTGGGAACATTTTGGTTCCCAGAATTCTCTGGGAAAGACAGTCTCATTCCTTGTGGAATCACGGGTGCATCCCACCCATTCCCAACATTCCGAGAAATTCCCGGTGTTCTTTGCGGAGTGGGAAGTGAGTGGGATCTGTTGGGATTCTCCAGGAAAATCTCGGCTCTAGAATCATTCCCAAGCACATTCCATGATTTTTTTTTTTCCCCGTTTCCCTGAGCTTGGAGCAGGGAGAAGTTTGTAATTCCCGGTGCCGGATCCCTGGGAATGACGGGACTTTGAGAACACCTGGATCCGAGCGACTCCTGCTGGACAATTCCAGAATTCCAGTCAGGAAATTCCAGCGTGGAAACTCAATTCCATCCTGTGCGGCGGACAGGGAATTTTCCATTGGAATGTGGCGCCTTTCCCAGTTTTTCTCCCTCTTTCCATGTTTTCCATGTGGGGCTGGAATTCCTTTGGTTGTTCCACATTTCCAGGGAATATTTTTCCAAAGCTTTCGGTTTTTTGGGATCCTCATCCAGCACCAATTCCCTGCTCTGCGTTTTCCAACCTCGGCGATCCCAGAATTCCATAAAGCAGAACTCGCCGCAATCCCATGACTTTTCCAGGAATTTGGGAATGTCCAGGCTCTGGGAATTGGGAATTCTGGAGGAACTGGAGACCCCACAGACATTCCCAGCTCTGGAATTCCCGGTGGGAATTCTTTTGGGAAGAGAGAATGGCTGCTGTTGGTTCAGCATCCCTGGTGGGATTTGGGGATCGGGAGTGGGGAAATCCAGGAATTTGGGTGTCCAGAGTGTGAAAAAACAGGAAGTTTGGGACAATTTGGGATTTGGGCATCCAGAGTCGGAAAATTTGGGAATTCAGGCATCCAGAGTAGAAAAATTCAGGATTTGGGCATCCACAGCGGGACAGTTTGGGAATTTGGGAATTTGGTCATCTAGAGCGGCACAATTTGGAATTTGGGGATCCGGAGTATGAAAAATTTGGAAATTTGGGCATCCAGAGCCGGAAAAATCCGAGAGTTTCAGACTTCCCAAAGAAACAAAACCCATGGAAACCTCGCCGTTCCTCAGCTTCCCTCCGGCTGTGATTCCCGGATTCCCGCCGCGCCTCCACCATCCCAAACTCCCCCTTTTCCCGGGATTCCCCCTGACCCCCGTCCGTGTTTCCCGCAGTGCTGAGCATCGGCGAGGGCGGATTCTGGGAAGGCTCCGTGAAGGGCAGGAGCGGCTGGTTCCCGGCGGAATGCGTGGAGGAGGTGCAGATGCGCCAGTATGACTCCAGGCAAGGTCAGTATCCCGGAATTCCGGCCAGAATTCCCGATGGAATCACCGGATCGATCATCCGGTGGGGTGAGGATTGAGGGAATTGTGGGAATTGTGTTCCAAGCCATTGGGTCCAGTCATGGATTCACCATCGGGATCTTCTGCAGGGAATGGAGAGTTTGGGGTTGGTTGGAATGGGATGGGAGAAAAACTGGGAAAATTGGGATTGGTCAATTGGAGAAGGCTGGTATCCCGGAATTCTGGCCGGGATTTCCAACGGAATCCCTGGATCGCTCCTCCTGGGGAATGGGGGTGGAGGGAACTGAGGGAATTGTATCCCAAGGAATTGATTTGGGTCGTGGATTCACCATGGGGATCTTGGGAATGAGGGAGTGAAGAATTTGGGATGATGGAGGGGTGGGAGCAGAGGAAAAACTGGGAAAATTTGGTTTGGTCAGCCTGGAAAAGGGAAAAATCCAGGATGATCCAACTGTGGCTTCCAGGGCCTGAAGGAGCCATGGGAAAGATGGGAAGCGGGAATATCTGGAATATTGGGAATACTGGGAATATTTCCAAGCATGGAGGGACAGGAGACAGGAAATGGTTCCAGACTTCAGGGATAGGTGGGAATTGTATTTTAAGGGATTGGTTCCGGTCATGGATTCATCATGGGGATCTTCTGCAGGGAATGGAGAGTTTGGGATTGGCTGGGATGGGATGAGAGAAAAACTGGGAAAACTGGGATTGGTCAACCTGAAAAAGAGGAAGCTCTAGGATCCCATGGATCCCATCCCAGTTCTGTCCATCCCATCCTGTGGATCTCATCCCATAAATCTCATAAATCCCATTGATCCCATCCCATCCCATCCCATGGATTCCATCCCATCCCATGGATCCCATCCCGAAGTCCTAGGGCTCATTCCTGCTAATTTTAGCTGCTCGTGTCCCTGCGGATCGCAGCGGATCCGGGATCCATCCATCAGCTCCAGAGGCTCCGTGACGGCTCCATTAAAAGCGCTGCTATTTTTGGGATTCGGGAAGGGAGCGGAGCCGCTGGGCCGTGGACAGCCCATAAATCCCAGCTTTTTCTCTGGAATGGGATCCGGGAGGGGCTGGAAATCAGAGAGAATGTCCGGATGTGGGAGGGAGGGATGAGGGGGATCGGGAATTCCAAAGGGCTGGAATGGCAGGAGAAGGAAAAAGGGAAGTGCCGGGAAATGCACTCTGGAAAAGCCTGGATGGGCTCACTGAGCTGTCGGGATCTGCTGGGAATTCGGGATCTGCTGGGAATTCAGGATCTGCTGGGAATTTGGGATCTGCTGGGAATTCAGGATCTGCTGGGAATTCAGGATCTGCTGGGAATTTGGTTTCTGCTGGGAATTCCTCCCTTCCTTTCTCCCTTCCCCTTTCCCTCCTTCTCTCCCTTTTCCCTCCCCTTTCCCAGATTTTCCTTTCCTCCATCCCTCCTTCCTTCCCTCTCTCCCTTCCTTCCCTTCTCTCTCTCTCTCCTTCTGCTCCTTCCCTGCCTCCTTCCCTCCCCTTCTCAAACTTTCCCTCCTTTCCTCCTTTCCTCCTTCCCCCTCTCCCTCTTTTTCCTCCTTTTCTCCTTCTCTCCTTCCTCTCCTCCTTTTCCCTTTTCCCTCCCTCCCTCCCTTCTTCCTTTCCTTTCCTTTCCTTTCCTTTCCTTTCCTTTCCTTTCCTTTCCTTTCCTTTCCTTTCCTTTCCTTTCCTTTCCTTTCCTTTCCTTTCCTTTTCTTTCCTTTCCTTTTCTTTTCTTTCCTTTTCTTTTCTTTTCTTTTCTTTTCTTTTCTTTTCTTTTCTTTTCTTTTCTTTTCTTTTCTTTTCTTTTCTTTTCTTTCTCTTCCTTTCCTTTTTCCTTTCCTTTCCTTTCCTTTCCTTTCCTTTCCTTTCCTTTCCTTTCCTTTCCTTTCCTTTCCTTTCCTTTCCTTTCCTAACCTCTCCGAACCTCTCCGAACCTCTCCTGTCCGAACGTCTCCGAATCTTTCCGAACCTGTCCGAACCTCTCCGAACCGCTCCTTTCCGAACGTCTCCGAACGTCTCCGAATCTTTCCGAATGTTTCCGAACCTTCCCGAAACCTTCCCTTGCCTTGCCTCGCCTCTCCCATTTCCCCCTTTCCCACCATTCCCACCCTTCCCACATTTCTACGTCTCCAAACTTTTCCCGGGCCCATCCAACCCCCCCTATCCCGGTTTTTCAGACGTTTCCCAGTCTCCCTCTCCCCCCGCCCCGCCTCTTTCCCGCCGGGAATCGCTCCCGGATCAGCTCCGCAGCCGCTCCCTGCTGCCGTCTCCTGGCGCCGAGCGGGAGCTTCCCGGGCTGCTCCTTTTTCTTGGAATTTCCCTCTGGAATCAGAGCCGGGAGCCTCTCGGATCAGGGTGAGCAGAGCGAGGCTTTTCCCAGCCTGAGACTTCCCTGGTTTTATTCCGTGTGGAGAATTCCCTGGTTTTATTCCATGTGCTGCCATGCGGGAGCTTCCCGGGCTGCTCCTTTTCCTCGGAATTTCCCCTTGGAATCAGAGCCGGGAGCTCCTCAGAGGGAGCGGACACAGTGAGGATTTTCCCGACCTGATCCAGGTGGAGAATTCCCTGTTTTCATTCCATGTGCTGCTGTGTGGGAGCTTCCCAGGCTTGGTTTTTTTTCCTTGGAATTTCCCTCTGGAATCGGAGCTGGGAAAATCCTCCCTGTGCCCACCCTGCTCCGGGGGCACCTTCGGGATGGGCTTTGAGTCCTTCCCAGCCAGGCCATCCCGGAATTCTGGGAAATTGGGAATCCTTGTCTCCCTCATTCCCACTTTTCCTCCTAATTCTGGCATTCCCGGAGATTCCTGAGAACCTCCAGGACAGCACGGAATTCCCGGGATCATTCCCAGCTTTTCCATGGGAGCTGCTCCTGTGGGGTCAGTGCCAGAGTCTCCCTCATTCCCAGTTGTCCTCTGAATTCCTGAATTCCCGGAGATCCGGTGACCTCCCAGAGAGCAGGAGGATCCTGGGATTATTCCCATCAGTTCCCTGCTGCTCCCTCGGGATTGATGTAGGGATTTTTAGGGAATGGCGCCTCCCTCATTCCCACTTTTCCTCATAATTCCCAAATTCCCAGGGATCCGGTGACATCCAAGACAGCACAGAATTCCCAGGATCATTCCCAGCTTTTCCATCCATTCCGAGGTGGGAAAAGGGCGGAAGCAGGGCAGGAATGTGGGATTTGGGTTTTCCTTAGGGTTGAGTCTCCTCGTTATTCCAGCCCGGAATTTTGTTGGAATTTCACCCTGGAAGCTCCCAGGAATTCCTTGGCCACACATGGGACTCTCCCCGCCATGGATTCTCCGTATCTGGGGAGAAATTCCCACCTGGAATGGAATTCCTGGGGTTTGCGGATCCCTCAGGAAGGCGGGAAAAGCCGGGAATAATTCGGGATATGGATTTTTCCCACAGAAACCAGGGAAGACCGGACCAAGCGGCTTTTCCGGCACTACACCGTCGGATCCTACGACAACTTCACCTCCCACAGGTACGGAGCCGCTCCCAGCAATCCCGGGATTTCTGGGAATTCTCAAACCTTTTCCTCACAGAGGTTTTGAATTCCATGGGAAGGGGGTTTTTCCAGGAGTTTGGGGTGGTGGGAGGAATTCCAGGGATGGGATGAGGCCGAGGGGAGTGGGAGAGCCGGGGGGGCCTGGGGAGAATCCAAGGGTTTGGGAAATTTGGGAATGTTGCACATTCCTGGTTCATGTTCCAATGGAGGATCCAAAGCCTGGGATCCAAGGTTCTGGAGAAGTTTGGGAATGTGCTCCTCATTTCCCAGTGGAGGATCCGAAGTTTGGGAATGTTTCCCATTCCTGGTTCCTGTCCCAGGGATGGATCCATTCCTGGGAATGGTTCCTGTCCCAGGGATGGATCCAAGGTTCTGGAGAATTCTGGGAATGTTTCCCATTCCTGGTTTACGTTGCCATGGAGATTCCAAAGTTTTGGAATGTTTCACGTTCCTGGGCCGTGTCCCAATGGAAGATCCAACATTCCAGAAAGTCTGGGAAGCGGCTCCCATTCCTGGCTTGTATTCCAATGGAGAATCCAAAGTTCCGGTGAATTCTGGGAATGTGGGCCCATTCCTGGCTCCTGTCCCGATGGATGATCCAACATTCCCGAAAAGTTCAGGAATGTTTCACGTTCCTTGTTTGCTTCCCAGTGGATGATCCAAAGTTTGGGAATGTGCTCCCATTCCTGGCTCCTGTCCCAGGGGAGGATCCAAGGTTCCAGAGAATTCAGGGAATGCGGATTCCGGATTGGAGATGGAAAAACTCCTCCGGGATGGGATTCCCACCATTCCCAGATTTCCTTTGGAATCAGGAATCCCTTAAAGGCGAAGCAGAGGCCACTCTGGAGCCAGGATGTGCCGGATGCTCCCAAAATTCCGGTCATTCCCAAAATTTCTGTAATTCCCAGAATTCCAGTCATTCCCAAAATCCAGGAACAGAAAAAATGGGGAACAGAGCTCGAAAAAATTCACCTGGAGGGGAAGAATCCAAGCTCGGCTTTATCCGGATGAGAAATCCCAGCGGGAATTGCCTCTGGGATTAACGGGAGGGATTAAAGAGGCTCCAAATTAATTCAGGAATTAAAGCCGGGAGCAGCTGAGAAGGGGAAAAATCAGGAGCAGGAGCCAATCCCGGATTTGTGTCAGGGATTAGGGAGAGGGATTTCACCGGAGCTGCTGGAAAACAGGGAAAACGTGGAAAACACGGAAAACACGGAGGGGGAAAAGGGGAGTTCTTCATCCTGGAATGCCGGGGCTGGAAAAATGTGTGGAGGTCGGAAATTGTGGAATTATGGAGGCTGGAATTAGGGAATTATGGAATAATTTAGGTTGGAATTAGGGAATAATTTTCCTGGAGCTGGGAAATCTGGGAATTCCTTCCTGTTGTTTCCAAGGCCGGAATTCCCTAGGCAAAGGGAGCTGAGTTTCCAATGGGAGAAGTTTTCCTTGGATCTGACTGGAATTCCTGGGCCTTTGGATTGTTCCCTGTTCTCCCATCCCTCTGCAAATCTGGGGATTCCTTCCCGTGTTTTTCCAAGGTTGGAATTCCCCATCCAAAGGGGCAGAGTTTCCACTGGAATTCCACCTGGAATGGGACCTGGAATAGGCCTGGAATGGGATTGGGAATGGGATCTGGAATGGGACCTGGAATGGGACTGGAATGGGACCTGGAATAAAACCTGGAATAGACCCTGGAATAGGACATGGAATTCTCCCTATCCCTATGGAATTCCAGGAGTTAAAGGTGGGCATCAGATCCAGGAGAATTACGGAAAACACACGAAAAAGGATTGGAAAAGAAATTCCTGGAGAGGCCACCACTATCCCACCCTTTGGTGGCCAAGGCTGAGCGGAAAACCTGGAATGGGAGCTGGAATGGGGCTGGGAATGGACCTGGAATAAAACACGGAATGGGACCAGGAATGGGCCTGGAATGGGATCTGGAATGGGACCGGGAATTCTCCCTGTCCCTGTGGAATGCTGGGAGTTAAAGCTGGGCATCGGATCTGGGAGAATTATGGAAAAGAATTGGAAAAGAAATTCCTGGAGAGGCCACGACCATCCCAGCCTTTGGAGACCAAGCAGAAAACCTGGAATGGGAGCTGGAATCCTGGGAATTCTGTGTCCCTCCGGAACGCCGGGAGTTAAAGGTGGGCGTTGGTCTCAGCGCCACCCCCGAAATTCCAGCTCCTTTTAGAATCCATGGAATCTGCGGGAATCGACGGAGCCGTGATTCATCCCGGCTCCCACGCTGCTTCCCGAGGCTCTGGTGACGGATCCGGGCTCGGATCCCACACCTGGATCCCGCCCCCATTCCCAGTGACGCCGATCCCGCTCCACCCACATTCCCAAAGTTTGGGGAAAAGCAGGAAAAGCCGCTCAGGAGGCACCTGGGAGAATTCCAGGCTGGTTGGAGAAAACCTGGAGCAAACCTGGATTTGCGGGAATTGTCCCTGCCCATGGAATGATCTCGAATTCCTTTTCCAACCCAAATCCTGGGATTCTAAAAGAAAAATGGAAAATCGTGACGTAAAATCAGTTTCCATGGATCCACTTGGTTATTCCCATGGGAAAACCATTCCAAATAACTGGAATGCTGGAATGGCTGGAGAGGGATTCCACTCCCTGGGAATTCTGGGTTTCCTCAAGGAAAACTGGAGTTCAGCTGAAGCTGCTGGAGAAATCCCAGAGAATAAAAGGAGGGAAAACAGGAAAAAAAAAACCTGGAATGCTGAGCACATTCCATAGGAACAAAAAAAGGGAGAAATTCCCTTTTCCTGCAGTCTCCCAGTGCTGGGAGAGCAGTGGGATCCAGGAATTGCTGGATCTAGGCAGGCAAATCCAGGGAATTCTAGCTGAGGGATCCAGGAGGAAAAAGTGGGAATGAGGCACCAATCACAGCAGGAAATCCTGGGAAAAGCCCATTTCCAGCTCGAAATGGGAATTCCTAAACCTCGGGAATGCTGGGAGCGCACCTGGAGCACGGAACTGCCTCAAATCCCTTCTCCAGCCCAGGAAACAGCCAAAATCTGGGAAAAGGAGCGGGAATTCTTCAACAGACTGGGATCACTCCTGGGGAAGGAAATCCTGGAATGGTTTGGGTGGGAATGGAGCTGAAATCCCAAAGAATCCCAAAGAATCCCATCCAATCCCATCCAATCCGGAGCCTGAAGGATTCGGCAAATGGGAAAACACTCCGGAATTAGGAATCGTCTCCCTATGGAATGGATTCCCAAGGTGTTTCCAGCAGGGATCCATTCCCTCCTGGTGTTCCCAGTGATCCAGGCTGCTCCAGGTGTTCCTGGCACAGATCCATCCTTTCCCTGGGATCTGGATGATCCAGGATGCTCCCAGTGTTCCTGGCAGGGATCCATTCTCTCCTGGTATTCCCGGTGTTCCTGGCTTGGGATCCATTCCTTCCCAGTGTTATGGATGCTCCGGGGTGTTCCCAACATGGATCCATTCCCTCCTGGTGACCCAGGGAATGCAAGGTGTTCCGTGGTGGCAGGGATCTGTTCCCGGCAGGGATCCATTCCTTCCCGGTGTTCCTGGTGATCTAGACGGCTCCAGGTGTTCCCGGCAGGGATCCATTCCCTCCCGGTGTTCCCAGCAGAGATCCATTCCCTCTGGAAGAGCTGGAGAGGCCCAGCCCAGCTCCTCATTCCCAGTGGAATCCCAGTCCCTTTCCCATTCCTTGGGAATGGATCTATGGGGAATTCCCGCTGCCAATTCCCGGTGCCACCAGTGCTCCCCACCCCTCCCATCAATCCCTTCCCTTCCCATTCTTTCCCAGCATTCCCATTATTTTCCATCTCTTCCTATCACTCCCCAGCATTCCCATTGTTCCCCTTCTCTTCCCAATCCTTCCCAACCCTTCCCGTTGTTTTCCATCTCTTCCTATCATTCCCATCATTCCCATTGTTCCCATCATCCCCATCATTCCCATCGCTGCCATCATTCCTGTTGCTCCCCATCGTTCCCCGACATTCCCCAACACTTCCCAACATTCCCAGCGCTCCCACTGATCCCATTGCTCCCATCTCTCCCCATCCCTCCCCATCATTCCCAGTGTTCCCATCCCTCCCAATCCTTACCCAACACTCCCAACCACTTCCCACCATTCCCCATCACTCCCATCCCTCCCCCAGATTCCCATTTTTCCTTGTCTTTCCCGTCTCTCCCCATCCCTCCCCATCAATCCCATCCCTCCCCTATTCTTCCCTGTTGTTCCGCATTTCTCCCCCTCCCTCCCAATCCCTGCTCATCACTCCCAATCCCTCCCTGTCACTTCCATCTCTCCCATCCTTCCCAATCCTTCTCCATCCTGGTCCATCTCTCTCCATCCCTCCCCATCCCTCCCATCTCTACATCCCTCCTCATCCCTGCCGTTGTTCCCATCCCTCCCAATCCCCCTCCAATATTCCCAATCATTCCCAATCCCTCTCCATCCCTTCCCATCCCTCCCATTGTTCCCATCCCTCCCAATCCCCCTCCAATATTCCCAATCATTCCCAATCCCTCTCCATCCCTTCCCATCCCTCCCATTGTTCCCATCCCTCCCAATCCCCCTCCAATATTCCCAGCCGTTCCCCATCCCTCTCCGTCTCTCCATCCTTCCGCATCCCTCCCCATCCCTCCCATTGTTCCCATCCCTCCCCTCCCTCCTCTCCCCTCCCGCTTTGGCTCCCACTTCCCGGCTCCTTCCCAAGCTCCTTCCCGGCGCTCGCTCCCGGATTATCCCGGCTCTGATGTCACCCCTGCGGCTCCGCTGGGAGGGACCCTCCCCCTCCCCCTGCCCGCGCCCCTCCCCCTCCCGCCGCTGCTAGAGGGGATTTGGGGAGGGGGCTCCCACCCCTCCCTCCCTCCCTCCCTCCATCCCTCCATCCATCCCTTCATCCATCCGCCGCTGGATCGTTCCCGGCTTTTCCCAAGGATGCGTCCCCCCGGCTCCTGGCAATCCGTCACTTAGCAACGCCCGAAGGGGGGGAAAATTTTGGGATGAAATCCGCCGGGATGAGGATTTAAACTCTGCCCCGCTCCTGCCCGGCCGCAGCGAGGAGGCACCGCCGCTTGCAGCCAACAATCCCGATTTTTTTTTTATCTCCCCGCGGGAAGAGAGACGATTCCCCGATGGGGCTCCGCGTTTAACGGGCGAAGCTCCGGCTCCCGAAATTCCCGAAATTCCTGCGTGGGCTCCGTATCCCTGCATTCCTGCGAGGGCTCCGTATCCCTGCATTCCTCTGCAGGTGACTGCGAGGGGGCCCGGTGGGCAGCAGGGACAGCCACGATTTTTTTTTATTCTTCCTTCTTCCTCCTCCTCCTTTTCCTCCTTTTTTCTTCCTCCTCCTCCTCCTCCACGCCGAGGCAAAGTCGCTTCCGTCTTTTTGGTGTGACTTTGGGCACAAAAAAAAAAAAAAAAAAAGAGAAAAATCCGGGAAAGAAAAAAAAAAAAAAAGAAAGAAAGAGAAAAAGAGAAAGAGAGAGAGAGAAAGGGAGGGGAAGCCGAGCCCTGCGGAGATGAAAGGCTGGATGCGAAGAGGTCTCCCGGTGACAGAGGCCATCCCCGGCTGGTGACAGAGGCCACCCCTGGCTGGTGACAAGGCCACCCCTGGCCGTGCCAGGGCCACCCCCGGCTGGCAGCGATGGTGCTGCGCTCTAACCCTGGCATCATTCTCTTGTGCTCTTTCCTGCCCAGTGACTACATCATCGAGGAGAAGACGGCCGTGCTGCAGAAGCGGGAGCATGAGGGCTTCGGCTTCGTCCTGCGCGGGGCCAAAGGTACGCATCCATTCCCTTTCTCCAGGGTTTTTTCTTTTTTCGGGAAGCGGCGTGGCGGTGCGCGGGGTGGACGCCGGAGAGGTGTTGGCGGAGGTTTTTGGGGCGGTTGGGTTGGGTCAGCAGCGTGGGTTGGGGTGGAATCTCGGGATTTTGGGGCGTTTTGGTGCTGGTGGTGCTTGGAATTTTTGGGAATTGTGGCTCCTTTTCCTTGGAGAATGAGCGGCTCAGGATCCTCATTCCCGGCAATCCTGGGGGGCTCCAAAGGGATTTTCCTCCCTGGCTGGTTCAGTGTCAGGGTCTGCGGTTGTGGTTTTGGTGCTCGTGGTAGCTTGGAATTTTTGGGAATTTTCAGTTTGCTTCCCAGAGGGAATGAACAGCCCCTGCTCGGCTCAGAGTCCTCATTCCTGGCCATCCTGGGGGGCTCCAGGGATTTTCCTCCCTGGCTCGTTCTGGTGTCGTGGCCTGGGGTGGAATCTCAGAATTTTGGGGCATTTTGGTGCTGGTGGTGCTTGGAATTTTTAGGAATTACTGCTCCTTTTCCCTGGGAGAGTGAGCAGCTCAGGATTCTCATTCCCAGCAATCCTGGGGGGCTCCAAAGGGATTTTCCTCCCTGGCTCGTTCTGGGTCAGTGTCATGTCCTGGAGCTCAGTCTTGGAATTTTGGGGCGTTTTGGTGCTGGTGCTTGGATTTTTTGGGAATTGTGGCTTCTTTTCCTGGGAGAATGAGCGGCTCAGGATTCTCATTCCCGACAATCCTGGGGGGACTCCGAAGGGATTTTCCTCCCTGGCTGGTTCAGTGTCAGGGTCTGCGGTTGTGGTTTGGAATTCGCAGGGTTTTGGTGCTCGTGGTAGCTTGGAATTTTTGGGAATTTTCAGTTTGCTTCCCAGAGGGAATGAACAGCCCCTGCTCGGCTCAGGGTCCTCATTCCTGGCCATCCTGGGGGGCTCCAGGGATTTTCCTCCCTGGCTCGTTCTGGTGTCATGGCCTGGGGTGGAATCTCAGAATTTTGGGGCATTTTGGTGCTGGTGGTGCTTGGAATTTTTAGGAATTACTGCTCCTTTTCCCTGGGAGAGTGAGCAGCTCAGGATTCTCATTCCCAGCAATCCTGGGGGGCTCCAGAGGGATTTTCCTCCCTGGCTCGTTCTGGGTCAGTGTCATGTCCTGGGGCTCAGTCTTGGAATTTTGGGGCGTTTTGGTGCTGGTGCTTGGATTTTTTGGGAATTGTGGCTTCTTTTCCTGGGAGAATGAGCGGCTCAGGATCCTCATTCCCGGCAATCCTGGGGGGACTCCGAAGGGATTTTCCTCCCTGGCTGGTTCAGTGTCAGGGTCTGCGGTTGTGGTTTGGAATTCGCAGGGTTTTGGTGCTCGTGGTAGCTTGGAATTTTTGGGAATTTTCAGTTTGCTTCCCAGAGGGAATGAACAGCCCCTGCTCTGCTCAGGATTCTCATTCCCGGCAATTCTGGGGGGCTCCAAAGGGATTTTCCTCCCTGGCTCGTTCCAGGTCAGTGTCAAGTGCTGGGGCTGAGTCTTGGAATTTTGGGGCATTTTGATGCTGGTGCTGCTCGTGGTGCCTTGGAATTTTGGGGGATTTGGGGGAATTTTTGGGAATTTTCACTCCTTTTCCCTCACGGAATGAACAGCCCCTCCTCAGTTCCGGAGACCCATTCCCAACAATCCTTGGGGGCTTCAAAGGGAATTTCTTCCCTCATTCTGTCCTGTCCTTTCCCACTTTCCGGGAATTTTTGGTGTGGATGCTGCTTGGAATTCCTGGGAATTCTCACTCCTTTTCCCTGCAGGAATGAATGGCCCCTGCCCAGCTTTTTGGGGCTGGAAAGCTTGGAGCTTTTCCCTGGATTTTGGCCGGGAAGAGTTGGGGACTTTTGGGATCCCTGTGGAAAACTGGAAGAGGTTTTCCCACTGCTCCCACCCCGGAGCTCATTCCCAGCTCCAAGGATCGGAATCTTTCCTGGGAGTTTCTCCTTTGGCCAGAATTCCACCTTTTTGCTGGAATAGAAAAGAATCCCTTGGAGACTCAGGAATGTTCCTATGGATTTAGGATAGAGGAGGCGGGAAAAGCTCGGGATGGAGAGACCTCTCCACCCCCGGCATTCCCGGGAGCCGAGGGACAGCGGAGCCGTTTTCCGTGTGGGAGGAAATCTGGGAAGAGCAGCTCCTTCCCTGCTGTGGCTGGAACGGGATTTTCCAGGAGAATTCCTGGATTTCCTTGGTTCCATCCCTTCTCCCGGGGTTTGCATCCCAGTGGGAATTTTGCACCCATTCCCGATAGATTTTCCATCCATGGAAAACTAAGTGAAACTTCAGGGCTCAAAATGGCACCCATGGGGTTTTTTTCCGGGATCAATCCTGCAGCTTTTTGGTTGGAAAAACCAGGAAATTTAATCCCATTCCCTGATTTTCCCCCCTTTTTTTCCCTCCTGACTCTCCTGCCATTCCCGGTTTCCCCTTGTGTCCCGAGGCTGAGGGAAGAGCTCGGAGTGGGCGTGTGGCTCTGTAGGATTTGGGAATTCTGTGGGATTCGGGAATTCTGCAGGACACGGGAAGCTCATGGATACAGAGGGGTTCTGGTATGGAAGCTCCAGAATCTGGGAATGTTCCCTCTGGAGCAGCATTCCCAAATTAGGGAAGTGGCTTGGAATCCTCCCATTTCCCACCCCCTTATCCCGGTATTCCATGGATTTTAGGCTGGGAATTGGCCCCATCGGTGTCACCACCGCTCCCTTTGGATTTTCCTGGAAAACCACTCCAGGCCCATGTGGAAAAGAGGGAAAAGGGCCTGGAAAAGGAAGAGCTGGAGCTTCATCCCAGAGAGGGGGAGGGAGGCGGATTTTGGGATCATCCTTAAGGGAATTTGCTCTTCCTGCTGCAAATTCCTCCCTGGAATTCTCACATTCCATGTGCAATTCCAGAGAAAAGTCTCTACCCACCCTGGGGTCCTTCCCAGTCCATCCCTGCTCTGGCTCTTCCCAATTCCCGAGGGGAAAATCCCATCCCACCCCATCCCATCCCATCCCATCCCACCCCATCCCATCTCATCCCATCCCATCCCATTCCACCCCATCCCATCCCATCCCATCCCATCCCATCCCATCCCATCCCATCCCATCCCATCCCATCCCATCCCATCCCATCCCCATCCCAGGGATCAGAGTTATTCCCATTTATCCTGATCCCTGCAGCACTGGGAGCAGGGCTTTCCCTGTATCCAATCCCCTGGGAATTCCCAGGGAATCTGTGGCTCCCCCTGGATCCCTGGAATTGTCCAAGGCCAGGTTGGAGCACCCTGGGATCCTGGAATGTCCTCATGGAATGGGATGGGCTTTGAGGTCCCTTCCCGCCCAACCCATCCCATGATTCCCAGATTTTGTGGATAACAAGGACATGTCCTAAAACCCAAATTAAGGGTACGAATCCAAGTTTTTGCTGGATGGGATGAGCTTTCCTTGGTTTGGCTGGAGAGAAGCCAGTTATTCCCAAAATTCCCAAAATTCCTTCTCATGGATCTCCTGAAGGAGCCAATCCCAAGGGAAAGGAGGAGAGGGAACGGCCTTGAGCGGGGCCAGGGATTGGGTATTCCAGGTGAGGATGGGATCCATGGGAACCATGGGATCCATGGGATGGGGATCTGGTCCAACTCCCTGATCATTCCAGGGCTGACCAGGTTGGGATTTGGTGCTTCCAGGATGGATTCTGGTGGCTCTCCAGGTTGGAGTTTAGTCCCTCCAGGATGGGATTTGGTTCTCCAGGACGGGATTTGGTTCTCCAGGACGGGATTTGGTTCTCCAGGATGGGATTTGTTGCTTCCAGGGTGGAATTTGGTATTCCCAGGACAGGATTTGGTGCCTCCAGGTTGGGTTTGATTCCCCAGGGTAGGATTTGGTTCCTTGGGATGGGATTTGGTTCTCCAGGACAGAATTTGGTGTCTGAGGATGGATTTTGGTGTCCCAAGGTTGGGATTTGGTTCTCCTGGATGGGATTTGACTCCCCAGGATGGGATTTGGTCTCCCTGGATGGATTTAGTTCCCCCAGGATGGGTTTTGGTGCTTCCAGGATGGAATTTGGTCCCCCTGAATGGGATTTGATTCCCCAGGATGGAGTTTGTTGCCCCCGGGATGGATTTGGTCCCTCCAGGATGGGATTTGGTTCCCCAGGATGGGATTTGGTACCCTTGGATAAATTTGGGTCCCCCAGGATGGATTTTGGTGCCTCCAGGACGGATTTGGTGCCTCCAGGTTGGGTTTGGTTCCCCAGGATGGTCCCTCAGGATGGGATTTGATTCCCCAGGATGGGATTTGGTGCTGATTCCTAATCCCCGGAGCGTTTTCCCGTTTGCCGAATCCTTCAGGCTCCAGCAGCACTTCCCAAATCCTGGATCACGACGTGCGCCCAACGTGGGCTGGTGGCTCCCAGCCCACAAAAAACGCCTGGAAAAGGGCCTGGAATGACACATGGATAACTCAGGGGATGGATTGAGATGGGATGGGATTTATCCCAGAGAATCCGTGGCTGCCCCAGGATCCCTGGAAGTGTCCAAGGCCAGGTCGGACACTCAGAGCAGCCCGGGATAGCGGGAGCTGAAATCCTGGAAGGATCCTGCAGGGTTTGGAGAGCGCTCCGATATTCCGTCGGAACGTCTAAAAATAGGGATGAGCTGTCAGGCGTTTGCCACTTCTCCCGGGAAAGGAGGAAATCGTGGAAAGCCGTTGGTGGGAAGCAGCTGAGAAGCTTCAGCACATGGAGGGGTGGCAGGGAAAGGTTCCCGGGGTGTGATCCGTGCCTGAGTGGAAAAATCCCGCCTAAAACACGGGAATAAAGGGAGAAAGGAGAAAAAGTCTTGGATCTGGGTGGGATCCGAGGCTTGGATTTGGTGGGAAGGGAGGGGAACGTTGGGAATGTTGCTGGAGGAACATCAACGGAGAGGCTCCGGGCTCCGTCAGCTCCTAAAAACCCATTTTTTGGGATAATTTGTAGGGATGAGAATTTCTCCCGGCTCCTGATCTGCTCCTGGTGGATCGGGGAATGAGATCCCATGGCTCCATGGGAAGTGAGAGGGATGAAGGAAAACTTGGGCTCAGGAAGGCAGGAGGGATTTCATGGACACCTTTTCCCCGGGGTGGATTGTCCCAGTGGGAATTTCTCCCGTTTTTCTGTGCTTTTGTGGCTCCAGGTGGATCCTGTGGATCCATCCCGGGAGCTGAAGGTTTGGGATCAGCACAGGGTGGGATTCACTGATCCTGGGAATGGAAACGCTCGGAAAACTTCCTGCCCTGTGCCCGTGGGATCTCCTGGATCCGGGGGGATCTTTGGGATGGGATTTGAGGTCCTTCCCAGCCAGGCCATTCCAGGATTCTGGAATTGTGGGATCCCTGCCCATGGAATGCCAGCAGTGCCTCGGGAAGGGCCCCGAGCCCCCCCTGGACTGGGCAGGGGCTGCCAGGGATCCGTGCAGGGAGAGCCCGGGAAAAGCGGGATCTGCTCCGGGATTGGGGCCGAGGGAGCTTTGCTGGGATCGGGGCAGGGATCGGGAATGTCCCTCTGGCTCTGCACAGCTCCTGCCAGGAGCCAGCAGGGATCGGGATCTGCTCCGGGAATGAGCCCCGGGAACAGAGGGAACGGCCTCAGCCTGGCTCAGGGGAGGCTTGGATTGGAAGTTTGGGATCATTTTTCCATGGAAAGGGAGCTCAGGCCTTGGCAGGGGCTGCCCAGGGAGGTTTGGAGTCCCCATCCCTGGAGGTGCCCAAGGAATTCCTGGATGTGGCTCTCAGGGCTCTGGGCTGGGGATTGGGCACAGCTTGGGCTCGGTGACCTTGGAATTCTTTCCCAACCTTGATAATTCCATGACGCTTTGGAGCAGGGGCATTCCAAGGTCATCTCATCGCTATCCATGAGATCATTCCCACCCCATTCCAAGGGCAGGGACACCTCCCACCATCCCAGGGTGCTCCAACCTTTCCTTGGACACTGCCAGGGATCCAGGGATCCTCTGGGAATTCCAGCCCTGCCCCTCCCCACCCTCCCAGCCAGGAATTCCTTCCCAAATCCCACCCCAGTCTCCCCTTTCTAGGGAATTCCCTCCATTCCCAGCTCTCCCAGCATGGGATTGGATCCATCCCCACCCCAGCTCCTCTCTGGGAAGGAATTTCAGGATCTGGGGCTTCATTGGGAATTCAGGACTCCAGGAAGGGTCTCCCTTCCCTTTTCCATCCCCAACTTCCATAAAAATCCCTCAGGATGGATTCTGAGCATCCTTGATCCCAGAATCCCAGAATGGTTGGGGTGGGAAGGGACCTTAGATCCCATCCCAATCCAATCCTTGGACATGTCCCATGATCCCAGATTGCTCCAAACTTTCCTTGGACATTTCCAAGGATCCAGGGGCAGCCACCGCTTTCCTGGGAAACCTGTCCTCACCTATCCATGATTTTTGTAGCCCATCACATTCTGGGATTGGGATGTCCGGAGTTTCTCCTGGATCCATTTTGGGTGATTCCACTCTTAAAAATTCCAGACAGGAATTTTGCTCCGTTATCCAAAGCTGGAGCAGGTCTCTGCTTTTCCTTCCTGGAAAACTGGGATCAGCCTCTGGAAAAGCCACGGTTGGTGGCCATGGGAGGTCCAGGCGGGATATTGGGATAATTCCTCATGGAAGGGTGGTCAGGCCTTGGAATGGGTGCCCAGGGCAGCTTTGGAGTCCCCATTCCTGGCGGGATTGAAATCCATGTGGATGTGGCGCTTGGGGACCTGGATCAGAGCTGGGAATGGATGGATGCAACATTTTCCAAGAGGGCTTTCCAAATCCAAGTGACTCCGTGATTCCCTCTTGGATTCCGTCACTGATTCCATCTTGGATTCCATTTTGGATTCCAGCATTAATTCCTTCATTGATTCCATCATTGATTCCATTTTGGATTCCATTATTGATTCCTTCATTGATTCCTTCATTGATTCCATCTTGGATTCCATTATTGATTCCTTCATTGATTCCTTCATTGATTCCATCATTGGTTCTATCATTGATTCCATCATTGGTTCTATCATTGATTCCATCATTGGTTCCTTCGTTGATTCCATCTTGGATTCCATCTTGGATTCATTCATTGGTTCCATCATTGATTCCACCATAGATTCCATTATTGATTCCATATTGAATTCCGTCTTGGATTCCATCTTGGATTCCTGCATTGATTCCATCATTGATGCCATCTTGGTTTCCATCTTGGATTCATTAATTGATTCCATCATTGATTCCAGCATTGATTCCATTATTGATTCCATTTTTTATTTCATCTCGGATTCCATCTTGGATTCCATCTTGGATTCCAGCATTCATTCTGTTACTGATTCCTTTGCTGATTCCATCATTGATTCCACCATGGATTCCTTCATTGATTCCTTATTAGATTCCATATTGGATTCCATCATAGATTCCTTCATTGATTCTTTCATTGATTCCAACTTGAATTCCATCTTGGATTCCGTCTTGGATTCCCTCTTGGATTCCTGCATTGCTTCCAACTTGAATTCCATCTTGGATTCCTGAATTGATTCCATCTTGGATTCATTCATTGATTCCATCATTGATTCCAGCATTGATTCCAGCATTGATTCCATTATTGATTCCATTTTTTATTTTATCTTGAATGCCATTTGGATTCCACCTTGGATTCCACCTTGAATTCCATCTTGAATTCCATCTTGGATTCCATCTTGGATTCCATCATTGATGCCATCTTGGTTTCCATCTTGGATTCCATCTTGGATTCCTGCATTGATTCCAGCATTGATTCCATTACTGATTCCATTTTTTATTCCATCTTGGATTCCATCTTGGATTCCATCTTGGATTCCAGCATTCATTCTGTTACTGATTCCTTTGCTGATTCCATCATTGATTCCACCATGGATTCCTTCATTGATTCCTTATTAGATTCCATATTGGATTCCATCATAGATTCCTTCATTGATTCTTTCATTGATTCCAACTTGAATTCCATCTTTGATTCCGTCTTGGATTCCCTCTTGGATTCCTGCATTGCTTCCATCTTGGATTCCATCTTGGATTCCTGTATTGATTCCATCTTGGATTCCATCTTGGATTCCATCTTGGATTCCTGAATTGATTCCATCTTGGATTCATTCATTGATTCCATCATTGATTCCAGCATTGATTCCTTCATTGATTCTACCATTGATTCCATCTTGGATTCCACCATTGATTCCATTATTGATTCCCACTTGGATTCCATCTTGAATTCCATCTTGGATTCCACCTTGAATTCCATCTTGGGTTCCATCTTGGATTCCTGCATTGATTCCATCATTGATGCCATCTTGGTTTCCATCTTGGATTCATTAATTGATTCCATTATTGATTCCATCTTGAATTCCATCTTGGATTCCATCTTGGATTCCAGCATTCATTCTGTTACTGATTCCTTTACTGATTCCATCATTGATTCCACCATGGATTCCTTCATTGATTCCTTAATTGATTCCATCTTGGATTGCATCATTGGTTCCATCTTGGTTTCCATCTTGGATTCCATCATTGATTCCATCACTCTTTCCACCTTGGATTCCAGAATTGAGGTGGGAACACGACCAGGACAAGGGGACTCAACCTCAGCTATTCCAGGGCCTTTCCAGGTTGGATAAGGGGAAAATTCCCCCCTGGAAAGGCTTTCCCAGCCCTGGCACAGTGGTGGAAATTCCTGGTGGGATTCAAATCCATGTGGATGCGGCACTTGGGGGCGTGGATTGGGGGTGGCCTTGGCACTGCTGGGAACGGTTGGACTCCGATGCTTTTCCAACTCCGAAATTCCGTGATTTTAGGAGTGCTCTGGACAGGCTGAGCCTTTCCTTGTGGAATTCCCTTGGAAATCCCTCAATTTCCCCTTCCCGTTGTGTTTTCCAGCCGAGACCCCGATCGAGGAGTTCACACCCACGCCGGCATTCCCAGCGCTGCAGTACCTGGAATCCGTGGATGTGGAAGGAGTCGCCTGGAGAGCGGGGCTGCGCACGGGGGACTTTCTGATCGAGGTGAGTCCCGAAATCCTCGTGGAATTCCGCTCCTTTTCCCGGGAATTCTGGGGATTTCCCAGGAAATTTGGAATTCTCCAGATGTGGATCAGGAGGATCCAGGTTCCTCCAGGTCTGGATCAGAAGATTCCAGGAGCTCCCCAGGTGTGGATCAGGAGGGTCTGGAATTCTCCAGGTGTGGATCCAGCGGATCCCAGTACCAGTGAATCCCCCTGGAATTTTGGCTGCTCCATCCCATGGAGAACACAGTGGGATTGAAGGAGATTCCCTGGATTTGTTGGTGCTTTAGGGATTTTCCTGGCTGGAGGAGGAATTTGGGATGTTCCAGAAGGAATTTGGGATGTTCCCATGGGATTTGGAGTGTCCGGAGTCTGTGCTGGAAGGGATTGGATTTTGGAAAGGTGGAAAAAAGGCTTCCCAATGGGAAATCCAAGGAATTGTCCAAGGGTTGGTCAGGGACTGGATCCAGGCTTGGAAAGGGATTGCAGAGAGTTGGATTCCAATGGAATGTGAGGAGTCTTGGGATCGGGATGGATCCTGCCAGTCTGGGAGAGCTGGGAATGTTCCCCTGAAGAAGGGAAGGATCCAGGGAGATCTTCCAGAACATTCCAGGGGCTCCAGGAGAGCTGGAGAGGGACTGGGGACAAGGCCTGGAGGGACAGGACACAGGGAATGGCTTCCCACTGCCAGAGGGCAGGGATGGATGGGATATTGGGAAGGAATTCCTGGCTGGGCTGGAATTCCCAGAGAAGCTGTTTGTGCCCCTGGATCCCTGGAATGTCCAAGGAAAGGCTGGAGCAGCCTGGGACAGTGGGAGGTGTCCAGCTGTTTCGGGAATTCCCTGAGCCCTTCCTTCCCCTCTGGGAATTGTCCCTTTCCCTCCAAGTTCTGGGAGCTCGTTTTGTCCATGAATTTTCTGGATTTTCCTCCTCTCCGCCTTTTCCATGGATAATTTCCCAGCTCTAGCCTTGAAAATTCCCTGAACTTCCTTTGGGGGCCAGTGTGACACCGGGAATGTCCCTGGGAATGTCCCTGCTCTGCCTCCGGATCTTCCCAAGGCTCCCCAAAATCCCAGAGCTTTTCCCATGGGTCTGTCACTGCTTCTCCTCAGAATCCTGGGGTTCCTGGGCTTGGAAAAGAATTCCAAGGGCTCTCAGTCTGAGCTCAATCCCCACTTTGTCCCCAGCCCAAAGCTCTGAGTGGAATTCCAGGAATTCCCTGGACACCTCCAGGGATGGCAACTCCAAACTTCCCTGAGCAGTTCCAAGGCCTGAGCTCCCTTTCCAACCATTCCATGATCCTGATTAATGAAATTCCAAAGTTTTTTAAGGACACGAAGCCCAAAAATCTGGGAAAAAAAAATCCATCCGGGGCAAAAAAATTCCCCCTCTGGAATTGTGGGAACGAGGGAGCGCTGAATTCCCGGATCCTCTCGCTGCTGGAAAGGTCAGGAAGCAAAAAAAGCAGGAAATGCGGATAATTCCGGCTCCGGAGTGTGGGAGGTTGATAAAAAGGATCCGAGGAAATATCAAAGGCCGGGATTTCAGATCTTCGGGAATTCGGGAGCATCAGGAGCTGGGAAAATTTAAAAAAAAAATTATAGGAAAGAGGCTGATCCAGCTCCGTTCTTTTTTTATGGAAATGCTCGAAATTTGGGATATTCTGGTGCGGGGAAAAAAAGGAAAAAGCTGGAATGTTCTGCTCCGAGTTGGGAACGAATCCGGAGCTCGGATTTCTCCGGGAGATGTCTCGGAATGCGAAGTTTGCCGGTAACCAAGGAGAGAGGAATTCCTAAAAATATCCATTCCCAAATCACCGGGCTCGGAGAGCTGATCCCAAAAATCTCCGGGAGAGGGGCCTGGGACTGGTGCTCAGGCCTGGAATTCCGGAGCGTCGGGATGAGGATTGGGCTCTCCCGGTTTTCGAGAGGGTGGGAATTGAGGGAAATCAAGGCGGGGATGGATTGGGAGCACAAGGAATTCCAGGATTAAAATCCCAAGGAATTCCAGGAGGGGAAAAGGATTAAAATCCCGAGGAATTGCAGGAGGGAAAAGGGATTGAAATCCCAACGAATTCCAGGAGGGAAAAGGGATTAAAATCCTAGGAATTCTAGAAGGGAAATGGGATTAAAATTCCAAGAAATTCCAAGAGGGAAAAGGGATTGAAATCCCAAGGAATTCCAGGAAGGAAATAGGATTAAAATCCCAAGGTTGTGAATTCCCGGTTTCTTTTGGGGCTGGGAGAATCCCTCTGCTCTTCCAGCCTTGGAAATCCATGGAATATCATGGAATCCTGGGGTGGCTTGGGAATTACCTTAAATCCCATCCCGATCCATCCCAGGGAGATCCAACCTGGCCTTGGGCACTTCCAGGGATCCTGAGCACTTCCAGGAATTCTGAGCAATTCCAGAGCTGACCAGACGCTCCAGAAAACCTGGGAAAATCCCATTTTTTGGGGATCTCCCAGCAGGAAAAGGCGATTCCCATCTCCTCCAGCAGTTGGGTGACTTCCAACTGCGCCGGGCTGGGAAAAAGCGTGAGAAGCTGGAAAATCTGGGGTTTTTGTGGATGACTTCCATCTTTTTTCCCACTGGGAATTCTGATCCATGGTTTTGGAATTCCAGGTCAATTCCCTCTCCTCCTCTCCCTGTTCCTCAGATCCAAGGTTGTGAATTCCCATTTTTTGGGGGATCGGGATGATTCTTCTGCTCTTCCAGCCCTGGAGATCCAGGAATCTCGTGGAATCATGGAATGGGTTGGGAATGACATCAGATCCCATCCCGATCCATCCCAGGGACCTCCAACCTGGCCTTGGGCACTTCCAGGATTTCTGAGCACTTCCAGGGATGATTGGACACTCCTAAAACCTGGGAAAATCCCATTTTTTTGGGGAATCTTCCTGCAGGAAAAGACGATTCCCATCTCCTCCAGAAGATGGGTGACTTTCAAACTCACTGAGCCGCAAAAAAGCAGGAAAAGGTGGAGAATCCAGGATTTTTGTGGATTACTTCTGTCTTTTTTCCTGCTGGGAATTCTGATCCATGTTTTTGGAATTCCTGGTAAATTCCGTCTCCTCCTGTCCACATTCCTTGGATCCAAGGTTGTGAATTCCTGATTTCTTTTGGGGCTGGGAGAATCTCTCGGCTCTTCCAGCCCTGGAAATTCATGGAATCCTGGAATGGGTTGGGAATGGCGCTTCCAGGGATTCTGAGCTCTTCCAGGGCTGATTGGACACTCCTAAAACCTGGGAAAATCCCATTTTTGGGGGGATTTCCCAGCTGGAAATTCCCATCTCCTCCAGCACCTCGCAGTCACCAGGCGGTGACTCCCAACCGCTGCAAAAAAAAAACGGGAAAAGCTGGAAAATCCGGGATTTTTGCGACAACCTCCTTTTTTTTTTTTTTTTTCCCCACCAGGAATTCTGATCCATGTTTTTGGTTTTTTTTGGGATTGCAGGTGAATGGAGTGAACGTGGTGAAGGTGGGGCACAAGCAGGTGGTGGCGCTGATCCGGCAGGGCGGGAATCACCTCCTCATGAAGGTCGTGTCCGTCAGCCGCAAGCCCGAGGCCGAGGAGGGCGGCCGCAAGAAGGGTAGGCGGGAATTCCCGGGATTTCGGGGGCTTCGGGAATTCCGGGGGTGCCAATGGTCCGGAGGGTCCTCAAGGAGGAGAGGGGATGGTGGGAGTGGCAGGGATGGAAGATTCCCATCGGGAATTTTTGGGATGCAGAGATTTTTGGATGTGCTGGTTTCGGAGTTTGCCCAATTTGGGATCTTCCCATTTTTGGGATGCGTCCGTTTTTGGGGATCCTCCCATTTTTGGGATGCGCCCGTTTTTGGGGATCCTCCCATTTTTTGGGATGTGCCCGTATTTGGGATGTGTCATTTTTGGAATGTGTTGATGTTGGGATGTGCTAATTTTTGGGAATGCATCACTTTTTGGGATGTGTTGATTTTTGGGATGTGTCAGTTTTTGGAATATACCCATTTTTGGGATGCAATGATTTTTGGGATATGTTGATTTTTGGGATGCACTGAGTTTTGGGATGTGCCAGGTTTGGGGATGTTCCCATTTTTGGTACGTGCTGATTTTTGGGATGTGCCAGTTTTTGGGATGCGTTGATTATTGGGATGCATCATTTTTTGGGATGTGCTGATTTTTGGGATCTGCCCATTTTGGGATTTGCCCACTTTGGGATGGGCCCATTTTGGGGATGGGCCCATTTTGGGATGCATTGATGTTTGGGATGCAAAGATTTTTGGGATGTGCTGATGTTTGGGACGGGAAGATTTTTGGGATTGTCCCGCTTTTGGGATGTGTCCATTTTGGGGATGTTCCCATTTTTAGGATGCGCTGATTTTTGGGATGTGTCCATTTTGGGATGCGCCAATTTTTGGGATGCGTCATTTCTTGGGATGCATCATTTCTTGGAATGTGTTGATTTTTGGGATCCTCCCATCTTTGGGATGTGTCATTTTTTGGGATGTGTCATTTTTTGGGATGCACCCTTTTTTTGGAATGTGCTGATTTTTGGGATGCGCCGATTCTAGGGAATGTGGGCAGTGGGCAGGGAAGCTTGGAATGATCCCAACTGCATCTGTGAAGCCCTGGTGGTTTTTGGGAATTGCTTGGATTCCCAAGACCTGGAATTCCTGGAGTTGTGATGGGTTTTGGGAATGGCTTCGATTCCCGGGATCTGGAATTCCTGGAGTTGGGGTGTTTTTTAGGAATCGTTTGGATTCCTAAGATCTGGAGTTCCTGGAGTTGTGGTGCTTTTTAAGAATTGTTTGGATTCCCAAGAGCTGGAATTCCCAGAGTTGTGGTGCTTTTTGGGAATCACTTGGATTCCCAGGATCTGGAATTTCTGGAATTGTGGCAAATGAGGAAGGAGATTTTTGGGAGCAGGAAGGAAGGGATGGGCTGGGAATTCAGGGAGGGATTTTGTGGGAATAGGAGGGATTTTGTGAGTTCCAGGGTGCGTTTTGGAAATCACTTTTGATTCCCAAGATCTGGAATTTCTGGAATTCCCGTATCCTGGTGATCAGCTGCTCCAGGCTCCACCTGGGAATTGCTGGGAATGTGGCAGGATGGTGATCCCAAAGGAACACCGGGAATTCTGGGGTAGAGCTGTGGGAATTCCTGGGCACAGCTGGTCCTGGGGGATCCCAGAAAGTTCTGGGATTTCATTCCGTGGGCAGATCCCAGAGCTCGGGAAGGGCAGGGATTTGTCTGGAGGGAACATCTGGAAGCGCAGGGTGGAGCCAGGCGGGATTTTGAGGATTGGGACAGGAGTTCCAGGGAATGGGAGCAGGGGGATGGGAAAAGGTGATGGAATTATAGGAATGGGAAAAGGGGATAGAACTATGGGGACAGGAGCAGGGGATGGGGAAAGGGAAATGGGAAAAGGGGATGGGATTATGGGGATGGGAGCAGGGGGATGGAATTACAGGGACAGGAGCAGGAGATGGGAAAAGGGGATGGAATTATGGGGAGAGGAGCAGCAGGACAGGGGGACAGGAGCAGACGGATGGGATGGAGCGATAGGAGCAGGAAGATGGAAGTGGGAATGGAAACAGGAGATGGGAGCGGGGGACAGGAGCAGGGAGTGGGAGCAGGATTGGAATTATGGGGACAGGAGCAGAGGGATGGGAGCAGGGAATGGGTGCAGGGAATGGAAGCTGGAATGGAAGTGGGGTTAGAAGCAGGGAATGGAAGCTGGAATGGAAGCGGGAATGGAGGCAGAGGGATGGAAGCAGGGAATGGAAGCTGGAATGGAAGCGGGAATGGAGGCAGAGGGATGGAAGCAGGGAATGGAAGCTGGAATGGAAGTGGGAATGGAAGCAGAGGGATGGGAGCAAAAGGATGGGAGCAGGGATGGAGAAGGGAGAGGAGTGTGGGGGCACAGGAGGGACCGGAGCTGGGGATGGAAGCGTTAATGGAAGGAGGGGATGGAAATGGGAGATGGAAGTGAGGGACAGGAGCAGGAAATGGGAGCAGGGGGATGGAATTATTGGGACAGGAGCAGGGATGGGAGCTGGGATAGAAGCAGAGGAATGGGAGCAGAGGATGGAAGCAGGAGACTGGAGCCAGGGATGGAAGCAGGGGGAGAGGAACAGAGGGATGGAAGCGGGGATGGAAGTGCAGGACTGGGATCAGGGGATGGAATTGAGGGGACAGGATCAAGGCTGGAAGCAGGGATGGAAGTGGAGGGACAGCAGCAGGGGATGGAAGTAGGGGATGGGAGTAGAAAATGGAATGAGGGGAATTGGAGTAGAGAATGGAATCAGAGGGATGGAAAAAGAGCAGGAGACGGGAGCAGGGGGTGGGAGCAGGGAATGGAAGCAGTGGGACAGGAGGGACAGGAGCAGGGATGGATGGAAACAGGAATGGAAGCAGGGGATGGGAGCAGCAGGGACAGAAGGGACAGGAGCAGGGATGGATGGATGGAAACAGGAATGGAAGCAGGGGGATGGGAGCAGGGGGATTGGAGTAAAAAATGGAATCAGGGGGATTGGAGTAGGGGATGGAATCGGGGGGATGGGAGCAGGGAGTGGAATCAGGGGGATTGGAGTAGAGAATGGAATCAGGGGGATGGGATCGGGGGGGATTGGAGTAGAGAATGGAATCAGGGATAGGAGCAGGGGGATTGGAGCAGGGATGGGAGCGGGGGGATGGAATCGGGGGGGATTGGAGTAGAGGATGGAATCGGGGGATGGGAGCAGGGAATGAAGGGGGGCCGGGATCGGGGCCGCTCCCAGCGCAGCACGCGGGGCTCGGGGGAGGGAGGGAAGGGAGGGAAGGGAGGAAGGAGGGAGCGCTGCTGGCACGAGGAGCTCCAATTATTCTGTCACGGCACAAAGGCACGAGCCGTGGGAACGGCTGGCGAGCCTCGGCGAGCCGGGAATTCAGCCGGGAATAATCCTCGGGAAGCCGGGAACCAGCGCGGGGAGCCCCCCTGGGAGGGGCCGCTCCAGCCGCTCCAGGCCGGGGTGAGCCGCTGGCGCTTCCCGCTGCTCCTTCCCGCCGCTTCCCTCATCCCGACCCTGCGCATCCACGCTTTTCCAAGGGATCCGAGGGGCGCGGAGGGGCCGGCGGGGGCTCATCCCGCGTGTCCCCCCCCGTTCCCCGCGGTGACAGCGCCTGTGTGGGCCCGGCTGGGGCTGAATCCGCCCCGCTGGATCCCTGCCGCAGGCTCAGCCATCCTCGGAGCTGCCGTTGCCATGGCAATCCCGGAGCGTTATTCCAGCATTGTCAGCGCGGAGCAGCGAGGAGGAGGAGGAGGAGGAAGAGGAAGAGCTCTCTCCACTCATCCTCGCTGCTCCCGGGGCGGGCGGCCTGGGGGGGGGGGGGTGTGGGAATCAGGGGATGCGGGATCGGGAGCTTTTGGGATCATCCCGGGCCACGCGTCCCTGGGCAGCTCCGGCGCTTCCATAGGGTTGGGATCCACGGAGAGCAGCAGGAGGAGGAGGCAGGCGAGGGTGGGGTGGGCCGAGGCGCTCCGGGGGCCGCGCCGAGGTGGGGACAGAGGAGCCCGAGCTCTCCCCGCGCCCATCCCCGCAGCCGCGGCCCGTGCGGGGCCATGGCTCGGGCTCCGCGCTGAGCGGGGCCGGCGTTCCCGAGGCCGCGGGCGCGCTCCCGGCCGGGAACCATGAAGAAGTTCGCGTCCACGCGCAGCCTCAATAAGATCCTGCAGCAGTGCGACTCCTCGTCCCGCGAGTACGAGGAGATCCAGGCGGTGGAGAAGAAGTGGCACCTGCACCTGGCCACGCCGCGCAAATTCCGCGAGAAGCGGTGCAAGATGCCCTCTCTGTTCCTTGCAGCTCCGCCGCCCCCCAAGAGAGCTCCCAGCACCACCCTCACGCTGCGCTCCAAGTCCATGACGGCCGAGCTGGAGGAGCTGGGTAAGGCCGGCGGCGGGATGGGATCCCTGGGGGAGCGGGGGGGGTGGCTGGGAGCGATTTTCCAGCGGTTTTCCAGCGGTTTCCCGGCGGTTTTCGGTGGTTTTCCAGCGGTTTCCCGGCGGTTTTTCGGCTGTTTTTCGGTGGTTTTCCAGCGGTTTTTCGGCTGTTTTTCGGTGGTTTTCCAGCTGTTTTCCAGCTGTTTGCATGTGCCCGCGGGGGTGGCGGGGTGTGGGAGGCTCGGGGAGGAGGGAGTGGATTCCCGGCTCTATCCAGAGGGATGTCCAGTGGGGTATCCAGTGGGGTATCCAGTGGGGTATCCAGTGGGGTATCCAGTGGGATATCCAGAGGGATATCCAGTGGGATATCCAGAGGGGTATCCAGAGGGATATCCAGAGGGGTATCCAGAGGGATGTCCAGTGGGGTATCCAGTGGGATATCCAGAGGGGTATCCAGAGGGATGTCCAGTGGGGTATCCAGTGGGGTATCCAGAGGGGTATCCAGAGGGATATCCAATGCTCCGGGGGCGCATCCCAGCGGAGGTGGGCGTGGGAAGGATGTTTGGGAGTGTCCAGGTGGGTGTGGAGGGGTTGATGTGCCCTGGCCTTGGACATCCTGCTCTCATCCCTGCTCCATTCCCTGCTCCATTCCCTGATCCTGCTCCTTTCCCTGCTCCATTCCCTGCTCTATTCCCAGCTCCTTCCCCAGCTCCATTCCCTGCTCATTTCCCGTCTCCTCTCCCTATTCCTCTCCGTGTTCCCGCTCCTCTCCCTGCTCCTGTTCCTCTCCCTGTTCTTCTCCTTGTACCTCCCACTCCTCTCCCTGCCCCTCTCTGTGCTCCTTTCCCTGCTCCTGATCCTTCTGATCCTGCTCCTGATCCTTTTCCTGCTCTCTCTCCCTGTTGCTGTTCCTCTCCTTGTTCCTCCTACTCCTCTCCCTGATCCTCATCCTCTGCCTGCTCCTCTCCCTGTTCCTGCTCCTTTCCCTGCTTTCCTGCTCCTCTCCCTGCTCCGGCTGCTCTCCCCGCTTCTCTCTCTGATCCTGTTCCTCTCCGTACTCCTGCTCTTTGTCCTGGTCCTCTCCTTGTTCCTCTCCCTGCTCTTCTCCCTGCTCCTCACCCCTTTTCCCACTCTCCTCTCCTCTCCTCTCCTCTCCTCTCCTCTCCTCTCCTCTCCTGCTCCTTTCCCTGCTCCTGTTCCTCTCCTGATCCTGCTCTTCTCCTGCTCCTCATCCCTCTCCTCTCCCTGCTCCTCACCTTCCTCATCCCGCTCCTTTCCCTGTTCCTCATCCCTCTCCTCACCTTCCTCTCCCCTTTGCTCTCCCTCCTTTCCCACACCCGACATTCCCAGGGTTTTATTTCCCCTCCCCCGGGCAGATCCCAAACCCTGCCAGGAGAGCTCCGGGAGAGCTCCAGGAGAATTCCAGGAGAGCTCCGGGAGAATTCCAGGAGAGCTCCAGGAGAGCTCCAGGACAATTCCAACAGATCTCTGGGAGAGTTCTGGGATAGATCCAGCTGAGCTCTGGGAGATCTCCAGGACTACTCCAGGATAACTCCGGGAGATCTCCAGGAGAATTCCAGGATAACTCCGGGATTGCTCCATCCCCCCCACCCCGCGACCACTCCCGCATTTCCAGCTGCTTTCCCATCCCGCTCCATATTCCCGGGGTTCCCTGAAATCCTCTCTGCTCCCACCATTCCCTGCTTCCCACTGCCAGAATTCCCAGTTTTTCCCAGCCCTTGTGGCCCCCTGGGATGTCCCCAGGATCCCTCGGCAGAGTGGGAGCTGATCCCTGTCCATCCCTTCCCTTTTCCCGGATCCGGTGCCTCTTTGTCCCCAGATGTCACTGGAGTGGCCGTGTGGCCACGGAGGGATCCCAAATCCCAGGAAAACTTTGGAGCATCCCTGGCAGCAGAGCTGGCTCTGAGGCTTCCTGCTGTGGGTTCCATGGAAATTTGGGATTTTCCATGTGGGAATGTGGCGGTGTGGCCGTGGAGCCTCAGCAGGATCCCACATTCCCCCTGGTATTCCATGTTTTCCCTGTTTTCCATGTTTTTGCATGTTCTCCTTGGTTTTCCATGCTCTCCACGGTTTTCCCTGTTTTCCATGTTTTCCGTGTTTTTCCGTGTTCTCCCTGTTTTTCCATTCCTTCTGGTTTTCCACACCCCCCCCTGTTTTTCCACGCCCTTCCTGGTTTTCCATGCTCTCCATGGTTTTCCATGCTCATCCTGGTTTTCCATGCTCATCCTGGTTTTCCATGCTCATCCTGGTTTTCCATGCCTCCTTGGTTTTTCCAAGCCCTTCCTGTTTTTCCATTCCCTCTGGTTTTCCACAGCCTCCTTGTTTTCCATGCTCTCCCTGTTTTCCAAGCTGTCCCTGGTTTTCCATGCCTCCATGTTTTTCTGTGCTCTTCCTGGCTTTCCATGCTCTCTGTTTTCCATGTTCTCCATGGCTTTCCAAGCCCTTCCTGGTTTTTCCATACCCAGCAGGATTGGGATTGGGAGCAGCAATCCTGGGAGAAGGATCTGGCTCTAATCCCAGAATTCCCACAATTTTTTCTGGGAATTCTAGTGCTCATTCCCACAGATCAAGTTGGAGCCATTCCAGTGAAAAAGGGGGAATCCTTCCTCTTCCCATCCTTCGCTCCAGCTTTTCCTGTGGATCTGCATTCCCAGGAATCAGCTTGGAGCCGCTCTCCTTTCCAAGAGAAAAGATATTCCCAAAAAAGGGAAATTCAGGGAAAGGGACATTCCCAAAAAAGCTCTGCCAGGTGCTTCCTGCCCCATTTTCCATGGATCCCAAACCTCGCCCGTGCCCTTCCCGATCCTTTCCCTGCCATCCCAATCCCCCTGGAGCAGCAGATTCCCAGCAGGATGCTCAGGGATCCCTCCCATTCCAAAATCCTGGGGTTTGGATGCAGGGAATTGCCCTGGGAGCTTTTCCGGGGCTTTTCCGTGGCTTGGGATGGAATTCCAGCCAATCCCGCTCCCGCTCTGGATCCCCTGGATCCGTGAGGAGGGCGAGGGATGATCCCAGCCTGGAACTGGGATAAATCCCAAATCCTGGGCCAGGGGGGTGATCCCGGTGGATAAATCGTGGAATTCTGAGGTTTCCTGCCCACATCCCACATCCCAGGCCAGATCCCGCATTCCAGAGGCCGGGAATTGTGGGGAGAGCCCGGCCAGAGCTGGGAATGGGAGCGGGAATTGTTGCATCCGTTGATGTTGTGTTTTGTTTCCCATTCCAAGCCTCCATGCGGAGAAGGAAAGGGGGTGAGTGACACCGAAATTCCCGGGATTCTGCCCTTTCCCGCCAGCTCCCACCGGGATCCAGCAGGATCCAAAGCGGGGGAAAAATCCCAGCATCCCGAGGGTCGCTGTTCCTGCGGCGTCTCAGGGAATTCAGCCAGAATTTGGGAATTCCAGCAGGAATTGGAATGCCGGGAATTGGAATGTCAGGAATTGGAATGCTGGGAATTGGAATGCCGGGAATTGTGGAGCTGGGAATTGGGATGGCCACGTGGGATTCTGCTGGACACAGGCAGGATGCTCCTTTGTCCCAAAATTTCCAGCCCCGTCATTCCCGGGTGTGATCCCAGCTCTGGGTTTTCCCCGCAGGAATGTTCCATGTGGGATCCTCGGGAATGACAGTGTCCGGCTTTATCCCAAATGGCCAAAGCCTCTCCTGGCAGATCCAGGGGTTTTATCCCGTTATTCCTGGTAGATCCAGAGGGGTTTTCCCATTATTCCTGGCAAATCCAGGGAGTTTATCCCATTATTCCTGGTGGATCCATGCAGTTTATCCCGTTATTCCTGGTGGATCCATGCAGTTTATCCCATTATTCCTGACAGTTCCATGCAGTTTATCCCGCTATTCCCACCCTTAGGATGTGCTGGGAATATCGCATGAGGGACACAGAAAAACCGGGAAGTTTTCAGTGGAAGGGTTGGATCCAGGTGGGATTTAAGGTCCTTCCCATCCAAACTATTCCATGATTCTGTGTCCCACAATTCCATGGAAGGTCCAAGGACCAGCCTGGCTCCAGGAGAATCCCAGGGCTGCAATTCCCACCTGGACATGGCTGGAGCTTCCCAATCCCTCTCCCAGGACAGGGATTTGGGATACAGATCCAGCTGGATCTGGGAAGCGCCAGCGGGTGGAGGTGACATGGAGCCAACAGCTCCAACTTCCCATTCCCGGTGGGAATTCTGTAGGCTCAGCTCAGCAGGGATCCATGGGAATGAGGCCATGTCCACCATGCCCTTTCCCAAATCCTGAGGCTCAGGATTCCAGCTGGAATTCCCACCTGGAATGGATCCACCGGGAAACATCCCGGGCACAGCTCGGTGTTCCCAAGGGATAAATGGATCCTGGAGCAAAGAATTCCAATCCCACTTCCCATTCCCTGAGCTCAGACGTGGCTGTGCTGGCTCTGCTGATATTCCTGGTATTCCCAATGTCCATGGGCACCGGATCCTGCCCCAGACATGGAAATTTGGGATCATGAAGGGACCTGAGTCCACTGAGGCTGGGAATATCCCAGTTTATCCCAAACAAATTCTGGATGAGCCGGAGCCTTGTGGATCCCATGGAAACTTCGTGTCCTGGGAATCCCTGGATCTCAGAGGGACTCGGCTCATCCCGAATACCCAAAATCCAGGATAAATTCCCTGATTAGCGTCAGACAGAGAATTCCTTGGAATGCGGCACATCCACGGGTGGCACAGCATCCACGGAATTCCCCGGCTGAGCGGGATCAGCCCCCTCAAATCCATGGAGAACCATGGCTGGGGATGATCCCTCCCTTCCCCGGGATGAGCCGCGGGAAGGGGCCGATCCCAGCTGACCGCGGGGCCGGTTTTCCTTGGATTCCAGAGAAGCTGGATGAGATCCTGGCGGCCGCGGAGCCGGCGCTGAGGGCGGAGCTGGTGGAGGCGGATTCCAGGGCGGCCACGGTGAAACAGCGCCCGACGAGCCGGAGGATCACCCCTGCGGAGATCAGTGTGAGCCGGCGGGAATTCCGTGGGAATGTGGGAATGGGGTGGGAGAGAGCCCGGGAATCACCCCCGTGGAGATCAGTGTGAGCCAACGGGAATTCCAGTGGGAATGTGGGCTGGGAATGTGGGAATGGGATGGCAGAATCTCCCCTGCTGAGATCAGTGTGAGCCGGCGGGAATTCCGTTGGAATGTGGGCTGGGAATGTGGGAATGGGATGGGAATGGAGGACAGGAATGGGAGGACATGGACAAGGATGGGAGGGAACGGGGAGTGGCATTCCTGGGAATGCAGAGTGGGATTTGTGGGAACAGAAGGAGAGGGATGGGAGAACGTGGAGAGGGATGGGAGGGAATGGAAAGTGGCATTCCCAGGAATGGGGACTGGGATTCCCGAAAACAGGAGAGGGATGCGAGGGAATGTAGTGCCGAGGGCAGCCGGATCTGGAGTGGAATTCCCAGGAATGTGGAGCCTGGGGGACCCCGATCCACAGTGGGGAGCTCAGCACCTCGGGATCCCCATCCAGGCCTGGGAATCTGCATGGATTTCCCAGGGAATGCCGGAAGAGCAGCTCTGGGGGATCCTGGAGAGCCAGGCTGGAATTCTGCCGGAATCCGAGCAGGAAGCGCAGAGAGGAGGAGGAGGAGGAGGAGGAGGCTTGGGATGTGCCAGGAATGCTGCGGGTGGGAGGCAGCTCCGGGAAAAGCGGGACAGGAGCTCCCGGACTCATCCTCACCAAATTCCCGCCTGGAATGGGCAGGGAGACAGGATGGAAGCAAGGAAATTATCCCAGAGTTTGGAATTCTGCCAGATGGGAAGAGCTCCTGTGGTTTTCCCACGGTTGGAATTCTGGGTGGGAATGTTGGCTCCTTCCGGCCGGATCCGGACTGGGAATTCCCTGTTTTTCCCTTCCAGTCGCTGTTTGAGCGCCAGGGAATGGCGCATCCCGGGGTCCTGGCAGGAACGGAGAAGCCCCACGTGTCCCTCCGGAAGGGAATTCCACGGACCAAGTCTGTAGGTGAGGAAAAAGCCAGGAGAATCCTTCGGGAATGAGGAGGGAGGGTCCTCGTGGGATGCGGAGTGGGCGGGAAAGGCTCGGCCTTTCCTGGGTGGTTGCTCCAGCTCTTGGGTTTTGAAGTATTCATGGAATTCTGTCTTGGAGGGATGCCTGCTCCTGCTTGGAGCAGAAGGTGGGACTGGACAATTCCAGGAGAGAATTCCAGGAGAGCATTCCAGGAATTCCCAGATTGGCTCTGCCAAGGGCCACCCCCAGTGCTGGCACTGGGCATTCCCAGCGGGAATGGCACCTCTGGAACTGGGAATGCCGGAGTTGGGGCTTGGGAGGAGCAGGACAAGGTCTGGAGGAGGCACCTGGATGTGAGGGATCCTTGAGCTTATCCCAAAATATTTATGGAGTCTCCAAATCCAAAACCGTCTCTGGTGGGTCCTGGACCTTGTTCCTAGAGATTTATGGAGTCTCCAATCCCAAAACTGCCCGTGGTGGATCCTTGATTCTGTTCCCAAATATTTATGGCGCCACCAAACCCAGACCTGGCTGTGGGATGTCCTGGACCTGGTTCCTAAAGATTTATGGAATTCCCAAATCCAAAATCCATCTGTGGTGGGTTCCGGACCTTGCCCATAATGGATTCTGGTGCTACCGAACCCAAACCTGGCTGTGGGATGTCCTGGACCTTGTTCCCAAGGATTTATGGAGTCTCCAAACCCCAAACCTGGCTGTGGGATGTCCTGGACCTTGTTCCTAAGGATTCGTGGTGCCACCAACCCCAGACCAGCTCTGGAGCATCCTTGACCTTCTCCCAAAGGTTTCCGGTGCCACCAATCCCAAAATCCATCTGTGGTGGGTCCTTGACCTTGTCCCTAAAGGTTCCCGGTGCCACCAAACCCGAATTCAGCTGTGGGATGTCCTGGACCTTGTTCCCAAGGATTTGTGTTGTCACCAATCCCAAACCTGGCTGTGACGGCTCCTTGAACTTCTCCCAAAATATTCCTGGTGCCACCAAACCCAAAACCATTGGAGGCGGCTCCTTGAGCTCCTCCAAAAGATTTATGGAGTCTCCAAACCCCAAACTGGCTGTGGGATGTCCTGGACCTTGTTCCCAAGGATTTGTGTTGTCACCAATCCCAAACCTGGCTGTGACGGCTCCTTGAACTTCTCCCAAAATATTCCTGGTGCCACCAAACCCAAAACCATTGGAGGCGGCTCCTTGAGCTCCTCCAAAAGATTTATGGAGTCTCCAAACCCCAAACTGGCTGTGGGACGTCCTGGACCTTGTTCCCAAGGATTCATGGTGTCACCAATCCCAAAATTCATCTCTGGCAGGTCCTTGGCTTTGTCCCTAAACATTCCTGGTGCCACCAAGCCCAAACTCAGCTGTGGGAAGTCCTGGACCCCATTCCAGGTTTTTGGTGCCACCAAATCCAAACCTGGCTGTGGGGGGTCCTGGACCTTGTCCCCAAAAGATTTACGGTGCCACCAAACCCCAAATCCATCTGTGGTGACTCCTTGCACTTCCCAAAAAAATTTATGGAGTCCCATATTTTATCCCGTATTTTGGTCTTGGAAGATCCGGCCCCGGTGCTGTTGGAATGGGGAGGATCCAGGAGATCCCAAAGCCTGTCTGGGGTTCCTGGGTGGGAATGTTTGGGAAGGAGCTTTGGGAAAGGAGCTGCTCAAGGGCCAGTGGGGCCACAAAGAGCCCGGAATGGTTTGGAAAGAGATCCGGAGTGGGAATGGTTATCCAAGATGGATCATCCACTGCAAATACATCCATGGAATTGTGCAAGGGCTGGAGCCAGGCTGGGAGAGCTGGGAATGTTCCCCTGGAGAAGGGAAGGCTCCAGGGAGAGCTTCCAGAACATTCCAGGGCCTGAAGGGGCTCCAGGAGAGCTGGAGAGGGACTGGGACACAGGGAATGGCTTCCCACTGGGAAAGGGGAGCTTGGGGTGGGATTTGGGAAGGAATTCCTGGCTGGAGGGTGGGGAGGGCCTGGGCTGGAATTCCCAGAGAATCCCTGGATCCCTGGGAGTGTCCAAGGAAAGGTTGGAGCACCTTGGGACAGTGGGAGATGTGAGGGGTTTGGAACGAGATGGGATTTGAGGTTCTTCCAACTCAAAGCGTTTCAGGATTCTGGAATTGTGGGATCCCTGCCCATGGAATGCTGTCAGTGCCTCGGGAAGGGCCCTTGAGGCCCCCCTGGACTGGGCAGGGACTGCCAGGGATCCGTGCAGGGAGAGCCCGGGAAAAGCGGGATCTGCTCCGGGATTGGGGCCGGGGGAGCTTTGCTGGGATCGGGGCAGGGATCGGGAATGTCCCTCTGGCTCTGCACAGCTCCTGCCAGGAGCCAGCAGGGATCGGGATCTGCTCCGGGAATGAGCCCCGGGAACAGAGGGAACGGCCTGACCTGGCCCAGGAGTGCCTCAGCTTGGATATTTGGGAATTTCTCCATGGAAAGGGCAGTCAGGCCTTGGAACTGCTCAGGGAGATTTGGAGTCGCCATCCCTGGAGGTGTCCAAGGAATTCCTGGAATTCCATTCAGGGCTCTGGGCTGGGGACAAGGTGGGCTTCAGGCACAGCTTGGACTTGGTGGTCCTGGAATTCTTTCCCAACCTCAATAATCTGGGAATTCTGTGCTCACACCCCCATGAGAATTCCCAGCACATCCCGCTTATCCCTGACCCTCCCAGCAATTCCCAGCCTGTGCGGCCAAACCCCCCCTGGAAAAAACGGGATTAAAACCATTCCTGGAATCTCCATCAGGAGAGATCAAATCCCAGCAGGAGAATCCCTGCTCCAGCCAGGAATGGCTTCAGCTCCCACAGCACATCCCGACAGAAAATCCAGGGAAAAATCCCATCCAGGAGTGCCAGGTCCATCCCCACCATGGAATGGAGGGGACCCAACCCCAAAACCCAAAGCAGCTCCTGGGAGAAACCATTCCGGTGGAACTCCAGGAAGACGGGGATGGAAAAGAGGCGGAGAGGGAGGAATCGGGTGGGAACGGGGTTGGAATTAGAAGTCCTTGAGCTGTCATTCCACACCCACGGCCGGGAGCTGCGCAGTCACTTGATTCCAGCAGAAAAATCCCTGCATGGCCGAGGAAGGATTCGGAAAAGCAGCGCTCGCTCGGATGGGTTTTTTTGGGAATAAACGCTCCCTGGCATTTGCATATTCCAGCAGCATTCCCGGGGGAGAAAAGATCAAAAAGATTCCAGGGGAAAAATTCCCAGGATCAAGGTGGTTAACCCCCGGCTGGCTGGAAAAAAAAAAGCGGGATGGGAGGAATATTTGGAGGAAAAACGGGAAGGAGTGGGGGGAAGGGGAGGGGAGATGATCCCTGTCAGACTTCCAATATTTCTGCCAGCGCCATCTGCTCCAGCAGCAGGAGTTAAAAACATTCCGGAGGCTGCGGAGCTGCCATGGCTTCTGGAGAGAATTCCAGAGGGTGGAGCCGTTGGCTTTGGAGGGATGGGAGAGGTTTGTGACCCCTCCAGGACCATCGGGAATTTTGGGGGGTTCTGGGAAGTGTCCTGGTGTTAAAGTGAGGTCCAGGATGGAATCCTGGAGTGCTCTGGGTGGGAAGGACCGTAAAGATTCCCGAATTCCACCCATTCCAAGAGCAGGGACACCTCCCACCATCCCAGTGCTCCAACCCAGCCTTGGGCACTTCCAGGGATGCAGGGGCAGCCGCAGCTTCTCTGGGAATCCTGGGCTGATCCCAGAGGTGCCGGAGGATGGAGATTCCCAACCCTGGACATGAAAGGATGGAAATTCCCATCCCTGGACACAAATGGATGATGATTCCCAACTCCGGACACCAAAGGACGGAAAATCCCATTCCTGGATACCATAGGACAAATATTCCCAACCCTGGACTCCAAAGAATGGAGATTCCCATTCCTGGGCTCCGGGGGACAGAGATTCCATCTCTGGATACCAAAGGACAGAAATTCCCATCCTTGAGTTCCAGAGGATGGAGATTCCCATTCCTAGACATGAGAGGATGGAAATTCCCATCTCTGGATACCACAGGACAAAGATTCCCGTCCCTGGACACCAATAAATGGAGGTTCCCATCCCTAGGTTCCAGAGGGTGGAAATTCCCATCCCTGGGCTCTATAAAATAGAGATTCCCAACCCTGGACACAACAGGATGGAAATTCCCATCCCTGGGCTCCAGAGGATGGAAATTCCCGTCCCTGGATAACCACAGAATGCGAATTCCCTCCCCCTTCCCACTCCCGGATTTGCACCCTCCTGCCCCAGGTCTTTTTTTGGGATCAACTCCCTCATTCCAGGGTTGGGAAGCAGCGCTGGGAGCAGCGGGAAGGGGCCCCTCATTATCCATCCCTAATGAGTGCCTGGAATGCGGTTTTCCATGGATTTGGGCTGTTGGGATGAGCTCAGGATGGGGCCCCTTGTTATCCATCCCTAATGAGCGCCTGGAATGAGCTTTTCCAGGGATTTGGGCTGTTATGGCAACGGGCCCGGGAGCTTTCACGGAGAGGCTTTGTGTTTTCCATGGAGATTAATTACATGGAATTCACGCCAGGAATGGCTCCGGGGTTGCCAGGCTACGCCGGGAGCGTCATTCCCATTCCAGGGAAGTCATTCCGGCTGCTGGGAGTTGATCCTTACTGGTCCTTACTGGTGGCTCTGTTGGGATTCCAGCTCTTTATTCCCAAGCTCTGGAATTTGATCCCAGCAATATCCCGATGTTCTGTGGGAAATGTGGGAATCTCACACAGCTCCGGGTGGGGTTTGAGGGGAGCGGAGAGTCCGAATTCCATGGAAAACAGCAAAGGGATGAGCTGGTTTGTTTATTTGGGGTACAAAATTCCTGGGAATGGGAGGACATTTGGTCCAAGGAAAGGTTGGAGCAGTCTGGGATCATGGGAGGTGTCCAAGGATTGGATCGGGATGGGATCTAAGGTCCCTTCCCACCCAAACCATTCCGGGATTCTGGGATCAAGGACGCTCAGAATCCATCCCGAGGGATTTTTATGGAAGTTGGGGATGGAAAAGGGAAGGGAGACCCTTCCTGGAGTCCCGAATTCCCAATGAAGCCCCAGATCCCAAAATTCCTTCCCAGAGAGGAGCTGGGGTGGGGATGGATCCAATCCCATGCTGAGAGAGCTGGGAATGGAGGGAATTCCCTAGAAAGGGAGATTGGGGTGGGATTTGGGAAGGAATTCCTGGCTGGGAGGGTGGGGAGGGGCAGGGCTGGAATTCCCAGAGGATCCCTGGATCCCTGGCAGTGTCCAAGGAAAGGTTGGAGCACCTTGTGACAGTGGGAGGTGTCCCTGCCCTTGGAATGGGATTGGGATGGGATTCGAGGTCCTTTCCCACACATCCCATTCCATGAATTTTCCATGGGAAGAACTTCCAGATTGTGGAGGCTGTGGAATGTCTTTCCCTGGAGATATTCCCGATCCCGTCGGGAACATTCCCAGGGGAATTGGACAAAGTCTCCTCCAGTGGTCCCTCCCCCATTCCGTGGTGGCTCTGAGCTCCCTTTTCCAGGGAATCCTGCCCAGATCCAGGGAGCAGTTCCAGGGATCTGGGAGCGGAGCCGCTGCTGAGGTGACGCACGAGGTGACCGAGCCTGGAATGGCTGGAAAACTGAGGGAGATTCGGGAACAATCCCATGGCTGTGGCTCAGCTGCTTCCACAGGGAGCGGCTCCAGGCCTGGAATGCTGGGTGGGAATGGACATGGAATCCCTGGGATGTGGTTTTTCCATGGTGGTCCCTGAACATGGGAATTCCTTGGATTTGGTTTTCTGTAGTGTCCCTGCCCTTGACAATTCCTTGGATGTGGTTTTCCAGAACATTCCCTGCCCTTGGATGTGGCTTTTCCATTATATTCCCTGCATTTGGCAATTTCTTGGATGTGGATTTCCAGTGTCTCTTACACTTGGTAATTCCTAGGATTTGGTCTTCCATAGTATTCCCTACAGTTGGCAATTCCTTGGATTTGGTTTTTCCATAGTATTCCCTACATTTGGCAATTCCTTGGGTGTGATTTTCCACAGGGTCCCCTCCTCATTTAGGGAAAAATGGAGGGGAGCTGGATCCAAGGACTGGATCCATGGATTGGGTGTCCCGGTGTCACCTCTGATCTGGCAGCCACGCCCAGGACATTCCAGAGGGAAAATTCCGCTTTTCCCGTGGAATTCCTGCCTCAGCTCAGCCAGATATCCCATTCCCAGGACAAGCTCTCCCATTCCATGTCCTGGGACATTCCAGGCCCATTCCAGGGATGGAGCTGGGAGCTTCCCAAATATCCCCATGTCACCTCCTGGCTGTTTCCAGAAATCTCCAGGAAGGCGGGACTGAGCTTTTTTTGGGATCCTCCTGCTGCTGCCGGAACATTCCACGGCTCCATCTGGTGCAGATTCCCAAGGAGAAAAGGGCAGGGATGGGATCATCCTCCCGAATTCCCCCCACTGGCCTCAGCTCCGGGAATTCAGGCCACACAAAAGCTCGGGAAAGGCACATTTTCCATCGCTTTGTCCAGGCTCCCTTTGAACCTGTTCCGTGCTGCCGGCTCTTTATTCCCACTGAACATCCCCAATTCCCAAAAATAGCCCAGTTTCCAGCACGACCAACAGCATGGGATGGAATTTCAGTGCCAAATTCCTCCCTTTTGTCCCCATTGGATTTCGCCTCGGGTGGAATCGCTGACGGATTCCGGGCGGAGCTGCCGGAGCCGCTCGGTGCTACTGGAAGAGCATTTCCCATAAAGGAAAAGCTCCAGAGGGCCAAGGAAAAAAAAAACCTCAAATCCTCTCCAGAGCGGTTTGAAAGCTTGGGAAGAGCGGAGCAGGGATTGGGAAGGTGGAATTTTCCCAAAGGAAGGGTGAGCGTGGCGGATCCGGGCTTGGGAATGAGGCTGGAGCTGGGAATGGAGGGAGGGAATTGTGGCTCGAACGGATTTCAGGATCATGGAATGGCTTGGGTTGGGAAGGCCCTTAAATCATCCCAACCCAGCCCTGATTTTCCTGCTTTATCCATCCCAGTCCTCGCAGTCTCTCCGAGTATTCCCTGAAAAAAAAAGCAGGAATTCCTGCTAGACCCTGCCGGGCTCCGTCTGGCACTCGGGAACAGATGTCACCCCTCGGGAAAGCGGGAAGTGTGACGGGAGCCGCGCCCGTGCCGGTGGCACTCGGGTGTCTGGCACGTTGGCGGTGGCGGCACTTCCGTCACCGGAGCTGCTCGGGAAGGGGTGGGAACAACTCCCGGGGGAGCCGATCCCACGGGAATGCAGCCATGGAGAGGCTCTCGTGGAATCGTGGAATGCTTTGGATGGGGGAACCTCAAAGCTCATCCCATTCCCGGCGCTTCCATGGGACTCCTCAGCCTGGCCTTGGACACTTCCAGGGATCCAGGGGCAGCTACAGCTTCTCTGGGAATTCCGGGTGGCTCCTCCAGTCTCAGAGCTTCCACTGGAAGTTGTTCCAAGCCTTTTCCAGCGAGGCTTGGAAGGAGGAAAAGTCTTGGAAAGAGGAGAAGTGTGGTGGGAAGAACAACCCCAGGCACTTCCCAGTTTGTCCCACTCTGGGAATTCTCTGGGAATGCCCTCTTCACTGCTCTCCTTGATTTACAGCTGGCAGATGAGAAACTCATCCCTGACTCCATTGTTTCCCTTGTTTTCCAGGGGAAGATGAGAAATTCACCCCTGGCTTTCCTCTTTGCCTTCTTTTCCTTGGGAAGACAAGAAACTCATCCCTGATTCCATTGTTTTCCTTGTTTTCCAGGGGAGGACAAGAAACTTAGCCCTGACTCCCCTGTTCTCCTTGTTTTCCAGGTGGAGACAAAAAACTCATCCCTGATTTACTTCTCTCCTTGTTTTCCAGGGAAAGACAAGAAACTTCTCCCTGACTTTGCTCTTTTCCTTGCTATCCATGTGGAGATGAGAAACTTCTCCCTGACTCCATTCTTTTCCTTGTTTTCCAGCTGGAGACCAGAAACCCACCCCGACTCCATTTCTCTCCTTGTTTTCCATCTGGAGACAACAAACTCATCCCTGACTCCACTCTTTTCCTTGTTTTCCATGTGGAGACAAAAAATTCCCTCCCGACTTCACTTCTCTCCTTGCTTTCCTTGGGAAGACAAGAAACTTATTCCTGATTCCATTGTTTTCCTTGTTTTCCATGTGGAAATGAGAAATTTCTCCCTGACTCCACTTCTTTCCTTGGGTTCCAAGTGGAGACCAGAAACTCATCCCCGTCTCCCGTTCTCTTTGTTTTCCAAGGGAAGATGAGGAGCTCATCCCTGACTTTGATCTTTTCCTTTTTTTCCAAGAGGAGACCGGAAACTCATCCCTGACTCCATTCCTCTCCTTGTTTTCCATGTGGAAGATGGGAAACTTCTCCATGACTTTGCTCTCTACTTGTTTTCCATGTGGAGACAACAAATTCATCTCTGACTCCATTTCTTTCCTTGTTTTCCAGGTGGAGACCAGAAACTCATCCCTGACTCCATTTCTCTCCTTGTTTCCCATGTGGAAGATGGGAAATTTCTTCCTGACTTTGCTCTTTTCCTTGTTTTCCGTGTGGAGACAAAAAATTCATTCCCGATTCCATTGTTTTCCTTGTTTTCCATGTGGAGATGAGGAACTCATCCCCAGTTCCCGTTGTCCTTCTTTTCCAGGCGAAGACGAGAAGCTGGCCGCGTCCTTGCTGGACGGCAAGTTCCCGCGGAGCACCTCCATGACGGACACGGTCCGGGAAGGCCACGGGATCCCCCCTCCCCCGCAGACCGCCCCTCCCCCGCCCCCCTCCCCCTATTACTTCGACACCGGCCCCCCTCCGTCCTTCTCGCCGCCGCCGCCGCCGGGCCGGGCCTACGACACCATCCGGTCCAGCTTTAAGCCGGGCTTGGAGGCCAAGCTGCACGGGCTGCCTCAGGTGCTGAGCGCGGCCGAGATGTACGACCAGGCCCGCGGCTCCATGCCCTACCCCGAGCGGCAGAAGAGGGCGCGCTCCATGATCATCCTGCAGGATTCCTCCCACCTCCCCGTGGAGCCCACCGAGATCCCGCGGCCCGGCCCGGCCGTGACGCCCCCGGAGAAGCTCAAGAGGAAGGGCCGGGTCATCGACAACCCCTACGCCAACATGGGCCAGTTCAACGTGAGCCTCTTCGCCCCCACCAAGCCGCAGAGGAAGAAGAGCCCCCTGGTCAAGCAGCTCCAGGTGGAGGACGCCCAGGAGCGGGCGGCCTTGGCCATCACCGGCGGCTACTCCTCCCGGGAGCCGTCGCCCACGCGCCGGAGCCACCGCCTGGAATACCAGCACCACCCCGGCATCGCTCAGGTGGAAGCCGCCGGCCTCCCCTTCGCCACCGCCATCGCCGCCGGCGTCGGCGTCATGAAGGACCGGGACCGGCGGCTGGACGAGAGGAGGAAGTCCACGGTGTTCCTGTCGGTGGGAGCCATCGAGGGGCCGGCGCCGGGCGGCAGCGAGATGCCGTCGCTGCAGCAGTCGCGCTCCATCGACGAGCGGCTCCTGGGCAGCCGCGACGTCCTCCTGCCGTCCCCCGTGTCAGCTTTAAAGCCATTAATCAGCAGCTCCTCCTCGACCTTCATCCACCCCCTGACGGGAAAGCCCCTGGATCCCAACTCGCCCCTGGCGCTGGCGCTGGCCGCAAGGGAACGGGCGCTGTCCACTCAAGTCCCATCCCGGTCGCCCACCCCGATCCACAGCCCCGACTCGGACAGAGCCGCGCCCCTGTTTGTGGACATCCAAACCAAAGAACCGGACAGGGGGGACTTGGAGAGCTTGGTGTCCCCCGCCTACTCCCCCGGAGGGAAGGCGGTGATGGCGGCCGACGCCGGCGCCCTGACCCCCACCAAGAGCCCCTGGGGGACTCCGACCACGCTGCGGAAGGAGCCCGAGGTGCGAGCGGAGCCTCCGGGCAAGGAGGAGAAGAAGCCTGAGGACAAGAAGTCCATGATCATCAGCATCGTGGACACGTCGCAGCAGAAGACCGCCGGCCTCATCATGGTCCACGCCACCAGTAACGGTCAAGACGAGATCGGCCTGGAGATCAAAGAGGAGAGCCCGGCCGTGCCCGAGGTCTGCGCGGAGCCCGTCGAGTCCCCCAAGGCTGAGCCCCAGCCCAGCCCCGTGGGGAAGCCGCCGGTCAGCCCGGCCTCGGAGAAGGCGCTGGGCCAGGGCAGCTCGGAGGAGGAGGTGGAGCCCTACACGGTGACCCTCCCGCCGGCCCAGCTGTCCTCCAGTGACGAGGAGACCCGCGAGGAGCTGGCCAAGATCGGGCTGGTGCCACCCCCAGACGAATTCGCCAACGGGGTGCTGGTGACCACCCCCGGCACCCCTGTGAGCCACCTGGCCGCACCCGGCGCGCCGACCCTGCCAGCGGCAGCAGTAGCACCTTCTCCCCCCGGCGCGACACCCTCAGGGAAGCCCTCGGACGCCCCCGCGGCCCCAGAGTCGGCGGCGGACTCGGGAGTGGAAGAGGTGGACACCAGGAGCTCCAGCGACCACCACCTGGAGACCACAAGCACCATCTCCACGGTCTCCAGCATGTCCACGCTGTCCTCGGAGAGCGGCGAGCCCACCGACACCTACACGTCCTTCGCCGACGGCCAAACTTTTCTACTCGAGAAGCCACCAGTGCCTCCAAAGCCCAAACTCAAGTCCCAGCTCAGCAAGGGGCCGGTTACTTTCAGGGACCCACTTTTGAAGCAGTCTTCGGACAGCGAGCTCATCTCCCAGCACCACGCGGCCACGCTGGCGGCCACCAGCGCGGCCCGGCCACGCTACCTCTTTCAGAGAAGGTCCAAGCTATGGGGCGACCCCATGGAGAGCAGGCCCGGCCACGGGGCCGAAGAGGACAAACCAACTGTGATCAGCGAGCTGAGCTCCCGCCTCCAGCAGCTCAACAAGGACACGCGCTCCTTGGGTGAGGAACCGGCCGGCTCCGCCCTGGATCCCGGCAAGAAGTCTCCGGTGGTGGCCGCACGGTAAGAGCCGGGCATGGCCGGGGTTGGGGACGGGGCAGGTGACACTGCCGAGGACGCAGAGGTGGCTTTGGGGGACATCTCAGAGTTTCAGGAGTTCGGGAGGGGCCGGGGCGTCCCCAGGAGTTGTGGGATGGGCTCCCAGGGTGCCGTGGTTGTGGCTTCTCCTCCCATTCCGCCTTTCCCGTCGCTCCGTGTGCTCCCCTCCCGGTGTGACAGGGCTGTGGGGACAATGGCAACGCTGTGGTGACAATGACAACGCGGTGACAGTGCTGTGGTGACAATGATGAGGCTGTAGTGACAATGCTGTGGTGGCAACGACGATGCTGCGGTGACAATGCCGTGGTGACAATGCCATGGTGACAATGATGATGCTGTGGTGACAATGACAATGTGGTGACAATGCCAATGCTATGGTCACAATGCCATGGTGACAATGCTGTGGTGACAATGGCAGTGCTGTAGTGACAGTGACGATGCTGTGGTGGCAGTGGCAATACTGTGGTGACAATGCTGTGGTGACAGTGATGATGCTGTAATGACAATGACGATGTGGTGACAATGACAATGCTGTGGTGACAATGCTGTGGTGACAATGACGATGTGGTGACGATGGCGATGTGGTGACAATGACAATGTGGTGACAATGACAATGTGGTGACAATGACAATGTGGTGACAATGATGATGCTGTGGTGACGATGACAATGCTATAATGACAATGACGATGTGGTGACAATGATGATGCTGTGGTGACAATGCTGTGGTGACAATGACGTGGTGATGACGATGTGGTGACAATGATGCTGTGGTGACAATGATGATGCTGCGGTGACGATGCTGTGGTGACAATGACAACGATACGGTGATGATGACTGTGCTATGGTGACAATGACAATGTGGTGATGATGACTATGCTGTGGTGACGATGACAATGCTATAATGACAATGACGATGTGGTGACAATGATGATGCTCTGGTGACAATGATGCTGTGGTGACAATGGCAATGCTGTGATGACAATGACGATGCTGTGGTGACAATGGCAATGCTGTGATGACAATGACGATGCTGTGGTGACAATGGCAATGCTGTGGTGACAATGATGCTGTGGTGACAATGGCAATGCTGTGATGACAATGATGATGCTCTGGTGACAATGATGCTGTGGTGACAATGGCAATGCTGTGATGACAATGACGATGCTGTGGTGACAATGTCGAGGGTCACCCCCTCTGTGTTCGCTCCTGGCCACGATCCAGGCATGGGTTTCTCCAGGGCTTCTCCATTCCCGAGGATCTCCAGGCGTTGTCCCACTCAGGAGGTGACAAAGGTGGCCTGTGGCACCCCCGGACAGGACGTGGTGGCGCCAGATCCACCCTGGTTCTGCCTCACCCACCCAACCCTAAAACAATCCTGAGCGTTCCAAATCCTTAAAAAGCTCGGGAATGTCAAATCCCAGCAGGAAGTGGTCATTCCGGATTCCCAGTCTTGTCCTGCCCTTTCGGGTGCAGCCGCACAGAGCCACCATCAGCCGGTGTCACCCGGTGTCACCCGTGGGTGCCAGGGCTCCGCAAGGTGCCGGGAGCTCTGCATCAGGGACAACTCTTCCCACGGGAAAAGCTTTTCCAAGCAAACCATCCCAGCCATGGCTCCTGGCGCAGGAGGTGACATTCCAGGCGGTGGCCTTGGGGACAAAGTGTCCTGGAGCATCCTGGGGTTGCTCCAGCCTATCCCAGTGGATCCAAACTGGGAACACTGGGAGCGGGTCCGGAGTCTCTCCCTGCCCTGGAGGTGTCACCCGATGTCCCCTCCCTCATCCCGAGCCAAGGGCATTCGGGGACCCTCTGGAATCGGGGCTGTGCCCATCCATCTCCAGCGGTGCCAGAAATTTGGGAATTCCGGGCTTTTATGAGCCCTGCCAGGATCCCACCCCGGGTTGGGGTTCCCTGCTGGGAATCCTCCAGCTCCCGGTGACATAGGAATGTTGCTTTCCATGTCCCCTTCCATCCATGTCCATCCAATCTCCCGATTTTTCCCCGAAGCAATTTCCCAAATTTCCGGGATCAAGCCTTCTCCATCCTCTCTTCTTGCAATCCCTGCCTCCATGCCTCCGGAGCCTCCCGTTTTCCCACACATCCTGTCCTTGCTCCCCGCTGGAATTTCGCCCTTCCCACCATCCCGCAGAGCCCCACATTCCCAGTTTTTTCCCTTTTTTGGGAAAGTCTCCAGAGTTTTGGGATGTCAAAGGCTTGGAACGCTTCCCGGGAAGTCGGTGGCGAACGGAATTTTTAATGATGGCATTGTCCGAGTTCTCCTGGGATTTTTTTATGGAATCGCTCTGAATTCAGGGAATAATGGGAGCAGGGTTAGGTAAGAGGGGGTGACCCAGTTCGGGATGCGTTTTCCAGGCTCTGGAATTGTCCAGAGAAAGGAATTGTCACCTAAATGTCCCCCAAGAGCTGCTGGGAGCCAGAGGTGGCCTGGAGTCCCACAGGGATGGGGACAGGGAGGTGGCCTGGAATTCTGCAGGGATGGGGACACTGAGGTGTCCTGGAGACCCACAGGGATGTGACCTTGGAATTCTGCAGGGATGGAGACTGAGGTGTCCTGGAGTCCCCAAAGGGACACTGAGGGGTCTTGGAATTCCACAAGGAACAGGGACCCTGAGGTGCCCTGGAATCTGGGAATGGGGACACTGAGGTGGCCTGGCGTCCCACAGGGATGGGGACACTGCTGTTCCCACACCCGATCCCCCCCAGCCCTTTCAACAGCTCTGAATCCCCAGGATGTGGTGGAGCAGCTTCCATCTGGGAATCATCCTGGAATTCCTCCCTCCCCACATCCATCCCTTGCATTCCCAGCAGCTCCATCCGAGCGCAGGGAATTCCCTCCTCCAGAACAGTCCTTCCCCTGACTGATCCCTGCGGGAATCCTCCCTGGCAGCCCTGGGAATTCCCAATCCAGGACTTTTTCCGTAGCTCTAACTCCGGCTCTGTCTCCTCCCAAGCCGGGTATCCATGGAAGGACCTCTGAGCCGAGGGACTGGGAAAGAGCCCGAGGAATTCTGACAGTGGAAACGTCAGGTCACAGTTCAGGCCACTGACGGTGACAATTCCGGGATGAGGGACCGGGACCAGGGACCCCCGGGACAGTGACAAGGGGACAACTTCCCTTCATCCGTGGTGGCCCTTGGTGGCCGTGTCCAAGGGCAGCTTCCTCGTGTTTAACCCAAAGCCCTGGAATTGTTGAGGTTGGAAAATCACTCCCATCCCACCGAGTCCGAGCATTCCCAGTGCTGCCCCGTTTCCCCAAGTGCCACATCCACGCGACTTCTAATCCCCCCGGGAATGGGGGTTCCACCCCTTCCCAGGGCGTCCCATCCCAATGCTCCATCAACTTTTCGGGAAGGAATTTTCCCAAAAATCCAACTCCACCACTTGGAGTGCTCCCTTCTTGTTCCCTGGGAGCAGAGCCCACCCTGCCCCGGCTGGGATTCCTGTCCAGGATTCCGGGATCCTGGGAAAGCCTGGGATCCTGGGAAACCCTGCGGGAGAGGCTCGGGATGTGCCGGAGCCGCTCCGGCTGCCGGGAGCCGCGCGAGGCCGAGCGCGTTCCGCGTGTGACATCCGTGTCCCCAATAAAACTGATGGTGACCGTGACGGGTGTGTGTGTGTCATTGCGGACACGGCCATTCCCAGGATTCTGGGAGCCACATTCCGTGCCCAGAGCCAGCTCCGGATTCACTGCTCCAGGCGACATTCCCTCAAAATTCCCGCCACATTCCCATCCCACGCGCCCTGTCCTGTGGCCACCCAGTCCCACCAGGACCCCACCATCCATAGTCCCGACTGGATCCACCTTCCCAACCTCTGGGACTCACCGGAAGCATCCCAAACGTCCCAAAAACCCCACTCCAGCTGCTTTGTCTTTTCCAGCCGATTGGAACAATCTGATCACAGCTTAATTCCCGGGAATTTGGGATGTGGAGAGCTCAGGATTTGCCCAGGTCATTCCCAGGCATCCGCTGCAAAGGGCAGAGCTTTGTGTTTTCCTCTGGAATTTGGGAGGAGGCTCCAAGGCCAGAACTGCAGGAGTTTTGCCCATCCCGGTGGTTTTTCCAGTTAAATCCCAGCCTCAGATTTCCAGCTTTTCCAAGAGTTTTCCTTGGCATTGATAAATCTCCAAGGCAGCTTCCAGGAGAGTTCCGAGGTTTTGGGGCTCTAGATCTGATTTTCCAATGGATTGCGGCTCCTGGGGACTCCCCAGAAGCATCCCAAATATCCCGGTTTGGGCTCTGGATCCAAGGAAAACTTTGCTAAGGGGTTCCGGTGACTCCCCAGGAACATCCCGAAGGTCCCAGTTTGGGGCTCCAGATCCCAGCTCAGGGCAGGTTTTCCAAGGGGTTCTGGCTCTTGGGGACTTCCAGGAACATCCCAATGGTCCTGGTTTGGGGCTCTGGATCCAAGGGCAACTTTGCCAAGGAGTTCCAGTGACTCACCGGGAGCATCCCAATTGTCCCAAATGTCCCGGTTTGGGGCTTTGGATCCAGGCTCAGGGAGACTTTCCCAAGGGCTCCCAGGGACTCCCCAGGAGCATCCCAAATGTCCCAGTCTGGGGACAGGAGGAGCTTTCCCGAGGGCTTCCAGGGACTCTGCAGGAGTATCCCACAGGTCCTGGTTTGGGGATCTGGATCCAGACTGAGGGGAGCTTTCCCAAAGGGTCCTGGGGACTCTCCAGGAGCATCCCAAATGTCCCAGTTTGGGGCTCCAGATCCGAGCTCAAGGGAGCTTCCCCAGAAGCATCCCAAGGGTCCTGGTTCTGGGCTCTGGATCTTTGGGAAACTTTTCTGAGGGGTTCTGGTGGCTCTCCAGGAACATCCCAAATGTCCCAGTTTGGGGCTCCAGATCCAGACTCGGGGAAGCTTTTCCAAGGGGTTCTGGCTCCTCGGAACTTTAGGAATATCCCAAATGTCTGAGTTTAGGGCACTGGATCCAAGGTCTGGAGAGCCAGCCACCATTCCCAAGGGCTCCTGGTGACTCCCGAGGAGCATCCCAAATGTCTGTCTGTGTCTCCAGATCTCAGCTCAGGGAAGCTTTTCCAAGGGGTTCTGGCTCCTGGGGACTCCCAGGAACATCCCAAATATCCCGGTTTGGGGCTCCAGGTGAGGCAGGGCTTTGCCAAAGAGTCCTGATTTCCAGTGGCTCCCAGGAGCGTCCCAAGGGTCCCAGTTTGAAGCTCTGGATCCGAGGGAAACTTTTCCAAGGGTTCTTCGTGTCTTTGCTGCTTCCTTTGTTTCTCTTTGACCCCAAAAGGCTCCCGGGAAGCGGAGTTTGAGCTTCCAGAGGGAGCGTTTCCGGCGCTGCTCTGCAATTCCATGAATTCCTTTGTATTCCCACAGATCTGAGGGAGAAGGAGAAGAAACTTGAGCCCTTTGGGGTTTTTAGTTCCTTTTAGGGTAAAGCTGCCTCTTTTTCTCCGACCCTAAATGAATTCCGTGTCCCAGCACCAGCTTGGAAAAACACCCCCCTGTTTCCTTGTAGGCTCGGGGGCTTTCCCGGGGAAACTCCCGTGGGAAGCAGGGATTTGGGATGAAAATTGAGGGAATTGGTTGGGGGCAGGGGGGAAGGAAAAAGGGGGACTGGGATCGCTGAGCGAGGGAGGGTGGGAATATGGGGAATTTTTGTGGCCACGTTTGGAGAGGAGGTGGCCAAGTGTAGGGAAGAGGTGACCAGGATTGGGAAGGAGGTGGCCAGGACTGGGAAGGAGGTGGCCAGGACTGGGAAGGAGGTGGCCGGGATTGGGATGGACGTCCCAGGATTGGGATGGAGATTCCAGGATTGATTTGGAATGAGGTGACCAGGGCTGGGAATGAGGAGGCCACGCTGCCGGTGGCCACAGCCCCTGCAGTTCCCCACCCTCCCTCCCACGTGGCTCCATGGATTCCACTTCCCACGGGAAGAGGCTTCTCCAGGGGTCCCTGGGCATGGTGGGGCAGGAGATCTCCCGGATCCCCTCCCCTCTGGGTTTCCATGGAATTGTCCCAGATTTTCCAAGGACACCAGGCTGAGGCTGGGGACCTTTCCCACCAGCAGAGCCTTGGGAGAGCTCAGGGAGGTGGAAAACCGGGAATTTCGGGGGGCCGCATTGAGAGGGCCCTTCCAGCCCTTGATCCCCGATGATCCCGGGGTGCTGCGGGATCTGGGAAGGGTTTGATGCCTACAAGGAGACAGGGTCCCACCGCGTGTCCTGTCCCGGTGTCCCCGCGTCCCCGCGTCCCCGCGTCCCCGCTCCGCTGGCTGCTCCCATCCCAGCACCACCCATCACCCTCATCCCAAGGAAACGGGACTCGGGCTTTTCGGGGAATTCGGGAAGAGCACCCAGGGCTGGCCGGAGCTCCATGGGATGAGCTCCAGGTCCTGAAGGAGCCTCCAAGAGGGAAGAGTGGGAGTGGCCCCAGCTCGGAATCTTCCCATCCAACAGGGATTTGCCACTTTTTCCTCGAGGCGGAAATCATGGAAAAAGGGGTTTTCCTGGGATAAATCCACGGGGATCCGTTCCAGGAGGAGGTCAGGGAAGGAGGGAGCTCTGGATGTTCTGTGGGATCTCCCACAGGAAGAGATTGGCTTGGGAAGGCCCAGGAGCAGCACTCAAGGGATTGGGAATTTTCCTATGGATTCCAGCCCTGAATTCCCAATTCCTGATAGGATCAGAGAAGGATAAAGGGAATTTTAATTACAACTTCCCTGACCCCACCAGACCTCCCTGCTGGAGCTTCCCAGGCACCGGGATCGCTCCGGATTGTCCCTGCTCCGGGAGGATAAATCCCAATCCCAAAATCGCTCTGGAAAAATCCCAGCTGGAGCCTGAGACCTCCTTGGGTCTCCTCTCCATCCCTGCTCCGGCAGGATCCCCTTGGGATGCTTTTCCCAAGGGATATCCATGCATCCTTCCCAGATCTTCCCAAATCCACATTCCCAAGGGAAAACCATGGGTCCTTCCCGAAACTTCCCAAATCCATATTCCCAAATGTTCCCAGGCCCTGCTCCAAGGGCAGCTCCCAACTTCTGGCATTCCCGAGGTGTCCCCGCTCCCACCACAGCTCTGGCATTTCCTACCCCATTCCGTTGCAGAGAGGGAAAAAATCTGGGAATAATCCAGGGATTTTGGGGTGTTCGGAGCCGCCGTTCCAAACCTGGGAGCTCCTGATCCTTATCCAGGTGGGATGAGGCCATTCCCTCCTTCTCAACAGCACAGCCAAGGGATCCCAGGGAAACTCCGCAGGGAAATTCCACAGGTTATTCCCTCTGGGAAGCCCCGAATCCCCGGGAACATCCCGTGGCCTTTGGGGGTGGCCGATGGCACCGTCGCTGTCACCAGCCCTGGGGGGGACATGGAAAAATTTGGGAATTTTGTGTCGGCTGCTCGGTGTTGTTTTGGCTGTGGGGCATTTTTCTCATGCATTTGTTGTTTCCTTCCTTTCCCAAATCCCTGATCCTTCCCAAATCCCTCTTTCCAATGTCCCTGCCTTTCCCAAACCCCTGCTGCTTTCCTAAACTCTCTCCTTCCCAAATCCCTCTTCTTTCCCCAATTCCTGTTCCTTCCCAAATCTCTCTTTCCAATATCCCTGCCTTTCCCAAATCCCTCTCCTTCCCAAATCTCTCTTTCCCAAATCCGTCTTTCCAATATCCCTGTCTTTTCCAAATCCCTGCTCCTTTCCAATATCCCTGTCTTTTCCAAATCCCTGCTCCTTTCCCAAATTCCTCTCTTTCCCAAATCCCTGTTCCTTCCCTTTCTTTCCCAAATCCCTGCCTTTCCCAAATCCCTCTTTCCCGAATCCCTTCCCCCTGTTCCCTCTTTTCCCAGCCCTTCCCGCAGCTCTGTCGCTGTCCACCTCTCCAGGCTTTGGCTGAATCCGTGCAATTCCCACCGCCCCATTCCCGGCTGGCCACGCCCTCACCCATCCCACGGGAACCATCCCTAATCCCCCATTCCCAATTCCCATCCCCTCAATCCCCCACTCCCATTCCCAAACCCAGCTGGGGGTCTCCACTCAGGGAACACCAAGGCCGGATTCCCGCGGTTCTCCCGGCCCCCGAATCCCTCGGGATCGACGTCCGGTGGCTTCTTTTCCGTGTGGCGCTTCCCGGACCGGAGCTAACATTTCTCTCATTGCCTCTTTTCCTGCTTCCATGTGCATGTCCCGCTGCTCTGTCCTAGATCCGCCTCTGGCCTCCGGAGGGTGGGCGAGTTGTGTAAGTGAGCACGTTCCCATTCCATAGCTCCATCCCACCGGGAATGTCCCATTCCTCACCTGTCTCTCCCCCTCTCCCTGGCGCGGCCCCGCTCCCCGCCGGAGTTCCCGAGGTTTTGGGAGCTGGCGGGAGCGGCGCCGGCTCCGGGATGTCCCTCGGGAGCATGGCCCTGTCCCTGTGCTGTGGTGGCGTGTCCGGCTCTTCCCGCTGGTGTTCCTGCTGAGGAAATTCCCGGCGGGATCCTGGGGGAGTTGGGGATGTGGGGTGGGGTTGGGAATGTGGGCTGGGATGGGGGAGGGAGACCTTGGAGCAGCTCGGTCTGGGAAGAGAGGCCCGGGAAGGGTGGGAGAGACACCAGGAAAAGCGGGAGTGATCCCAGGAAAGGTGGGAGAGATCCCAGGAAAACTGGGAGAGATCTCAGGAAAGGTGGGAAAGACATCAGGGAAAGTGGGAGAGACACCAGGAAAGGTGGGAAAGACCCCAAAAGAGTGGAAAAGATCCAAGGAAGGGTGGAAAAGATCCCAGGAAGTGGGAAGGGATCACAGGAATGGTGGAAGAGGCTCCAGGAAAGGTGGAGAAGATCCCAGGAAGGGTGGGAAAGGATCCCAGGAAAGGTGGAGAAGGACCCAAAAAAGAGTGGGAGAGACCCCAGGAAGGGTGGGAAAGACCCTGGGAAGGACACTGGGAAAGGGGGCGGAGCATCCCCATTCTGATCCCAGCAAACCATGGATGCACCAGGATCCATCCATGATTCCCCAGGGTGGGATGTCCCAAGTCCCCCTCTGGAGCAAAAATTCCATGGGACAGAGATGGGAGCTCCTGGGATCCCAGAAAATCCTGGGATCCATCCCGGTCCTGCAGGGGGGCATCCCCAGGGAAGTCACCTGAGGAAAATCGGGATCCAGGAATTCCCCACTCTTCTCCCAGCAACCATTTCAGGATATCCCAAAGGCTTCCAGAGCTTCTGGAATCCCTTCCTGAGCTGGGAGAGCTCCCCAGGCTGGGACAGCAGCGGGATCCTGGGAAAAGCTGTTCCCGCTCCAGCACCCTTGGGCTGGAAGGGGAGGATCCATGGGATTGGAAAAGGGGATCCCTGGGGTTGGGAAGGCCGGAGAATTCCCCCTGGGAATTTCCCAGCGTGCATGGCCGGCTCTGTGCTCCTGGTTGTGCTTCCTCCATGTTGTCCCCGTGTCCCGTCCTCGTGTCCCGTCCCGTGTGCGGAGCTCGGCTCCATCCGTGTCCCAGCTCCCAGAGCCGTTCCCGGTTGATTTTTCCTTGTCCTTTTCTGCCGAGCGCTGAATTCCCGAGGCTGCGGCCCCGTCCCGGGAGAGCAGCGCCGGATCCCGACGCTCCGGGAATGCCGGGGGCTGCGTTCCCACTTTCCCGACGGCTGCTGGATGCCATTCCCAGGGATTTGCTCTGCTCCCAGGTGGGGCGGAGGCCTGGGATGCTCGGGAGCCCCCAGCCTGCTCCGGATCTTTCTGAGAACACCCGGAGCGGGGTCGTTCCGGAGGCCATGGGGAGCTTATCCCATCGGATCCAGCCGTGGATTCATTCCCTCGATCCTGGCGCAGGAGTCAGGGAAATTTGGGATATTTGGGGGACTCCAAGGGGGGATCTGGCCCCTGTGTGGGCACTGGGGGCACTTGGATCATCCTATGGGTCATTCCAGGGTTTATCCCAGGGCTCATCCCAGGCTCATCCTGAGGTTCATCCTGAAGTTCATCCTGGGGCTCATCCCAGGGCCCATCCCGAGGTTCCTTCCAGGGCTCATCCCAAGGTTCACCCCCAGGCTCATCCCAATGTTCATTGCTGGGTTCATCCCGAGGTTCCTTCCAGGGCTCATCCCGCCGCTGCCGGGTTCAGCACAGCGGGAATTCTGTGTCCTGCTCCCTTAAAAAAAAGACCCTAAAATACCCTAACCTGATCCCAGATCCTTTGGGATGGCCGCGTCCCATCCACCAAACTGAGCGGGATCAGGAAAGCTTTGGAGAGTGTTTGATCCTAACCCAGTATCCCTGCCCAGCTCCCAGAATCCCTGCCCAGCTCCCAGTATCCCTGTTCAGCTCCCAGTATCCCTGCCCAGCTCCCAGTATCCCTGTTCAGCTCCCAGTATCCCTGTTCAGCTCCCAGTATCCCTGTTCAGCTCCCAGTATCCATGCCCAGCTCCCAGTATCCCTGTTCAGCTCCCAGTATCCATGCCCAGCTCCCAGTATCCATGCCCAGCTCCCAGTATCCATGCCCCATTCCCAGTGTCCCTGCCCCATTCCCAGTGTCCCTGCCCCATTCCCAGTGTCCCTGCCCCATTCCCAGGAAGGTCCAGGGGCAGGGACAGGATTGGGGTCAGGGTTAGGATCAGGATTAGGATGAGGGTTAGGATTGGTGTCAGGATCAGGATGAAGGGCAGGATTTGGATCAGGGTTAGGATTGGGATCAGGATCAAGGTTAGGATCAGGGTTAGCTTTAAGTTTAGGATCAGGGCTGGGCTTCCAAGGAAGTTGGAGGAATGTCCGTAGGAATATCAGAGGAAGATACCTGGGAAGGTCAGGAAGATCCATAGGAAAGTCAGAAAAATATCCATAGGAAGGTTGGGATTAGGTCCATGGGAAGGTTGGAGGAATATCCATAAGAAGGTTAGGGAAGGGTCCACAGGAAAACTGGAAAACCATAGGGAGAAGCTCAGAGGAAAGATCCATAGGAAGGCTGGGGGAAGATCATAGGAATATTGGAAAAGGTTCCAAAGAAAGGTCAGGGGAAGCTCCATTGGAAGGCTGGAAAAAGCTCCATAGGAAAGTTGGAGTTAAATCCACGGGAAGGTTGGAGGAAGATCTGTAGGAAGATCGGAAAAAGGTCCAGAGGAAGCTTGGGATGAGTTCCAGAGGAAGGCTCATGGAAAGGCTGGGAAAACATCCACAGGAAAGTTGGTTCAACATCTGTCAGAAAGTCAGGGAAAAATCCATAGGAAGGTCAGAAAGGATCTGCAGAAGGCTGGAGGAAGATCCATAAGAAGATCAGGGAAACGTCCATAGGAAGGTCGGGAAGATCCATAGGAAGATTGGGAAAAGGCCCATAGGAAGATTGGAAGAAAATCCATAGGAAGATTGGAAGAAAATCCATAGGAAGTTGGAGGATGATCCATAAAAAGGTCGGGAAAAGGTCCAGATCAAGGTCGGAGGAAGATCCATAGGAAGGGTGGAGGAAGATCTGTAGGGATGTTGGAAAAAGATCCATCGGAAAGTTGGGAAAAGATCCATGGGAAGGTTGGAGAAAGGTGGGTGTTGTCACAGCCGCTTTGGAAGCCGCGATGGGAATCGTGGGGGACAATTCCAAGGATTTGAAGGTCACCACGGAACCCTGGAGCAGCAGCACGGGAGCCTCACCAAGGAAAAGGGAACGATCCCAGCGATCCCAGGAATGATCCCAGGAATGATCCCAGGAGCGATCCCAATGATCCCAGGAACAATCCCTGCAATCCCAGGAACGATCCCAGGAACAATCCCAGTGATCCCAGGAACAATCCCTGCAAGCCAAGGAATGATCCCAGGAATGCTCTCAGCAATCCCAGGAATGATCCCAGGAATGATCCCAGTGATCCCAGCGATCCTAGGATCAATCCCAGGAAAGCTTCCAACAATCCCAAAACCAGGATGTGGCATTAGAGGCAGTAGTGGATCCCAGCAGCATTCCAGAGTGTCCTAATTTTCCAGGAGGGACTGAGGCACGGGCATTGCAGGAATTCTGGGGATAGTTCTGAGGTCAAGTGGAGGGGATGGGATGGGATGGGATGGGATGGGATGGACCTCAAAGCCCATCCAGGGACACTTTCCACTATTCCAGGCTGCTCCAAGCCCCATCCAACCTTTCCTTGGACACTCCCAGGGATCCAGGGATTCTCTGGGAATTCCAACCCAGCTCCTCCCCATCCTCACAGCCAGGAATTCCTTCCCGAATCCCACCCCAATCTCCCTTTTCCCAGTGGGAAGCCATTCCCTGTGTCCTGTCCCTCCAGCCCTTGTCCCCAGTCCCTCTCCTGCTCTCCTGGAGCCCCTGGAATGTTCTGGAATCTCTCCCCAGATCCTCCCCTTCTCCAGGGGAACATTCCCAGTTTTCCCAGTCTCTCCAGAGCGGAGGACTCTGATTTTCTGGGATTTCTCCAGGGGTCAGAGCCGTTTCCGTTCCCGTTCCCCGCCCATTCCATGGGGACAGTGGCAGGATGGGGACAATGCCGAGGGGACAGCACCGGTGTCAGGAGCTCTGTCCCCATCCGAGATTCCCGCGGTGGCACAGCCAGGGGGTCCCACACGTCCCAGGGCTAAGGGGACACCGGCCCGGCCACCCGCGGGCTCCTCAGGCCACACTGACCACCAGGTGACCGTCACCAGGGGTGTCCATCCCGGGAAAACGCCGGAAGGCTCCCTCTGATCCCGGCTTTGCTCCACTCAGTCGCTCCCGTTCCATGCGGGACCGGGATCAGCGCGGGGGGGGACAGGGCGGGACGAGGCACAAGGTCCTGGTCCCCGGGGCTGGGGACATTTGGGGGGCACAGAGCCACACCAGGAGGGCAGGACTGGCCGGGTGTCCCCATCCTGGAGGCGCTGCCGGAATCTTTGGGACATCCCCGCCGGGATGTCCCTCCCGAGCCGTGTCCCCACCCCGTGCCCCCCCGCCTCCAGCAGCCCCTTCCCGCTGTGTTTGTGTCCCCATTCCCAAACCTGGCCTCACCCCTTCCCTCTCCTCTCTCTCTCTCTCTTTTCCCCGTTCTCCCGCTCTCTCCGCAGACTTTTCAGTAGTTTAGGAGAGCTCAGCACCATTTCCCAGCGCAGCTCCGGCACCACCTTCACCGTGCGGCCCGGCAGCCGCTACCCCGTCACCCGCCGCACGCCCAGCCCCGTCAAACCCGCGGCGCTGGAGCGGCCGGAGCCCCTCAGCACCGTCCGGCCCTACGGCCTGACGCCCCCTACCATCCTCAAATCCTCCAGCCTCTCCATCCCCCACGAGCCCAAGGAGGTTCGCTTCGTGGTGCGCAGCGTCAGCGCCCGCAGCCGCTCCCCGTCACCGTCGCCGTCGCCATCGCCGGCCCTGCACACGCTGCACCCGCCCCGGCCCTTCATGCAGAAGCCGCTGCACCTGTGGAACAAGTACGACGTGGGGGACTGGCTGGAGAGCATCAACCTGGTGGAGCACCGGGACAAGTTCGAGGACCACGAGATCGAGGGCACCCACCTGCCCGCGCTGACCAAGGAGGACTTCGTGGAGTTGGGGGTGACCCGCGTGGGGCACCGCATGAACATCGAGCGGGCGCTCAAGCAGCTGGTGGACAGCTGACCGCGTCCGGAGCCGCCGTGGGAAGGGCGGGGCGTTATTCCCAAGCCAAGAAAACCCACTTGGATTGTCCTCCTCCTTCTCCGAGCACTGCACTGAGGGCGCGGAGCCCGCCCCCCCCCGGCTCCCGCCCGCCCCCGCCCCGGCCCCGGCCCCGCGCCGCCTCCGGACCAGGAATGTTGCATGAAATTCCTCCTCGTTCCCGTTCTCCCAGAGAGTCTGGCCTGTAAATCGCTCCGTGTGCCCTGCCCGGGGTGGCACCGGGCCGGGGCTGGCCGCGGGGACAGGCAGGGACACGCCGCGGTGGTGGCACCTCGGGGGCAGCCGCGGCGCGGAGCCCCCGAGCTGCCCCAGCCGCTGGCGGCGTGGCGAGAGCAGGCGGGTGGCACCTGCGGAGGTGGCACCTCCCGGGTGGCCCTGCCAGGCTTAGAGGTGGCCCAAGGTCCTGACAAAGTCCCGAGTGTCCCTGGCAGGAGGTGGCCCCAAGTCCTGGCAACCGCAGGTGTCCCTGGCGGGGTCAGAGTTGTCCCTGCCAGGAGGTGGCCCCAGGTCCCTCTCCTTCCCCAGGTGTCCCTGGCAGGGTCAGAGGTGACCCCAGATCCTGACACCCCTCCAGGTGTCCTTGCCAGGAGGTGGCCCCAGGTCTTGTCCCCCATCAAGTGTCCCTGGCAGGGTCAGAGGTGACCCCAGATCCTGACACCCACCCGGGTGTCCCTGGTGGAGTCGGAGGTGGCCCCAGGTCCTTCCCCCCCTCCCCAGGTGACCCGGGCGGGGTCAGAGTTGTCCCTGCCAGGAGGTGGCCCCAGGTCCTGAATCCCCCCAGGTGTCCCTGCCAGGCCCCGGGGGTGTCCCCAAGGTCCCTCCCAGTGTCCCCGCGGGGCTCGGAGGCGGCGGCTCCAGCGGGGCCGTCCCGGCGGTGCTCCCGGAGAAAGGAAGGGAAGAAGGGAAGAAGGAAAGGCCGGGAAGGCTCCAGCGGCGGCCGCGCCACCCCGAGCCGTGCCGGGCCGTGCCAGGAGAGCCCCCCCCGCCAGCCGGACCCCCCCGGACTGTGAGCTGCCGCCCCGGCCGGGTGAGAGGGAGCGAGGAGCGCATGGATCGAAGCATGTTCGGGAGTTTGGGAATGTCGGGAGGCTGATGGGGGTGGGGGGGTCGAATCCCGCAGCAAAAAACGCTTTTGCCAACGTTTTTGTTGTTTTGGGGGGGTGGGAGGGGGTGGGAAAGGTTTGATTTCCTCTGGGCTGTGGGGGGGTCTTGTTTCCAAAAAAAAGGGGGGGGGGGGGGAAATTGATGGGAAATTTTAATCTCCGTGCATTTATCCAGAGAGCAGCTGATAAGCCCCACGAGATAACGAAATACAGGATGCTCCCCTCTCCCCCTCACCCCTTCCAGCCCCCCAAAAACCCCGCTCATTCCCGGTTTTGCATCTTTTTAAGCAGCTCTATATTTGGAAAGAGAGAATATCTATATATCTATATCTCCAGAGCTATAAGCCACCTGATTTTTTTTTTTGATTTTTTTTTTCGGGTTTAGGATTTTTTTTCCTAAAAAAAAAAACAAAAAAAAATAACAATTCTATCTCTGGACTGGAGGAGACGCTCCCGGGACGCCCCGTGGGAGTTTTTAAGCGACTGAATGAATGTGAAAAAGTCTTTTTAAACACACACACACACAAAAAAACCACCCCTAAAATCCCACCCCCCCACCCCCCCAAAAAAACAAAAAAAAAAGAACAAAGCTCCTTCCAGACGCTCTGGATTTGTAAAGATTCAGAGAATCGCAAAACACACACATAAAAAACAAAGAAAAAAAAAATAACAAACTTGGGTTTTGGGACACACCGAGTCTTCCAGGCACACAGCAGGGGTTGTGTCCCCAATTTCGGGGGGTCCCAGGGCTGGCGGTGGCCGCGGGGACACCGGAGGGAGGGGGAATTCCCAGGACTCCTGGCCCCCGTGGCGGTGTCCCCGGTGCCACCCGCTTGTCCCCTGGGCCGGGGTGGCCAGGGCGAGCCCGGCTGGCCGGGAGGGGAGGGCTCGGTGGTCCCAAAGAGCCGAGGCCCCCAGGAAGGCATTAAACAAAACTCTTCTGGTGCTAAGAGGGGAGGACAGGGAGCGTCCTCCTGACCCCCAACCACCTCCGAACCTCTCCGACCTGGCCAGGGAAACGGGCCCGGGACACCGGCATGGCCCCGGGGTGGCCCTTGTCCTGTGTCAGGGCACTGGGACCTCCCCGGAGCTCCCTAGGATGTCCCCGAGATGTCCCCTGTCCTGTGTCAGAGCACTGGGATGTCCCCGGGTTGGTCTCTGCCCTGTGCTGGGGCACTGGGACCTCCCCGGGATGTCCCTTGCCCTGTACCGGGGCACCGCGACGTCCCCAGGAGGGTCCCCGGTGCCATCTCCTTGTCCCCGAGCCCTCGCCCACGTGGCGACACCCGGAGCTCTCCGGAAGCCACCAGGGCTGCATGGCCTGTCCCCGTCCCCGGCTGCCACCCCGCTGTCACAACCGGGACGGGCGCCCGGGAACGGGGACGGGCCTGGAGCCAGCCCGGTGAGCCAGGAAAAAAAAATCTCGGGAAAAACTCCCGGGAAAAGAAATCCCGGGAAAAACTCCCGGGAATGCCGGGCTCGGTGAGCCCGGACACCTGCCCGACCCCTCACCTGCGCCACCACGGGTGCCACCGCACCCGCCAGGTGTCCCCAGCCCCAGGGACCCGGAGCGGGAGTGCCGAGCTCAGGTCGTGCCCCTCGGCCGTGTCCCCGCAGCCCCCACGATGTCCCCGATGTCCCCAATCCCCCCCGCCGAGCCAGCGCCTCTGTCCCCAGATCTGCCCTGCCAACCCCGCTGTGTGACCAAGTGTCACCCACAGATCCTCTGTGCCAGACCCCACCCGGTCACCTTCCTGCCACCTACCTGCCTGTGCCCCCAATCCAAACCCGTCTCAGCTCATCTCCACCTGTGCCCCCAATCCAAACCCGTCTCAGCCCATCTCCACCTGTGCCCCCAATCCAAACCCGTTCCCAGCTCATCTCCCCCAAATCCATCCCACCTGTGCCCCAATCCAAACCCGTCTCAGCTCATCTCCCCCAAATCCATCACACCTGTGCCCCAATCCAAACCCGTCTCAGCCCATCTCCCCCAAATCCATCCCACCTGTGCCCCCAATCCAAACCCGTCTCAGCTCATCTCCCCCAAATCCATCACACCTGTGCCCCAATCCAAACCCGTCTCAGCCCATCTCCCCCAAATCCATCCCACCTGTGCCCCCAATCCAAACCCATGTCCCAGCCCATCTCCCCCAAATCCATCCCACCTGTGCCTTCCCACCTGTGCCTCCCAAATCCATGCCACCAGTGCCCCCAAATACAAACCCAACATTTGTCCTTCCACCTCCACCCCCAAATCCACCCTCGCCTTTTTCCATCCCACCTGTGCCCCCAAATCCTTCCCCACCATGTCCTACCTCCCCTAAATCCATCCCCACCTTGTTCCCATTCCAGCTCCCATTCCTGATCCCATTCCCGCTCCCATTCCCGATCCCGTTCCGGACAATCCTGTGCCTCCCTCCTGTGCCTCCCCTGCCACTCCCGCTCCGTGTCCCCTCTGTCCCCGTGTCCGTCCCTCCCGCCCGCCTCCCCCGAGCCCCGCACGGATCCGGAGCCCGCGCTCATCCCGGGATCCCGGGGCGCTCCCGGCGGGAATGTCGCACGCGGGAATGTCGCACGCTGGAATGTTGCATGGCCGGAGCACGTCCCGGTGGCAGCGCGCGGGCTCCTTCCCGGGCTGTGGAATCGCGGAATTCCCGGGAATTCCTTTGGCTGTCGCCTCCCGGGGCTGCTCCCGTGGGGGATCCCCCGTGGGGACGCGACCGTGGCCGTTTTGGCCGCGCCACCCCGCACCTGGCGCCTGGCTGTCCCCGCCTTGGGGACACGGGGGTCCCCTCGGAGCCCCTCCGAGCGCTCGGCTTGGCCAAGCCCCTGCACGGCCACCGCTGGTCACGGCTGTGCCACCCTGGTCCCCTTGGTGCTGCCCCTCGCCTTGTCCTGGCCCTGACCACTCTGCCTGGCACTGACCACCCCTGCCTGTCCCTACCCACCCTGCCTGGCCCTGACCACTCTGCCTGGCCCTGACCACGCTGCCTGGGGCTGACCATCCTGCCTGAGCACCCCTGGCTGGAACTGACCACCCTCCATGGCACTGCCCACCATGCCTGACCACCCCCGGCCATCCTGCTCACCCCTGCCTGGCACTGCCCACTCTGCCTGGCCACCCCTGACCACCCATGCCTGGCCACTCCTGACCACCCCTGCCTGGCACTGACCACCCCTGCCTGGCACTGACCACCCTGCCTGGCCACCCTTGACCACCCTGCCTGGCCACCTCTGACCACTCTGACCACCCCTGCCTGGCACTGACCACCCTGCCTGGCCACCCTTGACCACCCTGCCTGGCCACCTCTGACCACTCTGACCACCCCTGCCTGGCACTGACCACCCTGCCTGGCCACCCCTGACCACCCTGCCTGGCCACCCCTGACCACCCCTGCCTGGCACTGACCACCCCTGCCTGTCCCTACCCACCCTGCCTGGCACTGACCACCCTGCCTGGCCGCTCCTGCTTGGCACTGACCACCCTGCCTGTCCCTGTCCCCCCTGTCCCTTCCCCTCCCCTTCCCCTCGCTCCCCGCCTCCCCGCAGCCCCGGTAATCCCCGGCAGCCCCGGGTGTCCCCTCGGTGGCACCGGTGTCGCGGTGCCCCCCGCGCGGAGCCACCCCCGTGTCCCCTGGTGGCGCGGGGACTGCGCGCAGCGCCGCCCGCCCCACGGGCGCGCGCGGTGGAAGGTGACAGTGGTGGCCTGAGCGCGGGCAGCCCGGCGGTCCCGCCGGGTGTCCCCGGGTCTCCGCCCCTTTCCGCAGCTGTTTTTTGGGGCCACGCTCCGAGAGAGAGAGAGAGAGACCCGCCCGCGGCCGCCTCTCGCCGCGAGAGGCCGAAACCCCGCGGAGCGCAACCGCTCCGCGCCAAGCTCGCTCTGGGACCGGGAGAGCTGGACGCCTTCTCGCCATTTCGGAGGAGCTTTCCTCTCCCTTTTCCTGCTTTTTTTTCCTCCTCCTCGCCCGCGGAGGGCGGAAATGGCGGTGCCCGCTCCGCGCCCGCGGAGCCGCGGCCGTGCCCGCCCGGGCACCCCCAGCTCCCGCTGAAGCAGCTGCAGCCGTACCTGTGTTGGCGAACACTGAGTGTCTCCCGCCCCGCGGGGACACCACGGCTCGTCCCAGTCAGGCCCCACGCCAGAGAAGGCGACTTCCACCCGCGCTGCCCCGCCCGGGAGCGCCCGGGAGCGCCCGGGGCTGCCACCGACCTGCCCCGTGTGTCCCCGCAGCCTCCTCGGCCTGCCGGCCCTGTCCCCTGTCCCGTCCATCCCTGTCTCCTGTCCCGTTTATCCCTGTCCCTTTTATCCCTGTCCTCCGTGTCACTCATCCTTGCCACCGTGCCACTCATCCCTGTCTCACTCATGCCCTTCCCATGTCCCGCTCATCTCAGTCCCCCTGCGCCACTCATCCCTGTCCCCAACCCGCTCATCCCTGTCCAGTGCGTCACGCATCCTGTCCCCCGCCCCGCTCATTCCTGTCGCCCGTGCCACTCATCCCTGTCGCCTGTCCAGATCTTGCCTGTCCCCAGCCCCGCCCATCCTCGTCCCCAGCCCGTGCCACTCATCCCTGTCCGCCGCCCTCCTCACTTCTGTCCCCAGCCCAGCCCATCCCTGTCCCCTGCCCCTCTCATCCCTGTCCGCCGCCCTCCTCACTTCTGTCCCCAGCCCAGCCCGTCCCTGTCCCCTGCCCCTCTCATCCCTGTCTCCCGCCCTCCTCACTTCTGTCCCCAGCCCAGCCCGTCCCTGTCCCCTGCCTATCGCTGTCCCCCTCCCAGCCCAGCCCTGTCCCCTGCGCTGTCACGACGATGTGGCAGAGCTGAACAAGGGACTTCCAAAAGGCCATCAGGGTCCCCGGGCGAACCGGCTTTGCCCGGAGCGGCCCCTCCAGCCGCCAGCACAGAGCCCCCGTGTCCTCCCCGTGTCCCTTCCTTGTCCCCTCCGTGTCCCTCTGCCCCCCCCGCGGTGCCATCGGCCCGCAGCCAGGGTCACTCACCCGGCGTTGCGGTGCCACCGCAGGGTCCCCGCGGTGCCCCACGGCTGCGGTCCGGTCCCGCGGCCGTTCCCGTCCATTCTCGCGGGATCGGAGCAATTCCCGGTGACCACAGCTCTGTCCCCGCTCCGGCCACGCCACCAGCCCGCTCCAGCCACCCCCAGAGCCAGGGCCACCTTACTTTTGGAAAAGCCATCCGGGAGAAGGCAGAGCGGGACTGACCCCTGACCCTTGACCCCAGCTTGGCCCCTTGGCCACGCTGACCCCTTGACCACGCCAACCCATCAGCCTGCCCGACCCGTTGGTCACGGCTCTGCCAACCCCTGGGTCACGCTGACCCCTCGGCCACACTGACCCCTGGGTCACGCTGACCCCTCGGCCACACTGACCCCTGGGTCACGCTGACCCCTCGGCCACACCAACCCCTGGGTCACGCTGACCCCTCGGCCACACCAACCCCTGGGTCACGCTGACCCCTCGGCCACACCAACCCCTGGGTCACGCTGACCCCTCGGCCATGCCAACCCCTGGGTCACACTGACCCCTTGGCCATGCCAATCCCTGGGTCACGCTGACCCCTCGGCCATGCCAACCCATCGGCCGTGCTGACCCTTTGGTCACCCCCGGCTCTGCCAATCCCTGGGTCACACTGACCCCTTGGTCGCAACAACCCATCGGCCATGCCAATCCTTTGGCCACACTGACCCCTCGGCCATGCCAATCCCGGGGTCACAATGACCCCTCAGCCACACCAACCCATCGGCTGTGCCGACCCGTTTGCCATGCTGACCCCTCAACCATGCCAACCCATTGGCCATGCCGGCCCCTTGGCCACACTGACCCCTTGGCCACACTGACCCCTTGGCCATGCCAACCCATTGGCTGTGCCAAACCCTTGGCCACGCCAACCTGTCGGCTGTGCCAACCCCTTGGTCAGCCCTCAGCCCACTGACCCCTCAGCCACACTGCCCCCTCGGCCACGCCAGTCCATTGGCCGTGCTGACCCTTTAAGCACCCTTGGCCCTTTGGCCATGCCAATCCCTCGGCCACATCAGCCCATCGGCCATGCCAGCACCTTGACCACCCCTCGGCCCCTTTGCCACACCAACCCTTTGATCATGCCAACCTTTTGGCCACGCTGACCCCTCAGCCACACTGACCCCATGCCAATCCATGGGCTGTGCCAAGCCCTTGACCACCCCTCGGCCCTTTGGCCGTGCCAACACTTCGGCCATGCCAATCCCTCGGCCACGCCAACCCCTTGGCCACCCCTCAGCCCTTTGGCCATGCCAATCTCTTGGCCGTGTTGACCCCTTGGCCATGCCAATCCATCGGCCGTGCCGACCCTTTGACCACCGCTTGGCCTCTGGGCTATGCTGACCCCCTGACTAACCCTCGGCCACGCCAATCCCTCGGCCATGCCAGCCCGTCGGCCGTGCTGACCTTTTGACCACCGCTAGGCCATGCCAACCCCTCGGCCATGCCAATCCATTGGCCGTGTTGACCCCTTGGCCTTGCCAACCCTTCGGCCGTGCCGACCCTTTGACCACCCCTCGGCCCTTTGGCCGCACCAACCCCTCGGCCACGCCAACCCCTCGGCCGTGCCGACCCCTTGACCACCGCTTGGCCTCTTGGCCACGCCGACCCCTTGACCACTTCTCGGCCACGCCAACCCCTCGGCCGTGCCACCCCCCGGCCACGCCGCCCCCGGGCCACGCCGCCCTCGGCTGCGGCGGTTACTGTGATTCCTCTCATGGCTTCTCCACACTCGGGTTTTTCCGCTGTACAAAGGGAGACACTTTTCCTTTTCCTTTTTCTTTTTTCCCCCTGCTTCCAAAGGGGTTTTTTCCCCAAGTTGTCAATATTTTTCCGTTGTCCAGCCCGGCGCCATCGCCCCCCTTCCATCCGCCTGTCCGTACCCCCCGACTGTGACAAAGAGCAAAAACCCCCCGCGGGTCACTCAGCTCCCGTGGGGGGATGGACGGCCCCGCCAGCCCCATCCGTGGCGGGGCCGCTGTCCGGCCGGCCGGCCGCTGTCCGGCCACGCCGTCACTGCCCATGCATGTGCCACGCCCTCACGCCCGCTGCATGTGCACAGCCCGGCCCCGCCACACTCTCGGTTCCGCCCCCCCAGCCGGACTCACCTGTGGGTTTTCGTTCCGTTTTTAATTTCCCAGGGTCAGTTTGACTTCCACCCTTAATTTTTTGTATGGATTTTCGGAGGAGCTTTCTCCTTCTCCGGAGTCACGGAGGTGCGGCCATTCGCCTCCCGCCCTTGACGTTGTGATACACATCCCCCACAGAGATCTATGTTTCTTATATTATATTATTATTATTATTATTAATTATTATTATTATTATTATGTAATAAATTTATAAGAAAGCTCCGCGTGGTCCTATGGTCGCTCGGGTCCTGGGGTGGTCCTGGCCCTACAGGAGGGGGGACAAGGGGAGCCCCCGAGGGACAGAGATCAAATTTTGGGATGTTCTGGGTGAATGTTGGGGTGCCCCTGGCCAAATTTCAGTGTCCCTGGCCAAATTTTAGTGTCCCTGAATGGGTTTTGGGATGAATCTTGGGATGTCCCTGGGTGAATTTTGGGGTGTTCCTGGATGAGTTTTGGGGCATTCTTGGTTGAGTTTTGGGGTGTCCTGGCTCCCGCAGGTGCCACACCAATGGCACGATTTCACTGTCCCCAGTGTCACACCTCCAGCAGGTCCTGGTGTCCCCAGCTCCAGGGCAGGAGTGGCACACGCAGCCTGGGCAGGGGGCACCCTCGGGGGACACAGCCAAGGGACAAAGGGACGGGGAAGGGACTGGGGGTCCCCACTTACCTGGATGCCCCCCACTCATGGGTGCCCCCGTTCTCCTGGGTGTCCCTCACTCACCTGGGTGTCCCCAACTCACCTGGGTGTCCCCCACTCGCGTGAGTGTCCCCCTTTTCTGAGGTCCTCTCCCTCCTTTGTGCCCCCTCTCACCTGGGTGCTCCTCCCTGCCCCATGCCTGAGATGTCCCCACCAGTGCCCCAGCACTGTCCCCGCAGTGTCCCCACCCCCAGAAGTGTCCCAGCAGTGTCCCCAACACTGTCCCCAGCAGTGTCCCAGCATTGTCCCCGCCCCCAGCAGTGTCCCCATGTCACACCAAGCATATATTTTATTGAAAGACCAAGTGGGTGACAACGGCGTGGGGACAACCGGGGCTGGCACAGTGGCTCGGGGGCTCCTCTGGCTGCTGAGTTACAGATAAATATCGGGACATCGAGCGGGTGGCGATATAGTCACGATAGCGCTGGGCGACAGGGGCCGAAGCGAGGGACCACCAGGCACAGCAGTGAGGAGGGGGCGGCCCCGGGACCCCCCCCGGGGCCCGAGCTCGGTGGCAGGGGGGGACAGCCGGGGACACCGACACGGGGGGCAGCACACCCGGGGCGGGGGGGGCAGCACTGGGGGGACCCCCGTTCCTTTTTGGGGAGGGACAGCGAGGATTTGGGGGTGCGTGGAGATGCTCCACCCCTTCCCCCAAGCTGCCCCTCCCGGAGCCCCCCTGGACCCCCCTGAGCCCCCCCCCCCGCGCCCCCATCCCCGCTGCCCCCCGGGCTGGCCGTGCTCATGCAGGGGGGGCCGCTCGGGCCGTGTCGCCCCCCGGCTGGGCCGTGTCACCTCCCGAGGGGACCCCCGGCCCCCCGAGAGGCGGGGAGGGCGTGCGGGGGGGGCCGCGGGGCGGGGCTGCAGCGGGCGCGGGGGGGCCGGGGGTCAGTCAGAGCCTCTCCCTGGCCGGCCGGGGGTCAGGGCCCCTGCCCGGGCGGGGGGCGGCAGCGGGGCCCCCCCGGCTGCCCCCCTACTCCAGGTAGATGTCCTCTGTGGGGCAGGCGTACTCCAGGTGCTCCTGGTAATATTCCTGAAACGCTCGGCTGAAGGGGGTGGGGAATGGCGGGGAGCGGGCGTCAGGGAGGGGAGGGGGCGCAGAGCCCGGCGCCCCCAGACCCTGTGAGACCCCTGCAATTGGGCACTGGTCCCCCAAAACTGGCACAGCCGGACCCTCGGCACCCACAGACTCATCCCCTGTCCCCAGCCCCCTGCCACCACCTGTCCCCCGACACCCCCATCCCCTGGCACCCCCAAAACCCTGGCACCCAGACCCCCCAGAACCTCCAACCCCAGTAGCCCCCATCCCCTGACCTCCAGCCCCATCCCAGCCACCCCCCTGCCCCCAGCCCAGTCGCCCCCACGTCCCCCTGTCCCCCCAAGTCCCCGGTCCCCACGCACCCGACACACTCGGCCACGTGTCTCATGGACTCCTGGGACACGAACACGTGGCAGGCGAAGCGGCTCAGCACCGGGTGCTTGGTGATGAACCCGAAATAGCTGCGGGTTTTTGGGGTACGGGGTCAGGGGGGCACCCCAAAACCTGCCCCGGGGGGGGCTGCAAGGGGACACCCCCAGAGCCCCGGGACAGCCACCCCGGAGGCAGCAGGAGCGGGCAGGGGGCTCTGGGGGGGCACCCTGGGGGTGTCCCTGGGAGGGATTGGGGGTCCCTTGGGGTGTCCCTGGGTGGGGGTCCCTTGGGGTGTCCCTGGGAGGGATTTGGGGTCCTTTGGGGTGTCGATTTATGGGGTGGGGGTCCCTCGGGGTGTCCCTGGATGGGGTGGGGATCCCTTGTGGTGCTCTGGGATGGCAGGGGGTGTCCTTTGAGGTGTCCCTGGGTGGGCGGGGGTCCCTCAGGGGGGCAGAGGGGTCTCACCAGCTGTTGCGGGGGTGGCACCCACAGAAGGAGATGTTCTTCATCTGGAAGAAGTGGCTGCAGCGCTCGAACTGCCACGGGACAGGACAGGGGGAGAGGAGGTCAGGTCTGGGTACCCAGGGAACCCCAGAATCTGTGCCCTCCTCAGCACCACCCCCAAACCCATGGCTCTGCACCCTGCACCTGCTGGTCACCCCCAAACCCAGACCCCTGAACCCCTCCTCACCTCCTTGGCCCCCAAACTCAGACCCCCATACCCCTGACCTTGGGGTCACCCCCAGACTCACACCCCTGAACGCCTCATCACCCCCAAAACCCGCTCCCCACATCCCCCACCTCCTGGTCACCCCCAAACCTCCCTTTTGTCTCCCAAACCCAGACCCCTGAATCTCCAATCTCCTGGTCACCCCAAGTCCCCTCCTCTCACCTCCTGGTCACCCCCAAAGCCAGACCCCTGCACCCTCCACACTCCTGGTCACCCCCAGACCCCCACATTCCTCCCCTCCTGGTCACCCCAGGTCCCGTCCCCATGCTGACCTCGTGCTCGGGGCTGTACTCGGTGACGGTCAGGATGAGTTTGATGCCCTGCAGTGTCACCTCCAGGTCACAGCTGGCCGGGGGCCGCAGGTGCACCGTCAGCTTCCTGGTGGTGGCGATCTGGGGGGGGCAGGGCAGGGTCAGGGGGGGTCCGGCTGCCCCCTCGGGGGTCCCGCAGCCCCCCCGGAGCCCCCTCCTCACCTTCTGCATGGCGGCGCAGAGGATCCCATTGCCCTGGTGGTACGGGACCTCCACAGAGCCCAGGAACTGCACGTTGAACCTCTCCACCCAGCACGGGTTCCTCTTCAGGCCTGTGGGGGGAAAACGAGCAAGGAGAGGGCGCCCCAAAACCCCCGGGACCCCTCCCCAAATCCCCGGGGGTCCCTCGGGCTCCTACCGACGGCGTCGCGGGCCTGGCCCACCACCTCGTGGGCGTAGAAGGCGGGGAAGATGCCGCGCTCGCCCGTGCGCATGTTGTAGCCGCGGTACCAGTAATCGTCCTCCTCCAATTCCACCAGGATGGGGTCGTCCACGTCCAGCTCCAGCTCGTCCTCGTGCCGCGGGATGAACCTGGGGGCGCGCCGAGGGACGGGCTGGGCAGCTGGGCAGCCCCAAAGGCACGGCTGTGCGCCCTTCGGCTCGTGGTCAGCCCCAAACCCACAGGTCTGACCTTCTGATCACCCCAAATCCACACCCTTGCAACCCCGGCCCCCCAGTCACCCCCAACCCCACTCCCTTCACCTCGTGGCAGGGACGAACCTGGGGGGACCCATGAGTGGAGGGGGTGGGCAGGGAGGGGGTCTTGGAGATCTGGTCACCCCCAAAGCCACAGCCCCACACCTCTGAGCTTCTGGTCACCCCCAAACCCAGACCCCTGCTCCCCTCACCACCTCCTCACCCCTTTTCCTCAGACCCCACCCCCCCGACATTGCAGTCACCCCCAAACCCACCCCCATGGCACCTGTGGGGTGCCTGCCCTGGGCACACCCCCGGAACCCAGGGACAGCCACCCCGGGGGACCAGGAGTGGGCAGGGGGCCCTGGGGTGGCACTGCGGGACCCTGGGTGCCCATGGATGGGGTGAGGGTCCCTCAGGGTGTCTCTGGATGGGGTGAGGGTCCCTCGAGGTGTTCCTGGTGGGGACTGGGGTCCCTCGGGGTGGCCCGGTGGGTGACACCCAGGTGGCCTCACCTGAAGACAGCACGGTGGGTCTGCTCCCGCTCCTCGCCGTTCACCATGCAGGAGAACAGCCCGAAGGACTCTGTGCCTGCGGGGACAGCGACGCCACCCCCATGGGGACACGGGGACAGCGATGCCAAGGGGCACAGGAGACAGGGAGACAGCTGCCACCCCCCAAGGGACCCTTGGGACACTCATGGGGTCAGGACCCTCCTTTGGGGGTCCCTCCTGGACCCTGCCCAGCAGAGCAGGGCTGGGGCCCTCGTGGTCACTGTGAGCCTGCCCAGTCCCCTGTGACACGTCACAACATCCCATGACGTATCGTGACATCCCGTGATAGACCATGACATGCCACAACAGGGTACACGGGAATGGCTGGGGCAGGACAGGGAGGGCAGCCAGGGTGACAAGAGCCAGGACAGCACAGCATGACATGTCACAACATCCCGTGACATATCGTGACATCCTGGGATATAGAGTGACATCTTGTGACATATGACATCCTGTCACCTGGCACAGGGGAATGGCTGGGGCAGGACAGGGAGGGCAGCCAGAGTGACAAGGTCACACAGAGCAGCCCAGGACACCATGACATGTCACGACACCACACCGCCACTTACTGGAGGAGCGCGAGGTGCTGTTGACGAAGACATTGAGGAACTTCTTGGAGAACTGCAGGTCGGCCTCGGGGGACGAGTCCTCGGAGGAGCTGCGCGTGTCGGGGGCCACCAGCCCGTCCCCAAAGGCCACTTCATCGTCACAGGCCCTCAGGATGTCACTGTCATCGCTGAGCACCGACGTGCAGCGCCGCAGGCTGACCAGCTCCAGCTGCGTGTGCTCGTCCACCACCAGTGTGTACTTGACCGAGTCGTAGGCCAGCGACTCGTCCAGTGCCGGCGGCTCGGGTGGCATTGTCACCTCCCCGGCCGGGCTGCCCCGGCGCGAGGCCACCAAGGGCGGCTCAGCCTCCTCCAAGGCCATGGTGAAGCCGCGGTTGGTCTTGGCTGTGGACACGTCCAGGGCGGCAGGGTCGGCGTCGGGCGCTAACCGGACGTCGTCGATCATGGAGTCGGCCTCCAGCACGCCCGAGTCCAGGTCCCCGTCGAGGGCCCAGTGCCGGGGGCTGGTGGGGCGGTGGTCCCCGGTGGTGACGGCCGGCTCCGTGCTGGGGGACACCCGCGGTGGCGGCGCTGGGCGGCAGCCCAAGGTGGCCAGGACCTCGGAGGCGTCCAGGCGGCCGAGGGTGACGGGGCGGCCGGGGCACACGGGCGCGATGGTGTCGTTGGTGGGGTTGCTGAGGAACAGGAATGGCCCCGGCTCCTCGGCCGGCGGCTCCGGCGGCGGCTCTGCGGCCGCGTGCTCGGCCTCGGCCAGGGAGCTGCGCAGCGTCTCCATGTCCACCAGCTCGATGGCACCGCTCTGGCACTGCGCTGGCACCGCCACCGCCGCGTCCCCCAGCGCCGCCGGCGAGTCCCGCGGACCCGGCTCCTCATCCAGCGCTTCGCTCAGGATCTCGGGCTCCAGGTCGGAGGCGGGTGAGATGGTGTCACACAGCGAGTGGCTGTTCTGGAAGCACTCGTCCGGGCACTTGATGGGGTACGAGCCCTCCGAGATCATCTTGTTCACCAGGTTGCTGAGCAGCCATGGTGAGTCCGAGTCCTCACTCAGGTCAGGCTCCGACTCCGAGTCCGAGTCGTACTCGCTGTTGTCCTCCTCGTCCGCCTCGGGCATCAGCTTGGGCCCCACGGGCAGGTAGAAGGAGCGGCGGATGCTCTCCAGGCTGTGGTCGGGGTCGATCTTCAGGTCCAGGGGGCTGGCACTGGACACGTCGGTCTGGCCCTCGGGCGCGGGGCCATCGGCCGGGTCCAGGCTGTCGTAGTAGGCGTCCATCTTCAGCTCGGCCAGGCTCTCCCTCCTGACCACGCCACGCTCGGGCGGGCCCCTCTCAGCCGTCTCCTCCTCTTCCTCCTTGCCCTTGTCCAGCAGCAGCGAGTCCTTGATGCCCAGCAGGCCGGGCGCCTCCAGCTCGGGCTCCAGCTCGCCCTCGGAGCCGGGAGAACTGGCCTCCTCGATGGAGTTGGTCAGGTGGGATGAGCGGCCACTGCTGCTGTCGCTGCTCAGGTCCAGCTCGGTCTCCGAGATGGACGAGATCATGTTGCTGACCAGGCGCCCGCCGGCAAAAGCCGCCTCGAGCTCCCCGTCCACGTCCGAGTCGGAGCCGGGCGAGCTGAGCTCGTCCCCGTGCCGCCCGCCGGGCAGGAAGGGTTTGGCCGTGCGGCTCGTGAGGTCGGCCTCGATGCCGGGGTCCGAGGAGGGCGAGGTGGTCTCCGAGGAGCCCGAGGGGTGGCCGCGCACGCTGGCGGCCCGGCCGGACTGGGGGCCCTCCCCGTCGGAGCTGAGCGGCTCCGCGGGGCGCACGCCCGGAGCCCCGTCCCGCTCGGGCCGGGCCGGGGAGCGCGGCTGCGGTTGCGGCTGCGGGCGGGGGGACCCCGGGCTGCCGCCGCCCTGGGGCTGCGTGCGGGCCTGGGGGGCGGCCGGGGGCGGGGGGGCGGCGTCGGGGGCGCCGGGGGGAGGCGCGGGCCCTGTTGGAGAGAGACAGGGGTGAGGCGGGGGCGGCTGGCGGGGGCGCGGCGGGGAGAGCGGAGCTCGGAGCGCAGCGGAGATGAGGTTCATGTTAAAATCGGGCGCGGCTCTCGGGGGCGATGGGTTACCATGTGCCAGGGACTCGGGGCTGTTGCCTTGCGAGTCCAGGGGGGAGGGCGGCAGCGAGGGGGGGGCCCCCCCGGGGCCCGGCGGGCTCTCCAGGCAGGGTCCGTCCAGGATGCAGGCGTGGGGGGACGAGTGTCCTGCGGGGAGGGCGACACGGAGCCGGCGTCACCCCGCGGGGCGGCGGCGGGGGCCCGGCAGCGCACCCGCGGTGGCACAGCCACATTGTCACAACCCACTGGCACAGCCCCACTGTCACACCCCATTGTCACACCCGCACTGGCACAGCCCCACTGTCACACCCGCATTGGCACAGCCCCACTGTCACATGCCCACTGTCACAGCCCCACTGTCACAGCCCATTTCACATGCCCGCTGTTACAGCCCCACTCTCACGCCCCAATGTCACACCCACATTGTCACAGCCTGACCGCCACTGTCACACCTGCATTGGCACTGTCCCCTCGGCACACTGCCACTGTCCCATCCCATTGTCCCAGCCCCATTGCCACATTCCCGTGTCCCAGCCGCGCTCACCGGTGTGTGAGGAAGAGGAGGAGGAGGAGGAGTGCAGCAGCGCGTCCTGCCAGCTGGGGCGGGGGGCGGGCGGGGCGAAGCCACCGTTGTTGTTCAGGGAATCCTGCGGGAAGAGCGGAGCCGGGGGGACTCAGTGGGTGACACCCCCACCCCAGGGAGCGCTTGGGGACTCCGGGGGGACACCGGGGGGACACCGGGGGTGTCGCAGGGGGGGCTCGGAGGTGTCTGGCAGCCCCAGATCCACGTGCGCGGGGTTTATCCGGATTAGGGCCGCCACATCCCTGCATCCCCTGCCCGGCCAGGAGCCGGGGATGGCATGGCGTGGCAGGGGTGGCACGGTGCCCATCGCGGGGACAAACCCAGCACCGGCGCGTGTCCCTGTGTGACACCCCAGGGCACAGCCCCACCCGCAGCGGGACCCCCGAGCCGCCCCCGGAGCCGCCTGGATTTTGGGAGCCTCAGGAAGGCCCGGAGCTCCCGGGATGTTCGGGACGGTCCCGCCGAGTGCCGCGGCGGCAGCTGCGGATTAGTCCCGCCGGGAAGCGCGGGCAGCGCTAATCCCGGCCTATCCCGGCCGAGCCCGGCGGGAGCGGGGATTAGGGAGCCCGGCCGGAGCCTCCGGGCACCAACCGGGGCGGCCCAGACACGGATCGGGGTGGGCACCGAGGGGCAGCGATGGGAATGGGAACCAGGGAAAAGGGGAGGGGGATGGGAATGGGGGAATGGGAATGGGGGAATGGGAATGGGTGCTGGGGGAAGCAGGGATGGGGATGGGGATGGGGATGGGAATGGGGATGGGGATGGGAATGGGAATGGGGATGGGAATGGGAATGGGAATGGGAATGGGAATGGGAATGGGAATGGGAATGGGAACGGCAGCTGCAGGGGACAGGGATGGGAGACGTCCTGGGAGGAGGGGAAGGGTGGTGGAGGGGATGGGGCACAGGGATGGGCTCTGGGGGGACAGGGATGGGTACTTGAGGGGACAGGGATGGATTCTAAAGGGGGGGACAGGGAAGGGTTCTAGGGGGGCACAGGGACACAGGGACCGAGGACCAGGATGTCGCCTCCTTCCGGGACCCCCCGACGGGGCAGATGCAGGCGGATCCAGGGGCTCCACCCGCCCCTCCCAAGGGATGAGGGAGCCACGCTGGGACCCGGCCTGGCCGTGCGTGTCAGGGACCCCGGGGCTCTGTGTCCCCCGCGGTGACCGCCACCCCCAGAGCCCCCCCGAGCCAGCAGCGCGCGGAGCCCTCCCGGGAAAAGGGGGGGCCCGAAATTCCCGAGGGCCCGCGGTTCCCTGGCAACGCCGGCGGCCGCAGCCGCGGCTTCCCACACACTGCGGTGGCGCGTGCGCGGCGACACGGGGACACCCCTGCGGCGACACGGCCGGGGGGACACCCCCGGGGCAGCCCCGAGACCGCGAAAAGGGGGGGACGCGGAGTGGGGAGGGGCACAAGGGACGGAGACACCGGGGGAGGAAAGGGCACAGTGACCCCCGGGGGGAAGGGGACAGTGACCACTGGGGGAAGGGACACAGACTCTGGGGAGGGAAGGGACAGTGACCCCCGCGGGGGAAGGGGACAGTGCCCACCCTGCGGCCCCCGCGGGCTCACCTGGGTGCCCGGGGCCGTGAGGTTGAGGGTGGTGGGGCGGTGCTTCTGCGTGTCCTCCAGGGCGGGCGAGGGGATGGGCGAGGCCGAGGGCGACGGCGGCGCCTCCAGCTCGTTGCCTTCCTCCTCCTCCTCCTCCTCTTCCTCGTCGTCGTCGTCGTTGTCGTCGATCATCTCGAACTCCTGGAAGTCGTCCTGGAAGGTGCACACGGGGTGCGGCTGCTCCCCGCGCTCCAGCACCAGGCAGTCCTGCGGGTGGCACCGTGTGAGGGACAGGGGACAGCCACGGGCCACCTCCATGCCGCCGAGGGGGTGGCACTGTCCCCAGTCCCCTGCCGGGTGTCCAAGAGGGGACAAGGCACCCCCGGCTGTCCCCTTTGCCTCGGCCACCAAAGTCGCGAGAGCAGTGCCACCACTGTGGGTGAGTTGTGTCTGCCCAGTGTCCCCATGGCCCCCTCGTGTCCCCAAGGGCCACCAGGCTCCTGCACCTTCTCGTAGTGGTCCGAGTCGTAGTTGAGGCCGATGCCGCAATCGTCCGTGATCTCCGACAGGTCCTCGTCATCAAACTCCTCCAGGCTGATGTCCTGGGGAGGCCTGGGGACAGCAGGGACACAGCTCAGGGACAGCCTGGCCACCTCCCATGGCACTGGGAGAGTGGCACCACGGGGACGTCTGTCCATGTGTGGGTGGCACCCTTGGTGTGGGGGCACGAGGGACATGGCACCAGGACACTGTCACCTGTAGTGCCACATGGACATGGCACCAGAACACTGTCACCTCTGGTATCACAAGGACATCACCTCTGTCACCTCCTGGCACAGGACAACCACAGGGACACGGCACCATAACCCTGTCACCCCTGGGTGCCAGTACAGGACAACTACAGGGACATGTCACACGTCACCATAACACGGGGACATGGCACCACAACACTGTCACCTGTAGTGCCACATGGACATGTCACCATAACACAGGGACATGGCACCACAACACTGTCACCTGTAGTGCCACATGGACATGTCACCATAACACAGGGACTTGTCACCATAACTCTGTCACCTCTGGGTGCTGGCACACAACAACCACAGGGACACATGCCACCATAACACAGGGACGTGTCACCACACCCCTGTCACCTCTGGTGCCACATGCACATGGCACTAAACACTGTCACCCCCGGGTGCCACAGGGACACGTCACCATAACACAGAGACATGGCACCACAACACTGTCACCTGTAGTGCGACGTGGATATGTCACCATAACTGTCACCCCTGGATGCTGGCACAGGAGAACCTCAGGGACATGTCACCACACCCCTGTCACGTCTGGTGCCACAAGGACATGTCACCACACCCCTGTCACCCCTAGGTGCTGGCACAGGATCACCGCAGTGACACCTCACCACACCCCTGTCACCACGCGGTGACACCCAGCTGGGCGGAGGTGCCGAGGCCACCACATGTCCCAAATTCCCTGGAGCCAAGGTGGGGAGGGGACAGTCACCACCACCAGCATTGGGGTGACCTGTGGCACTGGGGGGTCACTGGGGGGTCACACAGGCAGGGCTGGCGGTGACAAAGGGGACCCAGGCTGTGACACCCCAAGCGCTTTCCCAGGGAACAGGGGTGCCATGGAAACCGGCGCTTCCTGCAGGAATAACGGGAACAGAGAGAATTCCCGGCAGGATTTGGGGTGGGAAAACAGAAATCGGCCATTTGGGGGGGGGGGGGGGGCTGGGCAAGGTGGGACACGTGACCTGGGTGTCACTGAGACCCTCAAGTCACCCTCCACGGGGCTGGGGATAGCCAGGGTCCCCCAGACCAGCCCAGGGGTGTGTGGCAGCACCTGAGTGTCACTGAGACCCTCTGGTCACCCTTCATGGGGCTGGGGACACCCAGGACCCTCGAGCTTGTCCCCAGGGGTGTGTGGCAGCACCCAGGTGCCAGTGGGACCCTGTGCCCACCCTCCGTGGGGTTGGGGACACCCAGATGGGGACAGGTGCGGGGGCTCAGGCTGGGATGGGGCAGCAGAGTCAGACCCCAAAGGGGGGTCGGGGCTGTCCCCTGTCCCCCCCCCGGTGCAGCCCCCGGGCTCCGCACGGGGCCGCGCGCCTGTTCCCGATTCCCCGGCAGGAAGATTCCCCTAATCCCATAATTCCCAGAAGTAGGGCACGGCCGCGCCGAATCCGCGCAGATTTGGGGCAAAAGCGGCACAAAGGGAGACGGGGCCGGGGCTGCAGCGGGGATGGGGCTGAGCGGGAGCCCAAAGCCCGGGCAGGAGTGGGGAGCCCTGGGGATGTGGGGTGAAGGGTCCCGGGGTGTGGGGGAGCGGAGCCTTTTGGGGTGCAGAGCCCTGGGATGTTGGGATGTAAAGTCCTTTGGGGTGCAGAGCCCGGGGGGTGTTGGGGAGCAGAAGCTTTTGGGGTTCAGAAGCCTTTGGGGTGCAGAGCCCCAGGGTTTCAGGGTGTGGAATTCCGGGGTATTGGGGTGCATAGCCCCGGGGTTTTGGAGTGCAGAACTCTGGGTGTTGGGGTGCAGAGCCCCAGGATATCGGGGAGCAGAGCCCTCTGGGGTGCAGAGCCTGTCAAGATCTGGGGGAGCAGAGCCTGTGGGGGTGTTGGGGAGTGAAGCCTGTCCGGGTATGGGGGTGCAGAGCCCCAGGATGCTGGGGAGGAGAGTCCCGGGGTGTTGGGGAGCAGAGTCCAGGATGCTGGGGTGCAGAGCTCTTTGGGGAGCAGAGCCCTCTCCCCAACCCCAGGGAGTATCAGGGGCTGCCTCGCTGCAGGAAGAACCCCGGGACCCTCTGCCCTCCCCAGGGCTCTTAGGGGGTCCCGTGGCCACCCGAGGGGACAGGGACAGTGGGGCTGAGAGTCCTCCCGGGATGGGGACCCCGGGGTTCACTCTGCACCCCTGGATCCTCCTCACTGGGGGAGCAGCTCCTGCTCCTGGCTTCATCCTGGCTGGGGGACATGGGAGTGCTGGGAATGGTGTGGGATGGGGACACTGGTGGGATGGGATGTTCACAGTGGGATGGGAATGACATTGTGGGATGGGGACACTGCTGTGGGGTGGGATGGTCACAGTGGGGTGGGAATGACACAGTGGGGTGGGATGGTCACACTGCGATGGGATGGAACCATTAGTGAGAGCCGATCCAGCCCCACAAATTCCCCTTGGGGACCCCGCCGGGGTCAAAGGCAGCGCCCTGGCCGTGGGTGCAGGGACACAGCGCCGGGAGCCGCCGGGGATGAGCAGCGGGAGCAAGGACAGTGCCCGCCCCCACCTTGGGGACACTGGGGGGGGCGGAGGAGACCGAGGGGCCGGAGCAGGAGCGGAGCCGAGGGAGGGGCCGGGGCCGGGGGGTCTCACCCAGCCCCGCACACGGAGAGGGGATGGGGAAGGGCTGGAAGCTGCACGACCGCCCCCACCCCCGCCACGGCATCCCAGTGACTCCAGTGCCACCACCCCGAGCCGGGATGGGCCGGAGGGCACCCCAAAGGGGCCCAGCGTCACCTGGCGCCGGGCAGGGCTGGGAAGGGGACAGCGGCGGTGCCAGCGCTGCCAGGGCCGGGTTCCCCGGGGAGCGCTGCCGGCGGCGCAGGCCCGGGCGGATGGAATTTCCTCATCCCTGCCAGCCCCGCTCCCTGCGCACCGCCCGGAGCGCTGGCAAGGGACCCCCACAGCGGCCGGGACCCCCGCCCGCCCCGCGCCCGGCTGCTCCCGGGGTCGGCGCTGACCCTGTGGTCACCCCAAATTCGTGACCGGAGGCTCCTGACCGGCACCTAGATCTGCCGGGGCCCGAGCAGGAGATGGGAGACATCCCAAGGCCCGGCTGCGTGTGTGCCTGGAATTCCCACATTGAGAATTCCCACACGGAGAATTCCCACACCGAGAATTCTCACCACGAGCATTCCCAACCCGTTCCCACGGGCTCGGCCTCTCCCTGTCCGGCCAGGGGCTCCCACCCCACCGGACACCGCGAGCCGGGCTGGGCACCCCCTCCCCGGGTTCCTCAGGAAAGGCACGGCCGGATTTGGGTTCTCGTTCACCATTCTCTGCTGGATCTCGGGATGCTCAGGGAGACCCGAGCGCAGCCACGACATCCTCAGGGATGGGCCCCGGTTCTCGGGATTGCTCCCCGGGCTGAGCCGGGCTGGGCTGGGGGGTCCCTGCTGCCCCAGGGCCCGGCCCGCGGCCGAGCAGCACCAGCGAGGCCGTGGTGTCCCCTCCCTGCGCCACCGCGGGCAGGGACACCCCGGGGTCCTGCTGCGCAGAGGCCCGGGAAAGGGACAGCCCGGGGACGGGGACATCCTGGGGGACACGGGACAGCTCGGGGACAGCCCGAGGAAGGGGATGCTCAGGGAAGAGGACATCCTGGGGACGGTGACATCCTAGGGACGCGGATGATGGGGAAGGAGACAGGCCGGGGACGGGGGTGCTCGGGGACGGGACATCCTGGGGACGGTGGTGCTCAGACAAGGGGACATCCTGGGGACTGGGACATCCCGGCGAAGGGGAGCCCTGCCCAGCACAGGCCACAGCCACCCAAGGGCACGTCCCGCAGCCCCGCTGTCCCCTGCTCCTCTCTCCGCAGCTCCCGCATTCCCGGGGCCCCCCAGGTGCCCCTCACGGCCGCCTCCTGCCCTTCCCGTTCCCCTGTCGGGCGCCTCGGCCCCGCACTGCGCCAGCCCGGCCCGCACCCCGCACACCCCGACTCCGCACCCCAACCCCGCACCCCTCCAAGGTCAGGCGCGGGGCAGGCCCGGCCACGTCCCCTCCCCGCGGGACCCCCGGAGGCCCTGCGGGAAGGTGACCGATCCCGGGGCCCCGGTGCAGCGTCCCGGCTGCGGGAACCCCCGGCATCCCCCCGGCCGCACCGAGCCTCGAGGGGCGCTGAGCCCCCGCCCCCCGCTCCCGGGACCGGCACCGCATCCCCGTCCCCATCCCCGTGCCCGTGCCCATCCCGGGGCCGCTGCGCCGCCTCGGGAGAGACAAAGAGGCGGCGGCGGCTCCTCCCGCAGCGGCCCCGGGATGCGGCGGCCCAGGGGGGGGCCCGGAGGCCGGGGGAGCTCCGAGCCCCGGCGAGGGGAAGGGGACAGAGGGGACTGCGGAGGCCGCCGCGCCCCCCGCCCTTAGGGAGCGGCCGCGATGCTCCGGGGGCTGGATGGACGCGGCGGCGGCGGCGGCTGCGCCGTTAATCCCGGCAAGGGCCGCGCAGCGGCGGCGGGAGGAGCCCCCCGGTCCCGCATCCCAAGGTGAACGGGCGGGGGGAGCCGCGGGGGGGGTTCGGGGGTGCGGGCCCGGTGCAAGGGCGGTGCGGCGGGAGGGGAAGGGCAGCGCGACCCCGCACCCCGCGCATCCCGCACATCCCCCCTGCATCCCGCACATCCCCCCCGCATCCCGCACATCCCCCCCGCATCCCCCGAGCCCCCCGCTCACCGGCAGCCGGGCGGGGAGAGCGAGTGGAAGGTGGAGAGCGAGAACATCTCGGCGCGATCCGCCATTTTCTCCGGCCGGGGCTGCGCCGGACTGCGGAGCTGCGGGAGCGGGGGGGGAGCGGCGGGAGGAGCTGCGGGAGCGGCGGGGGAGCGGGGGGGGACGGGAGGAGCCGCGGGATGGGGGGGCCGGGGAGGCGGGGAACTCTGAGAACAGAAGACTGCAGGGAACGGGGAGAGGGAGGAGGAGGAGCTGCAGGAGCCGCGGGGAGCACGGAAACGGGGAGAGAGAGGGCGGGAGGGGCTGCAGGAGCCACTTGGGGGAGGGAGGGAGCCGGGAGGGCGGGGGCGTGGGAGGAGGGAGGGAGGGGTGGGAGGAAAGGGAGGGAGGGTCTGGAGGAGGGGTCTAGGGGCATTGATGGGATGGGATGGGATGGGATGGGATGGGAGTAGGATGGGATGGGATGGGATGGGATGGGATGGGATGGGATTAGGATGGGGATGGGATGGGATGGGATGGGATGGGATGGGATGTGGTCCTGGGGGGCGGGGGTCTAGAGAAGGAGGAGTCTGGGAGGTGTGGGATGAGACTGGGGGGGTTACGGCGATGGGGGGTGGGATAGGGAGAGAAGGAGGGGTCGGGGAGGGACGGGGGGGTTTGGGAGGGAATGGGAGACGGAAGGGAAGGGAAGGGAAGGGAAGGGAAGGGAAGGGAAGGGAAGGGAAGGGAAGGGAAGGGAAGGGAAGGGAAGGGAAGGGAAGGGAAGGGAAGGGGGCACAGTGGGTCTATAGGGATAGGGGTGAGGAGGGGCAGGGGCTCTATAGGGGTGACATGGGGCGTCTGTGTGTGGAGATGGGGGCTCGGGGGGGCTCTTGGGGGACTGCGAGGGCAGGGGCCATATAGGGAGGAGCAGGGGGCCCACAGTGGGCATGGGGGGTCTATAGAGTTGTCAGGGGCTCTATAAGGCTTTTGGGGGGTCTGTAGTGGATCAGAGGGGTTTACAGAAGGCTAGGGGGTCTACAGGGGGCTCAGGGAGTTTAGAGGGGGTTCAGGGGGTCTGCAGTGGGGCAGGAGGGTTTATAGGGTGGTCAGGGGGTCTGTAGTGGATCATGGGAGTCTGTAGGGGGTTCAGGGGATCTGTAGGGGGTTTATAGGGTGGTCAGCGGGCAGGAGGGTTTATAGGGTGCTCAGGGGGTCTGTAGTGGATCATAGGGTCTATAGCGGGTTCAGGGGGTCTGCAGTGGATCAGGGGGGTCTATAGGGGGTTCGGGGGGTCAGCAGTGGATCAGGGGGGTTTATAGGGTGGTCAGGGTGTCTGTAGGGGGTTCGGGTTCTGTAGGGGCGGTAGCCGGGAACCGGAGCCGCGCGGGACGGCGGCGCTATCCGGAGCTGTCCGCGGTGCTGGACACGGGAGAGGAGAATCGCGGCTGGATGGGGGTCAGGGGCTCTATAGGGGATCGGGGGCTCTATAGGGGATCCCCAAGCTCAGTAGGGGCCTTGAGGGATCCATAAGGGGGTCAGGGGGTCTATAGAGGTTTCGGGGGCATCATGGGGGTCTCTGGGGTCAGTAAGAGGGGACAGGAGCCGTGCAGGGACCGGGAGTGGAGCACAGGGGGTCTCTAAGGGAATCCGGGGCTCTATAGGGGATCGGGGGCTCTTTAAGGGGGTCAGGAACTCTCTATAGGGTCGCGGACAGGGGCCGGAGCCGTGCCGGGACCGCGAGCGGAGCTGTCCCTGGTGCTGCCCAGCGGCACCGGACACTGACCGGCACTGGTGGCCGGAGGGGACGGGCAGGGAGCGGGGAGGGGACACCAGGGAGGGTCCCAGTTTGGGGGGCGGGGAATGGGACCCCCCCCCCCACTGCCCCCGGGTCCCCCAATTCCCTCAGTGCCACCCCGGGTCCCCAGATTCCCTCAGTGCCGTCCCAACACTCCCATTCCCAGTTTTCTCCCAAACATTCCCAGTCCCATCTTCATCCCTACATTCCCAGTTTTCACCTTCACATTCCCATTCCCATCCATCCTGACAATCCCATCTTCATCCCTTTGGTATTTGGGGTTGGGCACCAGGACATGGCCCCACCCCAGCCAGGATTTGGGGTTCCAGGAGCTCCCCCCAGGGTGTTTGACCCCCATTCCATGGGGGAAATATTCCCTAAAACCCAAGCAGGATCTTCCCAACCCCAAGGATCGACTCCCAGGCTCCCAGCGGGAATTGTGGCTTTAAGGGACTCCAAAGGACTCTCCAAGATAAATTTGGCTCGATGGTCCTTGGGGATCCCACTCTGGATGTCCCGGGATTCCTTCGGCCCCTTCCAAGGCCTGACCCTCTTTCCATGGAGAAATTCCCAAATATCCAAGCTGAGCCTGCCCTGGCCCAGGAACTTTGGTTTTCCGTGCAAAAATTCCTTCAGCCGGGCTGATAAAACTCATTTTTCAGGATGATCCCTCAGGCTGGGCCAGGGGATTTGGGATGGCTGGAAGCTGTTTTCCATGGAAAAATGATCCCAAATATCCAATCCAAGCCTCCCCTGAGCCAGGCTGAGGCCGTTCCCTCTGTTCCCGGGGCTCATTCCCGGAGCAGATCCCGATCCCTGCTGGCTCCTGGCAGGAGCTGTGCAGAGCCAGAGGGACATTCCCGATCCCTGCCCCGATCCCAGCAAAGCTCCCCTGGCCCCAGTCCCGGAGCAGATCCCGCTTTTCCCGGGCTCTCCCTGCATGGATCCCTGGCAGCCCCTGCCCAGCCCAGGGGGGGCTCGGGGGCCCTTCCCGAGGCACTGCTGGCATTCCATGGGCAGGGATCCCACAATTCCAGAATCCTGGAATGGCCTGGCTGGGAAGGACCTCAAATCCCATCCCAAAGATCCCCCCGGATCCAGGAGATCCCACGGGCACAGGGCAGGAAGTTTTCCGAGCGTTTCCATTCCCAGGATCAGTGAATCCCACCCTGTGCTGATCCCAGACCTTCAGCTCCCGGGATGGATCCACGGGATCCACCTGGAGCCACAAAAGCACAGAAAAACGGGAGAAATTCCCACTGGGACAATCCACCCCGGGGAAAAGGTGTCCATGAAATCCCTCCTGCCTTCCTTATTCCAAGTTTTCCTCCATCCCTCTCACTTCCCATGGAGCCATGGGATCTCCTTGCTCCCAGAGCCACCGAGAACCTCATCCACATCCAACTTCTGCCACTTCTCACCCAAAAATCAGCTCCTGGAAGCAGCAGCTGGAATTGCTGGAGGCGGAGATTCCACAAAAAAAAAGGGATATTCTCTTTTGAAGCTGGAAAAACCAAAATCAGGAAAATCCCTGAATCCATGTGTGCCCAGCATGGCCCCGAGTCCCAGTGTGGAAATACGGGATGCAAAGGCAAATCCCATGGGAATGAGGGAGCCGAAGAGCTGTCCCAGCTGCTTCCAGAAGCTTCCCAAGCTTCTGAAAATCCGAGGATGAGCCGGACCCCAAAGCCCATCCTGAAGGTGCCCCCAGAGCCTCCTTTGCTCCAGGCTGAGCCCTTTCCCAGCTCCCCCAGTTTTCCGGCCCCCTCAGGAGTTTTCCAGCCTTTCCCGGCTCCCTCTGGAATTTTCCAGCCCCTTCCCAGCTCCGCTCCCTCCCCTGGCCCTGCTCCAGCCCCTGCAGGGCTCTCCAGGGTTCCAGCTGGGGCCTCACCAGGGCCACCAGCAATGGAGAAACCTTTGGAAAATTCAGGAAAATTCCCACTGGAAAAGGGTTGGGGTCCCCATCCCCGCAGGGATCCCCAGCCCCGCAGAGGTGACACTTGGGGACACAGGGGTGGCCTTGACCGCTTGGATTCTGAGGGATTTTCCAGCCTCAATTCCAGAATGCCCCCCCCCCGTCCCCGGGCAGGATGGGGGTGGCAGCAGCAGCTGGCACAGATGCCACCACCCCCCTGTCACCCATCTGTCCCCCCCAGTTCCCCCCCAGCACATCCCGAGGCTCCGGATGGTGTCAGACATAATCCAGGCTCAGGGCTGGGCATTGCTGCCACCCCCCCGGGGCTGTGCCCGCTGTCCCCACAGGCACAGGGGGGGACGACAGGGATGGCCCGGGGTGGCCCAAAGCCATCAGAGGGGACAGAGCTGGACACGGACACGGGGCGGGCACAGAGTTTATTGGGGATCGAGGAGGGTGGGGGGACAAGGTGACCCTGGGGGGGGCACAGGGTGTTTATGGAAGGGACAAGGTGTCCTTGGAGGGGACAGGGTGGCCCTGGGGGGAGGGCACAGGGTGTTCATGGGGTGGGCACAGGGTGTCCATCGGGGCACATGGTGTTCATGGGGTGGCACAGGCTGTCCTGGCACAGCCACCCCATGCCCCTGCCCTCAGCCCTGCTGCCCGTGCCCGGCCGCGGGGTGGCCCTGGGGGGTGTCCCCGCTGTCCCCCGGCAGTCCCTGTGCCAGCAGCAGGTCCAGGTAGGCCCCGCAGATCAGATCCTGCTCCCCGATGCCCAACTCCCGCAGCAGCTCCCGCGCCACGCGCTGCCCGTCCTCCACGCTCTGCTCCGGCCGCAGCACCACCTGTGGTCACCCGGGGGTCACCCGGGGGTCACCCGGGGGTGCCACCCCGCCGGCAGTGCCCCCGGCCGTGTCCCCTCACCTCGAGCTCCAGGAAGTCCCCGAGCCCCTGCACCCGGTCCAGGTGCAGCCGGGTCTGGCCCAGCAGGAACAGGAGCCGCTCCTTCCGCACCGTGCCCAGCACGCCCAGGGCCTGGGACAGCACCGTCTGTGGGTGACAGGGGTGGGACAGGGGGTGACAGGGGTGGCACAGGGACCCCACAGCGCCCAGGGCACCCCCCCACGAAGCCTCGCCCCCCGCTCACCTGCAGCCCCTCAGGGTCGGCCGTGGGGGTGATGGTGAAGCTGGAGAGTTTGGGGCCGGCGCTGTCGGGGCGCTCGTAGAAAATCAGCTCCCCCCGGCCGTCCTGGGGACAGCGACAGGTGGGGACAGGGACAGGGAAAGACAAGGACAGGGACAGGTAAGGACAGGGACAGGTGGGGACAGGTAAGGGCGAGGCCCAGCCCCTCACGCCCCTCACGCCCCTCACGCCCCTCACTCCCTCACTCCCTCACGCCTCACCTGTGTCCTGCGCAGTTTGAGGCGTCCCCGCGGCACCCGGAAGAACGTGTCGGTCTGCTGCAGCACCTGCCCCGTGCCGGGGCGCACCTGGGGCGGCTCCTGGCCCTCACCCTTGCCCTGGGGCGGCTCCTGGCCCGCAGCTGTGCCGAGCCCGGGCCCCGCTCGGCCCTGCAGCCTCAGGGCCGCCCCGAGCGCCTCCTCCCGCGCCCTCAGCCGCGCCTTCACCTCCACGTTCCGCCGCATCCCGCCGCCCGTGCCCATTGGCTGCCGCGCACGCCTCACCTCCCCGGCCCGCCTCTCTATTGGTTCACTGAACTGTCAATCAACGGAACGCGTCGCTATTGGTGATAAGCTGTCCGAGCCCCGCCCTGCGGGCGGCCACCGCCCGCCCTGGCCCAGCGGGACGGGGCGGGGGCGACCATGGCGGCAGCGGCGGGGGGCCGGGGCAGCGGCAGCGAGGACAGCGATGTCCCCGCCGCCACCCGCCTGCAGGCCTACGCCTGGTGCCGCGAGTTCCTGGCCGGCTCCTGGAAGCTCATCAGCCCGGAGGAGTTCGGCATCTGGCCGGTCAGGTAGGAAGCGGAACCGGCGTGGCGCTCCCCCCCCGCCCTCTCCGCGGTGGTCTCGTCCCGGAGCTCAGCCCCCTCCCCGTGGCTCCCAGTGGCCCCAGTTGCTCCCCGGACCAGTGTCCCTGTCCCCACCCGGGGACCCTCCCGGTGTCCCAATGGCCCCCCGGAGCGGTGTCCCTGTCCCCACCCGGGGACCCTCCCGGTGTCCCCATGGCCCCCCGGACCAGTGTCCCTGTCCCCCACCCGGTGCCCCTCCCAGTGTCCCCAGTTGCCCTCCGCTCCAGTGTCCCAGTCCTTCGCCCAGTGTCTCCAGTTGCCCCACCCGGAACCGGTGTCGCTGTCCCTCAGTGTCCCCAGTTACCCCCTGGCTCCGTGTCCCTGTGTCCCCTTCCGTTGTTCCCCAGTTGCCACATCCCGAACCTGTGTCCCTGTCCCCCAGTGTCCCCAGCTGCTCGCCGGGTCCGCGTCCCAGCGTCTCCTCCCAGTCGCCCCCCAGACCAGCGTCCCTGTCCCTCAGTTTCCCCCCGTTGCCCCCCCGGACCAGTGTCCCGGTCCCGGTCCCTCTCCCGGTGTCCCCAGTCGCCCCCGGGATCCGGACCCCAGTCCCCACCCATTGTCCCCCAGTGTCCCCGTCTCCTGCCAGACACCCCAGCACATCCCGAGCGGGTGGGTCCCTGTCCCCCCCGGTGTCCCCTCGGTGTCCCCTGACCCCCGGATTCCCGCAGCGGGGGGCTCAGTAACCTCCTGTACAAGTGCGCGCTGCCCGAGCACATCCTGAGCGTGGGGGACGAGCCCCGGCAGGTCCTGCTGCGCGTCTATGGGGCCATCCTGCAGGTGAGGGGACACCCCAAAACCCGGGAGACCCCGTGGGAACCCCAAGGGAAGCCCAAGGGAACCCCTGGGATTAGAGATTTTCGGGTGCTTTCCTGCTGGGATGGGGGGTGGTGGGTTCGGGGTCCCGGTTTGGGGGTGCCGTTTTGGGGTCCCGGTTTGGGGTGCCGCTTTTGGGGTCCTGGTTTGGGGTGCCAGTGTTGGGGGTCCCAGGTTGGGGTACCGGTATCAGGGGTCCTATTTTGTGGTCCTTATTTGTGATCCCAATTTCGGGGCTGCGTTTTTGTGGTCCTTATTTGTGATCCCGATTTCGGGGTCCCTATTTGGGATCCCAATTTCGGGGCCCGGTTTTTGGGGCGCCCCCCTGACCCCGCTCCCCGCAGGGCGTGGACTCGCTGGTGCTGGAGAGCGTCATGTTCGCCATCCTGGCGGAGCGCGCGCTGGGGCCGCGCCTGTTTGGGGTGTTCCCGCAGGGCCGCCTGGAGCAGTACATCCCGGTAGGATTGGGGACCCCCCGAACCCCCCCGGGACCCCCCCGAGCACCCCCAAACGGCCCGTGCCCCCCCAGAGCCGGCGGCTGCGCACCGAGGACCTGCGGGACCCCGCCGTGTCCGGGGAGATCGCCGTGAAGATGTCGCGGTTCCACGGGATGGTGATGCCCTTCAACAAGGAGCCCAAGTGGCTTTTTGGGACCATGGAGTGGTGAGGGGGACCCTAAAATCCTGCTGGGAGCAGGGAGTGGGGACCCCAAAATCCCAGTGGGAGCAGGGTGTGGGAAGAGGGGACCCCAAATCCCATCCGGTGCAGAACCCCGGGGGTTTCATGGCTGCTTCCAGTGGCTCCCGTGGGACACAGAGGGGACCCTTGGTGACCTTGGGGTGGCCAGGGCTGGGCAGGGGGGCTCTGGGGGGCCTGTCCCCATGCTGTCCCCACACTGTCCCTGCTGTTCCCACACTGTCCCTGCTGTCCCCAGGTACCTGAAGCAGATCTCGGAGCTGACATTCCCAGAGCAGGCGCAGCTGGAGCAGCTGGAGCAGCTCCGTGGGTACAACCTGGAGCAGGAGATGAGGAGCCTCAGGTGGCTGTCACCCACCCCAGTGTCCCCAAGGGGGCTGCTCTTCTGTGCCGTGTCCCCACTGTCCCCTTCCCAGGGCAGGATTCCTGCAGATCCGGGGATGTCTGTGGTTCTGTCCTCCCCTGTGTCCCTTGTGTCCCTGTATTCCCATATCCCTGTGTCCCTGGTGTCCCCAGTGTCCCCTGTGTCCCCTTATTCTAGTATTCCTTGTGTCCTCCTGTGTCCCCATATTCCTGTATCCTTGTGTCCCCTGTATGTGTCCCTGGGCTGTCCCCATGTCCCTGGGCTGTCCCGCTGTCCCCATGTCCCCACCCCGGGCCCCCCAGCCCCTCTGTCCCCTCTGAGCCCCGTGTCCGTCCCTCAGGGACCTGCTGGAGTCCACCCCGTCCCCGGTGGTGTTCTGCCACAACGACGTGCAGGAGGGTGAGTGTCACCAGGGTGGCCCTGTCCCCTCAGATCCCCCCAATCCCCCAATCCCACCCTGATCCCGGATCCCATAGGGAACATCCTGCTCCTGGCGGGGCGCGAGGGCTCCTCGGACCGGCTCATGCTCATCGACTTCGAGTACAGCAGCTACAACTACAGGTGGGGGATTTGGGGGTCCCTGGGGGTCCCTCCTGCACCTCACACTCCATGATCCCATTGGAATTTGGGGCCTCCCCCTCATACTCCATGATCCTTGTGGGATTTGGGTCCTCCCTCTCCCCACTCCACACCTCCAGTGGGATTTTGGGACCCCTTTTCCCACTCCACACCCCCATTGGGATTGGGGCTCCCTTTGGGGTCTCAGCTGACGTTCCCCCCCGTTTGCAGGGGCTTTGACCTCGGGAACCACTTCTGCGAGTGGGTTTACAACTACACCCATGACACCTGGCCCTTCTTCCAGGCGCGCCCCGAGCACTACCCCAGCCGCCAGCAGCAGGTTTGGGGGGGTCCCTTGGGGCTACGGGGGGGGTTCCCGGGGGACCCCAGACCCAATTCCAGCCTTGCCAACCCTCCCCAGCTCCATTTCATCCGGCATTACCTGTCCGAGGACTCGGGGCGCCGTGGGGACACCACGCACCAGGAGCAGGCGCGCATCGAGGAGGAGATGCTGGTGGAGATCGACCGGTGAGGGGGCTGGCAGCCCCTTTTGGGGTCCTCTGGGACACCTCTGGGGTCTCTGTGTCACTTCTGGGGGGCTCTGTGCCTCTCTTTGGGGTCCCTCTGCCATTTTTGGGGTCCCTGTGCCCTCACAGGGCTCCTTGATCCCATGGAAAGGCCCTGATCCCATGAGGGGGTCCCCGTGCCCTTGTGGGGGTCCCTATGCTCAGGAGAACCCTCCTGGCTCCCCTGCCCCATCCCCCCCATCCCCTGGGTGTTTTTGGGGTGCACAGGGCAGATTTTGGGGTCTCACCCCCCCTTTTTTCCCCCCTCCCCAGCTTCGCCCTGGCCTCCCACTTCTTCTGGGGCCTGTGGTCCATCCTGCAGGCCAAGATCTCCACCATCCAGTTCGGGTACCTGGTGAGCGCTTTTGGGGGGTCCCCCCTGTGTCTCCCCTTTTCCTGGGGGGGTTTGGGGTCTGCAGAAGCCCCTGAACCCCCTGCTTTCCCCGTTTTTCCCCCGTTTTTCAGGACTATGCCCAGAGCCGATTCCAGGCCTACTTCCAGCACAAGGCCCGCTGCTCCTGAGGGGAGCCCCCAAATCCCGACCCCCCCTGCACCCCCAAACCCCCCCAGGGGCACTTTGGGGGGGTTCAGCGGTTTGGGGGGGCTGTTGGAAGGGTTTTGGGGGGGTTGGGACGGTTTGGGGGAGTTTATAACGGTTTGGGGGGGCTGGGACGGTTTTGGGGGGTCCCACTACGGTTTGGGGGGGCTGGGACCCCCCCTGCGCCCCAAGATCGGCAGCAGAGGTGGGTGCGACCCCCCCGGGAAGGGAAGCCCCCCTAGGGAGGGTGGGATTTGGGAGGGGAAGATTGGGAGGACCCCCCCAATCCGCACCCCTGGCCAGTAACGGGGTTTGGGGCAGTTTTGGGGTGCCCTGGGGGGTGGGGGGACCCCTGTTTGTACCTCATCCCCCCCACCCAAGCGCCCTCTGCCCGCAGCTCTGGGGCCGGGGGGGCTCCCGGGGCCCCCCCATTTCGACCGCAGAATGTAAAACTCAGACCAATAAAGCCGCGCTGGGGCCGGCGCCTGAGTCCTGCTTCCCAAATCCCGCCTAAAGTCCCGCCCCAAATCCCACCCTCTCCCAAATCCCACCCCAAAATCCCACCCCAAAATCCCACCCTAAAATCTAACCCCCTCCCAAATCCCACCCTAAAATCCCGCCCCAAATCCCACCCCAAAATCTACCCCCCTTCCAAATCCCACCCTAAAGTCCCACCCCAAAATGCCTCTCTCCCCAAATCCCGCCCCCAAATCCACCCCTTCAAATTCCCCCCTCCCCAAATCCCACCCTCAGATTCTCCCCTCTCAAATCCCACCCCAAATCACAACCCAAATCCCACCCCAAAATCCATCCCACCCCCAAATCCACGCCCTCAAATTCCGCCCACCCCCAAATCCCACCCCCTCAAACTCCTCTATTCCGAAATCCCATCTCAAAATCCCGCCCCAAAATCCCACCCCCAAATGCCCCCTCCTTAAATCCCACCCCCAAATCCCACCTCCCAGATCCTCCCTTCTCCTTCACCTCCCCGAATCCCACCCACTCAAATCCCACCCCGGAAATCCCAGACCCTTCCTTTCCCCTCTTCCCAAATCCCACCCCCCCAAATCCCAACCCCCCAAATCCAGCACCTCCCGGACCCCCCAATCGCCGTGGGGCAGAGGGAGGGGGAGGGACAAGGGACACTTGGGGTGACATTGGGAGTGTGGGGAGGCTTTTTGGGGTGGGGGATCCGGGTGCTGGAGACCCCTCCCGATGTCCCTTCAGGGTGTTGGCAGGGAACAGCCAGGGGACAGCCAGGACACCGGGCAGGGGACAGCGAGGTGACAGCCCAGACACCGGGCAAGGAACAGGCAGGTGACAAACCGAGGATGGGCAGGGGACAAGCAAGTGACAATGCAAGGGTAGGGGACAGCCAGGGCACCGGACAGGAGAGGGGCAGGGCACAGGCAGGTGGCACTCAGGGTGACGGGCAGGTGACAACCGGGACAGGGGCCAGAGGTCGGGCAGGTGACAATCAGGTGCCAGGCAGGTGACAGCCAGTGCATGGAGCAGGTGACAGGCAGGGCACAGGGACAGCGGCCACTGCCCCGTCCTTCCCCGGGCACGGACACCCCGAGCCCCCCGACCCCGCGGCAGAGCCCGCGTGTCCCTGTCCCGGGATGTGTCCCTGTCCCGGGATGTGTCCCTGTCCCGGGTCCCTGTCCCAGGTGTGTGTCCCTGTCCCGGGTTCGTGTCCCTGTCCCAGGTTCGTGTCCCTGTCCCGGGATGTGGATCCCCTCGAGGATGTCGGGTTCCCCCGGAAATGCCACTTTCCCCGGGATGGCGGTGTCCCCGCTGTCCCCCCGGGATGTCGCTCCTGTGCCCGGGCTGTCGATGACGCCCCAGCTCCAGGGTTGCCGGTTATGTCCCAGGATGTCGGTCCCTGTCCCGGGATGAGGACCCCCGGGACTGCCGGTCCCGTGCGGGTTGCGGGACCCCCCGGGACGTCGCGATCGGCAGGGTGGCCGGTCCTTGTCGCGACACGTCGGTGTCCCCCGGCCCGGAGATTCCTGTCCCGCCCCGGCATCTGGGTCCCCCCGGGATGTCGCGGTCCCTGTCGCGGGGCTTCCGCCGCCCGTCCCGGTCTGTCGGGGTCCCCCCCGGTGCCGCGGTCCCCCCGGGGGCGGAGCGGCGCCGCTGCCGCCCGGGACCCGCCCGCCCTTGGCCGGTGTCCGGTTACCGGTGCCGCCGCCGCGGCCGCAGGAGCCGCCGTCCCGCGGAGCCGCCGCCCCCGCGCCCCCCACTCAGGTACCGGGCCCGGGGAGGGGACGCCCACGGGGACCCACGCGCGGGGAGTCCCGCGGGGGCGGGGGGAGCGCGGGCAGCGCGGGGGCACCCCCGGCACCGGGAACCCCCGTCCCTCCCGGCGCCACGCCCGGTGCCCGGTCCCACGCGTGTCCGTGGGGAGCGACCCCCGCGCCCCCCGCCCCACGGCGGGGCCGGCCCGGGGGGAACGCGGGGCTGCGAGTCCCGGCCCCGGATCCGCGGTGACCTTGGGCGGGGCCGGCGGGGGGGACACCGGGGGAGTGTCCACGGGCCACGCGTGCCACCCGCCGGAGGGACCCGCGGGGGGTGCGGGGACACGGCCTGAGGGAGCGGCTGGGCAGGGACAGGCCGGGATGGACAGGGACTGGATGGGCAGTGCCAGGCCAGGCTGGACAGGGACAGGGTGGGCAGTGCCAGGCCAGGCTGTGCCACCCGTGCCACAGCGGTGCCACAGATGTGCCACGCGGTGCCACAGCGCCGTGCGGTGCCCTGCAGGGTGACACAGGGTGGTGGCACACGGGGGTGCAGCCGGGCAGTGCCACAGTGCCCTGCAGGGTGACACAGGGTGGGGGCACACACGAGTGGCAGCCGGGCAGTGCCACAGCGCTGTGCAGAGTGGGGATGTGGTTTTATGCCCACGTGTGCCGTGCCAGGCCAGGCCATGCCGTGCCATGTGGTGGCATAGGAGCCATCAGTGCTGTGCCAGGCCAAGTGATGCAGGGGGATGCCATAGGGTGCAGTGGGGTGCCATAGGGTGCCATGGGGTGCCAGGGGGTGCCATAGGGTGCAGTGGGGTGCCATGGGGTGCCAGGGGGTGCCAGGAGGTGCCATAGGGTGCAGTGGGGTGGTGCCACGAGGTGCAGCAGGCACTCCAACCCCGCTGTGATCGGGTCCTGCCAAGCTATGGCCATCACCCTCAGCCCAAAGCCACCCCCTGAGCTGCCCCGTGTTGGGGACAGGGGTGTCAGCCCCACCCTCGCAGCCCCCGAGGCCGGGGCTCCAAAGCCCCCGTGGGCACAGCAGCCCCTGGGCTTGGCACTGGCTGTGCCCTCACTGGGGTGTCCCAGACCTGCGGGGGGTTTGTGGCACTCCGGGAGCGAGGGGGGTCTCCAGGGACCCCCGTGGTGACACAGTGACTTTGTGGCACTCCAGGGACGCCCCGCTGTGCTGGCACCGGTGGTGACACAGTGACTTTGTGACACCCCCGGAGGGAGGGTCCCCAGGGCCCCCCGGCTGTGCCAGCCCCGTTGGTGACACAGTGACTTCACCCCGGCTGTGTCCGTGCCGCCGCTCCCGCATTCCCGCAGGGGACATGGGGACACAGGGCAGGGGACAGCGTGTGCCACGCGCCGGGGCAGGTGCTGGGGTCCGGCCGCGGGCAGGGGCTGCGGTGTCCCCCTCGACGTCCCCTCCGGGGCCGGCGCTGGCGGTGGTGACAGCGCTGACCCTTCCCTCAATGGGCGCCGAGCCAGCGCCACGTGACGCCGCTGTGACAGCGCTGTGACACCGCTGTGACACGGGCTGGGGGCCTCCCACGGGCCACCGCCCGGCTGGCACCGCCCCCGGGGGACACCGGGGAGGCCACCCACTGCCCCCCTCCCTGTCCCTGTGCCACCGTCCCGGGGTCCCCCACCCGTCCCAGGCAGCACGTGCCAGGGGTGACCGCCCCGGTGTCCCCCCGCAGGTGCCACCAGCAGGTCCCCAGGATGGCGGAAGCTCACCAGGCCGTGGCCTTCCAGTTCACGGTCACCCCCGAGGGCTTGGACTTCCACCTGAGCCGCGAGGCCGTGCGCCAGCTCTACCTGGCCGTCGTCCACTCGTGGAAGAAGCGCTTGGTCCGCGCCAAGGTGGGCTCGGCCACCTGTGTCCCCTGCCCTGGCAGCGCCGTGTCACCCCCTGACCCCGCTGTGCCCACAGAACAGCTTCCTGACCGGCGTGTACCCCGCGTCGCCCTCCAGCTGGATGGTGGTGGTGATGGCCACCGCCGGCTCCTGCTACTGCCAGGTGGACCCGTCCCTGGGGCTCATCGCCCGCATCCAGCACTGCCTGCCCCACGGGTGAGCAGGGGACGTGGCCACCGTGCCCACCGGTCACCTGCTGCAGTGGGAACAGCACCCATGGGGACAGGGCACCGGTCCCACGGCACGGGGATGGGCCAGCGGTCACCTCCTGTGGTGGGGACACCCCCCATGTCCCACCTGCGCTATCTCATGGAGGGTCCCCAAACCCCAGCACGGCCATGGGGACCAGTGACAACTCTAGGGGCCCCACTCTGCACATCCCCACCCCATGGGCACGGCCCCGCTTGGGGATGTCCCCTGGGGGTCCCACCCTTGTCCCACAGAGGGACCCCAACCCCCAGAACGTGCAGGAGGCGTGTGACATCTCCGTTTGGGGATGTCCCTCAAGGGACCCCACTCAGGGACATCCCCAGGGAGTCCCACCCCACTCTATTTGGGGACATTTCCTGGGAATCCCACCACGGGCACAGCTCTGTTTGGGGACAACTCCGGGGACCCCACCCCTTGTGTCCTCACCGCTCACGCCGTGTCCCCCGCGCGTCCCCAGCGAGGCGCTGAGCCCGCAGGCGCGGGCGGTGGCCAGCACGGTGGTGTTCTCCACGGGGGCCTGGCTGGCGGCCGTGCTGCTGTTCCGGAGGCTGCTGCGGCTGCTGCTCTCCTACCACGGCTGGATGTTCGAGCCCCACGGGCACATGAGCCGCAGCACCCGGCTCTGGGTGGTGAGCGCTGCCCGCACGGGCGGCACCGGGAGCCGCGGGAGGTCTGGGAGCCTTGGGAGCTGGGCGTGCCGTGGGTGCCGTGGGAGCTTTGGGAACTGTGGGAGCTTTGGGAACTGCGGGAGCTGTGGGAGCTTTGGGATCTGTGGGAGCTTTGGGTGCTCTGGGTGCTTTGGGAGCTGTAGAAACTTTGGGAACTTTGGGAACTGTGAGAGCTGTGGGTGCTTTGGTTGCTGTGGATGCCGTGGGAGCTGTAGAAGCTTTGGGAGCTGTGGGAGCTTTGGGAGCTTTGGGAACTTTGGGAGCTGTGGGTGCCTGGAGTTCTCTGGTTGCTGGGGACCCTCACCCCATCCCTCCTCCTCCTCCTCCTGCTGCTGCTGCCCTGCCAGGCGCTGATGAAGATCATGTCCATCCGCAAGCCCCTTCTCTACAGCTTCCAGAGCTCCCTTCCCAAGCTGCCCGTGCCCCCCGTGAAAGCCACCATCGCCCGGGTACGCCATCCCCGTGGAGCTGGGGGGACCCGTGGGGTGACAGCGACGGTGGCAGTGACACCGTGACCCCCTGTCCCCTCCCCGCAGTACCTGGAGTCGGTGCGGCCGCTCCTGGACGATGACAAATACATGGAGATGGCGGCGCTGGCCAAGGAGTTCCAGGAGAAGACGGCGCCGCGGCTCCAGCGGTACCTGCGCCTCAAATCCTGGTGGACAACCAACTATGTGAGTGTGGGGTCACCCGGGGGATGGCGGGACCATGGAGGATTTGGGGTAGGAGGTCCTGTGCCTCTGTCATTGTCCCGTGTTTCTGTCCCTGTTTCCTGTCCCCATCCCTATTCCTGTCCCTTTCACCTGTACCCATCCCTGTCTCTTGTCCTTGTCCCTGTCTCCTAACCCTTGTCCCTGTCCCAATCCCTATCCTCCATTCCTCTTCCCTGTCCCCATCCCTGTCCTTTCCCTGTCCCCATCCCCATTCCCATACCTTTCACTTGTTCCCTATCCCTGACCATTCTCCCTGTCCCCTGTCCTTGTCCCTGTCCCTTCACCCCTATCCTTGTCTCCTGTCCCTGTTCCTTGTCTCCATTCCTGTCCCCTATCCCCTGTCCCCTGTCCCCATTCCCGCAGGTCAGTGACTGGTGGGAGGAGTACGTTTACCTGCGCGGCCGCAGCCCGCTCATGGTCAACAGCAACTACTACGCCATGGTAAGGGGGTGGTGGGGGGCAGGGGACCCCCAAACCCCCCCGGGCACCCCGCGGCAGCACCCGCGACGCGTCCCGTGTCCCTTGTCCCCAGGATTTCCTGTACGTGATCCCCAGCCCCATCCAGGCTGCGCGGGCGGCCAACGTGGTGCACTCCATCCTGCTCTACCGGCGGCGGCTGGACCGGGGCGAGATCCCCCCGGTGAGGGGGCTTGGGGGACCGGGGGGAGCCCATGGGGCTGGGGGGGTCCTGGGGGTTCCATGGGGGATCCTGGGGATTTTGGGGGTCCTGGGAGAGCAGGGAGAACTCTGTGTGACAGAAGCAGGGCAGTGTCACCATGGGGCTGGCAGGCGGGGAGGGGGGTGTGACAGGAGCAGAGATGGGGACACAGACCCCCTCCCCGACCCCCCCTGACCCTCCCGACCTGTCCCCCCCCCAGATGATGGCGCTGGGCGTGGTCCCCATGTGCTCGTACCAGTCGGAGCGGATGTTCAACACCACCCGCATCCCGGGAACAGAGACGGGTACGGGGCTGGGGGAGGGAGGTGACACCGGGAGTCACATCCCGGGGGTCACATCCCGGGAGTCACATCCCGGGGGTCCCATCCCGGGGGTCCCCCCAAGGGCCGGGCTGACCCCCGTGCCCCCCAGACACGCTGCTGCACCTGGCGGACAGCAAGCACCTGGCCGTGTACCACAAGGGCCGCTACTACAAGGTGTGGCTCTACTACGGGGGGCAGCTGCTGCCGCCCGCGGACCTGGAGATGCAATTCCAGAGGATCCTGGACGATCCCTCCCCGCCGCAGCCCGGAGAGGAGCGGCTGGCGGCGCTCACCGCCGGGGACAGGTGTGCGGGGCACCGGGAATAACGGGAATAACGGGAATGGTGGGCGTGGTGTGCACCTGGGAACTCCGGGAATAATGGGAATATTGGGGATGCTGGGCAACTGGGATCTCCAGGAATAATGGGGATGCTGGGAATACTGGGGACACTGTGCACCTGGGAACACTGGGAGCATTGGGAATCCTGGGTCATTGCAGTGTCCTGTCCCTATCCTGTCCCCACCCTGTCCCCAGTCTCACCCTGCGGTCACAGGGGCATGGGACAGGCCCTGGGGTCCCCATGGGTGGGGGGCTCACCGATGGCCCCGGTGCCCCCGCGCTGACCGGGGGTGCCCAGGGTGCCGTGGGCCGAGGCGCGGGCTCGGTTCTTCAGCCACGGCCCCAACAAGGTGGCCCTGGACGCCATCGAGCGCGCCGCCTTCTTCCTGACGCTGGACGAGGACGAGCACGGCCACGACCCCGCCCGGCCCGGCTGCATGGACGCCTACGCCAAGTCCCTGCTGCACGGCCGCTGCTATGACCGGTGCGCACCCCAAAAACACCCCTGAGACCCCAAAACCTCCCCCCCAGACACCTCCAGACTCCCAAACCCCCAACTACGGCTGCTCTTACGACTGGTGGGTACCTCAAATCCCCCCCCCCCCAGATCCCCCAAATGCCCCACCTGCCCCTAAAACCCCCTAACACTCCCCTGTCAGATCCCCAAATCCCCCCCTTGCCCTCACCCCCCACCAGTGCCCCCTGCCCTGTACCCCCCTGTACCCTCAGCCCCCCAGTGCCCCAAAATCCCCCCCAAAATCCCCCCCGTGCCGCCCCCCAGCTGGTTCGACAAATCCTTCACGCTGGTGGTCTACAAGAACGGCAAGGTCGGGGCCAACGCCGAGCACTCGTGGGCCGACGCCCCCATCGTGGGGCACCTCTGGGAGGTACCAGGGTGTGGGGACACCCCCAAAGGGGCACTCCCGGGGTGGGGACACCCCCGTGGGGCACCCTAGGACTGGGGATGCCCAGGTTGGAGACCCCCCAGCCGGACAACCCCAGCTGGGCACCCCAACACTGGGCACCCCCATTTGGGCACCTCCCTGCTGGGGCGGGCTCTGCCTGGGGGTGTGCAGTGAGGGTCGGGATTCTGGGGGGCTGGGGGGCTCAGGGAGTTGGGGGGACAGGGGGGTTCGAGGAGATTGAGGGGCTGGGAGGGGGGGTCTGGGGAACCATGGAATTGGGTGTTTGGGGGCTTCGGAATTGGAAGTTGGGGGGCCATGGAATTGGGGGGTTGGGGGCCAGGGGATTTGGGTGTTGGAGGGTCATGGAATTGGGATCTGGGGGGGGCACAGAATGGGGAGGTTGGGGGTCTTGGGAATTCGGGGTTGGAGGACTGCGGAACTGTGGGGTCTGGCAGTCAATGAATTTGGGGACCCAGGGGTTGCAGTGTCATGGAATTTTGGGGTTCGGGAACTTGGGGATTTGGGATCTGGGCGGGTCATGGAATTGGGGCTCTGGGGGATTCTGGAATTGTGGCTCAGGGGTTTTAGGGGGCTGGGCGTCGCTGTCACCCCCCCCAATGTCCCCTGTCCCCCCCAGTTCATGCTGGCCACGGACAAGTTCCAGCTGGGCTACACGGAGGGGGGGCACTGCAAGGGGGACCCCAACCGGCAGCTGGGCCCCCCCCAGCGCCTGCAGTGGAACATCCCCCCCGAGGTGGGTGACGGGGAGGGACAGGGGAGGGGACAGGGGAGGGGACAGGTACAGAGGTGCCGTGCTGTGTTCCCGGGGGGTGGCGGCCATCGAGGCGCCCCTGTGGGTGGCGTGAGCGCTGGTACAGGTGCAGGTACAGGTGACAGTGCCATGCCATACCATGTGCCATGTCCCCAGGGTGTGGCGGCCATCGAGGCGTCCCTGCGGGTGGCGCGGGCGCTGGCTGAGGACGTGGATTTCTGCTGCTTCCCATTCTCCACCTTCGGCAAGGGCCTCATCAAGCGCTGCCGCACCAGCCCCGACGCCTTCATCCAGATCGCCCTGCAGCTCGCGCACTTCCGGGTGAGAGCGGGAATGGGAATGGGAATGGGTATAGGGTCAGGGATGGGGCCAGGGCCATCCCGTCACCCGCACCCCGCCATTCCCGCAGGACAAGGGCTCCTTCTGCCTGACGTACGAGGCGTCCATGACGCGGCTGTTCCGCGAGGGCCGCACCGAGACCGTGCGCTCCTGCACCAACGAGTCCACGGCCTTCGTGCGCAGCATGGCCAACCCCCAGCACAGCGTGAGTGACATGGGGACAGGGTCCGGCCCTCAGGAGTGGCCCTGCCCTGGACACAGTGATCAGACCCCAGGAAATCCTCACCCACCTGGAGTTCCCCGTCATTTGTGGGGGTCCCCATCCCTTGGGAGGTTCCCATCCCTTGTGTGGGTTCCCATCCCTCATGGAGGTCCCCATCCCTCCTGGGAGTCCCAGTCCCTCGCGGAGGTCCCCATCGGGACCTCACGGGGTGCTGGGTGCCTGATTGGGGTGCGGGTCAGGGTGGCAGTTCAGGGTTCAGTCGGGGTTCAGCCCCCCTGGCCTCCCCCCAGCGCTCGGAGCGGCAGCGGCTGTTCAAGACGGGGGTTTGGGGGGATATGTCAGGTTTGGGTTCAGGTTTGGGGCGCAGTTTGGGGTTCACCCCGTACCCCCCAGCGCTCGGAGCGGCAGCGGCTGTTCAAGGCGGCGGCTGAGAAGCACCAGCAGCTCTATCGCCTCGCCATGACGGGATCAGGCATCGACCGCCACCTCTTCTGCCTCTACCTGATGTCGCGGTACCTGGGCACGCAGAGCCCCTTCCTGGCCAGGGTCAGCGCGGGACAGTGACACGGGACAGGGACAGGGACACGAGGGGGCACAGGGGACCCGGGACATGGCGGGCGGGACACAGGGGGAACACAGGGAAGGGACACGGGAGGACACGGGGGGACACAAGGGGGGACAGACGGGAGCACATAACCACACTGTGTGACACGGGGGCGCAAGGGGACACAGAGTGGCACAGGGGAGAGCACGGAGGTCACGGGGGACACGGCGGGGGCCCGCACGGGCAGCGCACGGGGGAGGGCACAGAGGGGGGAGCTGCCCCCCCTTGGTGTCACCGCACGTGGAGTCCCACTCGGGGACTGGGGCACAGAGGGGTGCCGTGGGGTGCCGTAGGGTGCCCCGGAGCGCAGTGGGGCACAGTGGGGTGCCATGGGGAGCCCCGGGGCACAGAGGGGTGCCGTGGGGTGCCCCGGGGCGCAGCGGGGCACAGTGGAGTGCCGTGGGGTGCCATGGGGAGCCCCGGGGCGCAGCGGGGCACAGTGGAGTGCCGTGGGGTGCCATGGGGAGCCCTGGGGAAGAGGGGCGTGGGGTGCCCGGAGAGGAGTGGGCACCAGTGGAGTGCCGTGGGTGCATGGGGAGCCCGGAGCCAGGGGGCACAGTGGTGTGCCTGTGGGTGCTGGGGAGCCGGAGCGCAGTGCGGACAGTGGGGCCGTGGGGTGCCCGTGGGAGCCCCGGGGCGCAGCGGGACGTGGTGCGTGGGGTGCATGGGGAGAGCCTCGGAGCGGCAAGTGGGCACAGTGAGTGCGTGGGGTGCGTGGGGAGCCCGGGGCGCAGCGGGGCACAGTGGAGTGCGTGGGGTGCATGGGAGCCCCGGAGCGAGTGGGGCACAGTGGAGTGGCCGTGGGGTGCGTGGGGGCCGGGGCGCAGCGGGGCAAGTGGGTGCGTGGGTGCCATGGGAGCGGAGGGAAGTGGGGGCACAGTGGAGTGCGTGGGTGCCGTGGGGAGCCGGGCGCAGCGGGGCACAGTGGAGTGCGTGGGGTGCCATGGGACCGGGGCGCAGTGCGGTGCCCCGGGGTGCAGCAAGCTGCCCCACAGGTGCTGTCGGAGCCCTGGCGCCTCTCCACCAGCCAGACCCCGCAGCAGCAGCTCAAGATGTTCGACCTCAACAAATTCCCCGACCACGTCTCCAGCGGCGGCGGCTTCGGCCCCGTGAGCTCCGGGGGGCACCGGGGGGGTACCGGGAGGGCACTGGGAGGGGGCAGCGGGGTATGGGGGTGGCTCCAGGGGTCTGCAGAGCGTCCCTCTCGTGGCTCTGGGGCAGGGGGTGCCCCACACCAGAAGCCCCCAGCCCCGCATGGGTGACCCAGGTGGGCTCACCCCAACCCCACAGCCCCGGTGGGTGCCCCGGGTGGGTGCTCAAACTGGTCCCAGGTGCCCCAGGTGGGTCCCAGGTGTCCCCAGGTGCCCCATGGCCCCTCGTTCCCCCCGCAGGTGGCAGACGATGGTTATGGGGTGTCCTACATCATCGCCGGGGAGAACCTCATCACCTTCCACGTGTCCAGCAAGTTCTCCAGCCCCGAGACGGTGAGGGGGGACTGGGGGGCTCCCCGGGCAGGGGAGCAGGGCTGGGGGCTCTCCCAGAGTTGCAGTCACTGTCCATAGTGCCACCTGTGGGGTCACCTGTGGGTCTGGGAAAGCCCCTGACCCTGATCTTGACCCTGCTGCATCCTTCCCCCCCCTTTCTGTGGGACCCCCACCCCATCCCAGTCCCCTCCTGCGGGACTCTCCCCACGTTCCATTCCCATCCCGTGGGACCCCCACCCGACTCGGGTGCAGCCCCTGTTGGGGGTCCCACATCTCAGGGGGTGCCCCAGGGTGAGGATGGGGGAGTTCGGGTCTTGCTTTGGGCATTCTGGTCCCGCTTTGGGGGTCCGGGTGCCCCCCGGGGTCCGGGCAGGCTCTGAGCGGTGCTGCCCACAGGACTCGCAGCGTTTCGGCCACAACATCCGCCAGGCCATGCTGGACATCGCGGGGCTCTTCGACAAACCCCCTCCCGCGGCCAGGAAGTGACCGCGGGGGACACGGGGCTCCGGGGGGACCGGGGGTCCCTGCCCTGGACCTGCTCCCAATAAAGGCTCTTGGTGTGACCCCGCTGTGCCTCGGGGAGGGGACCCCGCGCTGGGCAGGGACCCTCGGGGTGTCCATGGGGTGTCCATGGGGTGCCAGGGTTGGATCCATGGGGTGCTGGGGTAGATCCATGGGGCGTTTCCATGGAGGGGCCCGGTGGGCACCGGCCAGGGCGCAGCGAGGGCATTAAAAACGCCATCGCTGAGGCGGTGATCCCGGTGATCCGTGCCCATCTCCAGATCCGTGCCCAGCCCCATCCTGGTGATCCGTGCCCACTCCCGGCCCCGCGCCCGTCCGCAGCCGGTGACGGGGGTGAGCAGCGGGGCACGGCGGCACAGACGGGCCCTGCGCAGAGTCCCTCGGCCGTGTCCGGCCTGGGGATCGCCGCGCCCCGGGTGGCACCGCGCTGGCACCGTCCCCTGCCTCCCTCCCCGCCGCCGCCACCACCCGCACCCGCCCGGCGCCGCCAGTCCGGAGCCACCGGCGGGCGAGGGGCCAGAAGGGGCATGGAAACAGGGGACACCCCCGGGAGAGGGGACAAGGACTGGGGACACCCCCGCGAGAGGGGACAGACCGGAAACAGGGACAGAGACCCCTCTGGGAGAGGAGCCAGGACAGGGACAGAGACCCGACCCCGCGGGCAACCCACCGGGTAGGGAGCGTCCCCACCGTCAACCCCCGGATCCGGGGCTGTCCCACACCCCCACCCCATATTTGGCATATTTCATGTGGCACATCGGGGTGCCCCCTGTTCCCACGCTGGGGCTGTGTCCTCCCCGGAGCCCCCACGGCTCAGCCCCACAGCCGGGGGGTCTCGGAGCTGGCACCTGGCCTCTCCTGGGTGCCGTGGGGACCCCGGGGTCACCGGTGGGTGCTGGGATCCCGGGGTGCGTGTGGCTGTCCGTGTCCCTCGGTCCGTGTCCCTTGGTTTGCCCCTGGGTTAGTCCCTCACTCCGTGTCCCTCGGTCCGTGTCCCTTGGTTTGCCCCTGGGTTAGTCCCTCACTCCGTGTCCCTCGGTCCGTGTCCCTTGGTTTGCTCCTGGGTTAGTCCCTCACTCCGTGTCCCTCGGTCCGTGTCCGCCGGAGCCGCTCCCCCTCCCTTATCAGATCCCTTACCAGACCGCTTATCAGATCCCCTATCAGATCCCAGCCCAGCCCGGCACCCCCCGGCACCTTCACCCCCCTCTCCCTACTCAGGGCGGGGGACACCCACCCGGGGATGGCCCCTGTCCCCTCCTGTGTCCCCCCGTGTCCCCTCCCAGCTCCGTGCCCGTGACCCAACCCCGATCCCCCACGCCGGTGGGTGACCCCCCATTCCCCATGGGGCGACCCCAGAACCGGCCAGGGACCCCCAGAACCCGCCAGGAACGCCCGGCTGCTGTCACCGTGACCCCGATGACACCAACGGGGCTGGCGGCGCCACGGGCCCCGCGGTGCCCCAGCATAGTCCGGGCCCCCGGGGGTCCCTGCCCTGGCACCCCAAGAGCGGGGGCAGCACCGGGGGCTCGGGGGGTCCGGGCTGGGTGTGCCGGGGCCGGGGGATGCCCAGGGGAGCCGGAGGGTGCCCAGGGCAGTGGCCCAGGTGGCTGCCAGCGTCAGCCATCCCTTTGATGCGGTGCCAGCGGGGCCGGCGGCTCCACGAGCGGGTGCTCCCGGCGCGGCCCCCCCGCGCCCCCCGCACCCCGCGCACCCCTCCCCTGCTCGGGGCCTATAAAGGGCTCGGGGTGTCCCCGTCCCGCTCAGCTGGGGCCGCTGCGGGAGCTGTGAGGTGCCGGGGGCTGGGGTTGTCTGGGGGGTTCTGGGGGGGTCCCGGGGGTGCTGGATGGGAGTGCTGAGGGTGCCGGGGGGCTGGGGGGGGTCCTGGGGTGCTGGTGGCGGTGGTGGAGTGGGGGGTGCTGTGGGGGCTGTGGGTGCTGCAGGGGTGGGTGCTGGGTGGGGGGTGCTGGGGCAGGGGTGGGTGCTCGGTGGGGGTGCTGGGTGGGGGGTGCTGGGGCAGGGGTGGGTGCCCGGCCGCCCCCACCCCACCCCCTGCAGTCCCCCCGTTGCAGGAAGGGTGAGGATGGGTCCCGCCGCCTTCCTGGTGCTCTGCCTGCTGGGGTGCCTGGTGCTGCCCCCCTCGCCGCCGGGTGAGACCCCCAAACTGCACCACAACCTCTCCCTCTGCACCCTGATCCCCCCAACTGCACCCTGAGACCCCCGGCTGCACCCTGAGACTCCCAAATGCACCCCAACCTCCCCCTCCGCACCTTGAGACCCTCCTTGAACTCTGATCCCCCCCAGCTGCACCCTGAGACCTCCAATTTTCACACAGACCCTCCACCCACACCCTGAGATCCCCAAACTGCCCTCAGTCCCCTGTCCACCCTCTGCCTCCCTGCCCCATTCCTTCCCCCTCAAACCTCAGCCTCCCAAACAGGGCCGGACGTGCCCTGACCTCCCCCAGAACGGCCCCGCGGGGCCCCAGCTGGGTTTGGGGGCGTCCCGGTGACACCCCTGTCCTCCCCACAGGGGCTGAGGCCACCAGGTGTCCCCGGGGGTGGCTGTCCTTCGGGGGATACTGCTACGGCTACTTCGGGCAGGAGATGAGCTGGAGGAGGGCCGAGGTGGGTGCTGGGGGGCAGTGGGGGTTCCGGGGGTCCCCCAACCCCTCAGAACCCCCCTGGACGTGGCGCTGTCCCCAGGCGTGGTGCCAGGCCACCCGCGGGGGCCACCTGGCGTCGCTGCACAGCCCCGAGGAGCACCGGGCGCTCGCCGCCTTCATCGCCCGGCGGCCGCGGCGGGGAGAGGACGACGAGGAGAGGGAGAAGGAGCGGGAGAGGGAGAAGGAGGAGAGCGTCTGGATCGGGCTGCACCGGCGGGTGAGTGTGCTGGGTGTGCCCTAGCTGTGCCCGTACCTGTGTCTGTGTCTGTACCTGTCTGCCACACCTCGATGTCCCAACCTGGTGTCCCCTGTCTGACCCCTGCCTGCAGCGTTACCTGTCTTCTACTCCACTGTGCTGTCACCTGCCTCACCTGTCCCACTTGTCCCCCCATCCTGCCTGTCCCCTGTCCCCCCTGTCCATCTGTTCCACCTGTCCCACCCTAATCCTAACCCTGTCCCCCTGTCCCCTGTCTCACCTGTCCCGTGCCCCCCTGTCACAGCGCCAGGGCTGGCTCTGGGCTGACGGGTCCCCGCGGCACTACTGGGCCTGGGAGGGGGACGATGGCCCCAAGGGACATCCCTGCATCGCCATGGAGGACTCGGCAGGTGAGAAGGGGACTGGGGGGGCCTGGGCTGGGGACAATGGCCCTGGGGACAACCCTGTGCCACACTGGAGGACTTGACTGGTGAGGGGGACCCAAGGTCGGGAGGGTATGAGGGTGTCAGGGAAGGACAGAGGGGGACTGGGGGGGTCAGGGAGGGACAGAGTGGGACAGGGGTGGACGGGGGTGTCAGGGATGTCAGGAGATGTCAGGGTGTTGGGGGGGGAGTCAGGGGCTGCCTGGGGAGCTCAGGGGGTGTTCAGGGGCACTCCGGGGGTGTCATGTCGGGGTGTCCCTGTCCCAACCCCAGGCCGCATCCCCGCAGGGTTCATGGCCTGGGAGGGCGAGGCCTGCAGCGAGCGCAAACCCTTCATCTGCAAGTTCCCGGCCTAGGGGGGCCAGGGGCCCACGCCCCCCCATGGCAGCCCCACAGCTGCGGGCTGCCCACCCCCATGCGGCCCCCTGACTCTGGGACCCGACCCCACCCCGTGTCCTGCCCCCCAAACCCCTGTCCCAGACCCCAATCCCTGCTGGCAATCCTGCCCCTGCTGTGCTGCCCCCAAAATCCACTTCCTGTCCCCAAATCCACCTCATGCTCCACAAATCCCCGCTCCTATCCCCCAAATCCCACCTCCTGCTCCCCAATCTCACCTCCTGTCCCCAAATTCGCCTCATGCTCCCCAAATCTCCCCTCCTATCCCCCAAATCTCACCTCCTGCCCCTGAATCCACCTTCTGCCCCCAATCCCACCTCCTGTCCCCTAAACCCCACCTCCCAGCCCCCCAATCCCGTGCTCTGCCCCCCAAACCCCAGCCCCCTGACCACACTCCAACCCCAGCCCCCCAATCACACCTCCAGCCCCCCAACCCACCCCACACCCCCAGCCCCCCCCCACACGAGGACCCTCCAATAAAGTGACCAAAGCACCAGAACCCACCTCGTGTCCCTTCACTGTGTCTGTGCCACACGGGTGACACCAACAGGGGACAGAGACCCCCCAACCCCGCGTGGCCCCCAAACTTCCCACGGGGGGATGGAGGGGGGCATGACCAGAAGTTTCTCGAGGACAGAGATGTCCCCAAGGGAAGGTGTGACCCCAGGACGGAAGTGCCACCAAGGGAAGGGGTGTCCCCAAGGCAGCCCTTCGGGTTTCAGCCACTCCTACATTACTATGTCACCCCTGTGTCCTCATGTCCCCCTGTCGTCCTGTGTCCCCGTGCCCCCCTTGTTTCCATGTCCCCACATCCCCATGACCCCCTCTATCCCCCCCGTCCCCGTACCCCCATCACCCCCGTTCCCCTCGTGTCCCCATGTCCCCATATCCTTGTGTTCCCCTGAACCCTTGTCCCCGTGTCCCCATGTCCTCCGTGTGCCCCATGTCCCCCATATGTAGCTCATAACCCCCAAATCTCCCTGTTCCCCTGACCCCCACTGTCCCTGAATCCCCGTGTCGCCTCCCATGTCCCCTCCTATATCCTCTCCTGTTCCCGTAATCTCCTATGCCGGTGTCCACCCCTGTCCCCTCCGGTCCCTCCTGTCCCTTCCATGGGGTCCGGGGAGGGGTCAAAAATGGGGTTCTGGGAGGTCAGATAAAAGGTACGGGGGGTGCGTCCATGGGGTGTATTTTTGGGATGTATCCATGGGGTGTATTTTTGGGAGTGTACCCATGGGGTGTATGCTGGGGTGTATCCATTGGGGTCTATCCATGGGGTCTATCCATGGAATACCCGGATGCATCCACGGGGCTCCCGGCGTTCCTTCCCCGGCGCTGTCCTTGCTGTCACCCCGCGGTGCTGAGCGGGGAGAGGGGGGGAACACCCCCTGGAACGCCGGGCTATTGTGACACCACGGCCACCCCTTCGCCGCTGCCGGCGCCCGCGGCCCCGCGGTGTCACTTGCCAGCCCCGCCACCGCCACCACCGCACGCCGGCGCCGCTGCTGCCACCCCGTCCACCCCCGAGGGCACCGGCGGGGGGGCCGAGGCTGGGGCGCCACCAGCAGAACCCCTCATGTCAAACGACGGCCGGGTGGGCCCCGGGAAACCCCACAGGCCCCAGGTGCCGGTCTCGGGCCGGGATCCCCGCCCCGAGCCCAAGGGCGAGCTCCCCAGCGGCACCGGCGACTGCGGGGCCGCGGGGGACCGGGGCGGCCGAACCCCACCGAGCCCCTGCCCGCCCAAACGCCCCGAGCAGCGCGGCCCCTCCGGCCGCCGCGCCCCCGCCTACAGCTTCGGGCAGAGGGTGGAGGGCCCTGTGCAGCCGCGCTCCCCCGGTCCCCAGTACCTGGTGCCCGCCGGCCTCACCGCCCAGGGCTGGGACCACGTCCCAGCCTTCAGCATGGGCGGCCGCCTCCGCGAGCAGCGGGACAGCAACACACCTGGGCCAGGTGAGCGAGGGGCGGCAGCCCCGAGTGCGGGACCCCCGCGCAGCGCCCGCGGCTCATCGCGGCTGATCCCCGCTCGTCTCTTGCAGCGCATTATTACCTGGAGCGGGCCGACAGGGTGACCCTGCCCTCGGCCCCCGCCTGCTCCGTGACTTCCCGCAGCCGCCCGAACAAACCCCAGCAGACGCCAGGTGGGAGAGGGAGCGTGATAGGAGCCCCGCGTCCCCCTGAGCTGGGACCCCCTCATTCCCCCTGGGGTTGGGCTGGGACCCCCTAATCTCCTCCGGGTCTGGGCTGGAATCCCCATATGGTCCCCGGGCTGGGACCCCCATCATCCACTGGGCTGGGCCGGGCCCCCCATCTCCTCGTTGGGCTGAGACCCCCCCCATCCCCCTGGGCCATACTGGGCTCCCCAACATGCCCCGGTTGGCCTGAGCACCCGCAGCACCCCGGGGCTGAGCCTTCCCTCCCCACCCCCGCGAGGGTGAAGCCCCCGTGTCCCCCTGAGCCGTGTGCCCCCCCAGGCCCTGCCAGCTACCAGCTGCCGCCCGTGATGGGCCCCCGCCTGGTGAACAAGAGATCGGCCCCCCAATACACCCTGACAGGGCGCGGCCCCAGCATCTTCGAGGACAAGAAAAAGGTGGGGGGCCGAGGGGGCAGGGGGCTCTGGGGGATTGGAGGGGCAGGGTGCTGGGAGGCTGAGGGATCAGGGGTGCCAAGGGACTGGGGTGCTGGGGGAACCGGGATCTGGGCTATCAGGGTCCCAGGGGGCTGGGGTACCAAGGGTGTGGGGTGTCAGAGTCCCAGGGGGCTCGGGGGCCAAGATATGGGGTACCAGGAGTCCAGAGGTACCAAGAATGTGGGATGCCAGGGGTCTGTGGGTTGGGGTACTAAGGGTGTGGGGTGCCAGGAGTTTGGGGATCTGGGGAGCCAAGGGTGTGGTGGCCTGGGGTCCGGGGTACCAGGAGTGTGGGGTATCGGGGTCCAGGGGGTCGCGTCACCCCCCACTGTCCCCGCAGACCCCAGGACCCAGCAACTACGGCACCGTGGACACCAACGTGTACATGGCGCGGGCCCCCCGCTGCACCATGGCAGGGCGGAACCGTCCCAAACAGGCCTCTGACACCCCCAGCCCCAGCGACTACAATCCCAAGGAGGTGAGCGGAAACGGCGACAGGGACCGGGGACGGCGACAGGCACAGGGCTGGGGGGGACACGGACACAGAGCCCCCTACCTTCACACTGCCACTGTCCCCCGCAGCGCCGCAAACAAGGACAGAGCTTCGGCGTGCGCCACTCGGAACTCGTGGTCCCCGTGATGGACTGGCAGCTGTAGAGGAGCGGGGACGGGAACAAGGGCCGCAAACAAGGACAGACCTTCGGCGTCCGCTACTCGGAATTCGTGATCCCCATGACGGACTCGCACCTGTAGGGGAGCGGGGACGTGGGTGACACTGCCAGCCTGTGACAAACACGAACTGCAGCAGCACTCGCTCGCTCTCTTTGTGTCCCGCAGCGTCGCACGAGGGGGGCGGGTGGCGCCGGCCGCCCCAAAGCCGCCCTTTGTCCATCCCGAGGGAGACCCTGGCGAGGGCACGGAGCGGGGAGCCCATGGTGGGGTGGGACGTGCCAGCGGTGAGGGATGTGCTACCAACCCTCTCCCCGCTGCATCCCCATCCCATCCCGCCCAGGACCACGGGCCATGGGGGACCTGGGGACACCGAACACGGAGGGGACACGCGTCAGCACCGCACCTTGGGGTCTCCCCCCGTTCTGAGTGATCTGTGGGATGGGGGGTCCCTGGCAGGGCAGACCCCCGGGCATCACCTGCGAGTGTCCACGACGAATGAGGGACCCGGGGTCCACCCCTCGTGTCAACCCCTCGTGTCACCCCCCCGCCGCGGCCTCTCTCGTGTCCCGTTCGTTGTCCCGGGCTCAGAGTCCACGGCCGGAGCCGCCTCGCCGCCCGCGAGCAGCGGGCACCGGGCACGGGGCCAGGCCGGCCATGGGCACGGGCAGGTCGCAGCAGCGCCGGGGGAGGTGGGAACCGCGCGCGGCCGTGTGGGAACCGGGCGCGGCCGTGCGGGCTCGGGGTGGCGGCTCCGAACAACCGGCGCGCGGTGCCAGCTGTCCCAAAGCGCGGTGTCAGCTGTCCCGAACCGGGATGGACGCCCCGACCCCTCTGCCGACCCTGATCCGCAAGAAGCGGGACGGGGAGCGCCTGGAGGACGCCGAGATCCGGAGCTTCGTGCGCGGCGTCACCGAGGGCACGGCGCAGCAGGGACAGATCGGTGCGGACGGGGAGGGTGCGGGGACACCGCGGGGTCGAGGGGGCACCGGAGGGGGGGACAGGGCCGGGGACACGACGATGGGACGGGGACGTGGTGGGGGGCGCGGGGGGACATGGCCAGGGAAGTGACACGGGCACAGAAGGACACCAGGGCAGGGGGGGGGTCCCAGCAGTGGGGGGGGACAGGGAAAACCCGGGATGTGTCGGGGGGTCCTGGGCAGGGGACACTGTGGGGGGGGACCGCCCTGGGAGGACATGAGAGGGACTCCAGGACGTGGTAGAGGGTCATGAGCAGGGGACACTGCTGGAGGGTCCCCTGAGGGGGCAAGAGGGGGACCCCAGGACGTGGCAGAGGGTCACAGCCAGGGGATGTGACTGAGTGGGGGTCCTGGGGAGGACCCCAGGGGCCGTGTTGATGGCCCCTGGCTGTGGGACACGGGTCAGACTGGGGACAGGGACGGGGACTGGGGAGGTGATATGTGGCCGGGTGCTGTCACCCCAGGTGCCATGCTGATGGCCATCCGGCTGCGGGGCATGGACGCGGGTGAGACACTGGCCCTGACCCAGGCCATGGCCAGCTCGGGCCGGACGCTGGCCTGGCCGCCCGCCTGGAACGGGCTGGTGGTGGACAAGCACTCGACCGGTGGCGTTGGGGACAAGGTCAGCCTGGCCCTGGCCCCCGCGCTGGCCGCCTGCGGCTGCAAGGTGAGGGGGACCCGTGGTGGGGTGGGGACAGGGGGATGTCCCCGAGTCCCTGTACCCACCTGTGCCCCCCCCCTTCCCCCCAGGTGCCCATGATCAGCGGGCGCGGGCTGGGCCACACCGGGGGCACCCTGGACAAGCTGGAGTCCATTCCCGGCTTCCGCGTCTCCCAGAGCCCCGAGGAGGTGACGGATAGGGGGTGCGGGGTGAGGGGTGCGGGATGGGGACACCACGGGCACCTGCACACCCTGCAGGAACCGGGCCCGGGGGCACCGGGGCTCTGGGAGTGGAGGGTGACAATGGGGGGATGATGGGGTCTGACAGGGGCACCAGGGGGTGTCCATGGGGTCCAAAGACGGGGTGGGTGCCACTGGGGTACTGATGGGGTACAGGTGCCAATGGGTTGTGGTGCTTATGGGGACCCAATAGGATGCAGGAGAAGATGGGGGGTGCCTTCGGGGTGCCCGTGGGTTGTGTGGGTGTCCATGGGGCGTGGGGTGCCAATGCGGTGTTCATGGGGTGCCAATGGGGTTTCAATGGGGTATCAATGGCGGTCAGTGGGGTGTCAATAGGGTGTCAGTGGGGTGTCAGTGGGGTGCCCCCGGGGCACCGGTGCCCGCAGATGCGGGACATCCTGGCGCGGGTGGGCTGCTGCATCGTGGGGCAAAGCACGGAGCTGGTGCCCGCGGACCGGGTGCTCTACGGGCTGCGCGACGTCACGGCCACCGTGGACAGCCTGCCCCTCATCACCGGTACGGGCACAGGGGACATGGGGACACGCGGGGCGTGGGGATGGGGTGCAGGAGCTGACCACACCCTCCCCCCCGCCCCGGCCCAGCCTCCATCCTCAGCAAGAAGGCGGCGGAGCGGCTCTCGGCGCTGGTGCTCGACGTGAAGTTCGGGGGGGCGGCCCTGTACCCCACCCAGGAGAGCGCGCGGGAGCTGGCGCGGAGCCTGGTGAGGCCCCCGGGACCCGTGCCCGCTGTCCCTGTCCCTGCTTGTCCCCTATCCCCGCCCCTGTCCCTGTACCCACTAGTCCCCATCCCTGCCTTCTGTCTGTCCCTGTCCCTGCCCCTGCCTGTCGCTGCCTGCTGTCCCTGTCCTTGCCCGCTCTCCTGCCCACTCTCCCTGCTCGCTGTCCCTGCTCTCCCTGTCCCTGCCAGCCCCGTGCATGTCCCCGCGCAGGTGGAGGTGGGCGCACACCTGGGCATCCGCACGGCGGCCCTGCTGACCCGCATGGAGCAGCCGCTGGGCCGCGCCGTGGGCAACGCGCTCGAGGTGCTGGAGGCGCTGGAGTGCCTGGGGGGAGGCGGCCCCCCCGACCTGCGACACCTGGTCACCGCCCTGGGTCAGTGGGGGGACACTGGGGGGACACGGGGGAAGGCGGGGAGACTCAGGGTCCCCAGACACGGCTCTTGTGTCCAGTCCTGACCCATCAACCGGGGGTCCCCCCTGAACCCCCCAATCCCGGGGTTTCTCCCACACTCTCTGTCCCCTCCTAGGCCCCTCCTGGGGTCCCTGTCCCCCCTCCCTGTCCCGCAGGGCCGAGCAGGGGTGGGTGAGGGCACAGGGGTACAGTGGGGCAGGGTTTGGGGTGGCTCCCCAGGAGTGGGGGTCCCTGTGAGGGTCTTAGCCCGTGTCCCATTTCGGGGTGCAGGCGGGGTGCTGCTGTGGCAGTGCGGGATGGCCGCGGGGGCCGGGCAGGGCCGTGAGCGCCTGGCCCGGGCTCTGGATGATGGCTCGGCCATGGGCAAGTTCGAGGACATGCTGGGGGCGCAGGGGGTGCCCCCCGACACCGCCCGGGGCCTCTGTGCCGGGACCCCCGCCCAGCGCCGCCAGCTCCTGGGCGAGGCCAAGGTGTGCGAGGAGCTGCCCGCGCCGCAGGAAGGTCAGGGGGTACCCGCACCCCAAACCCCCATCCCAAACCCCCCACCCCGTACCCCTCCAGGGGGCTGAGGGCTCTCCCCATTCCCAGTGTCACCAGCTGTCCCCTCCCGCTCTTCCCACCTACGCCCCTCCCCGCGATGCTCAGGACTCCCCTGGACTATTCCCCCCCACTCTGGGGGTTCTCACCCCCACACCCCTGCCCCTTATCCTCTGTGTTTAGGTGTCTCCAAACCCCCTGCCCCACACCCTGCACCTCGGGGGTCCCTGATTCCCAATCCCCTGGTCTGGGAGTCCTCACCTGTTCCCCCCAAATGCCCCCATCGCCCCTGACCCCCTTTCCCCCAGGCTGGGTGCAGCAGGTGCGGGCGCTGCCCCTGGCGCGGGTCCTGCACGGCCTGGGTGCGGGCCGGGCGCGGGCCGGGGACCCCGTGAACCCCCGCGTGGGCGCCGAGCTGCTGGTGGGCACCGGGCAGCACCTGCGGGCAGGTAAGGGGGACCCCCGAACCCCCTGATCAACCCCCTGTCCCCCACGGTCACCCCCGTGTGTCCCCCTCCCTCAGCCGATCCCTGGCCGGGGGTGCACCCCGGTTTGGAGGGGGATATCTGGGGGGGATCAGAGCCCCCCGATGAGCTCCGTGTCCCCCACGATGACCACCCTGTGTCCCCCTCCCTCAGGCGAGGCCTGGCTGGGGGCGCACCCCAGCTGGGGGCGATATCTGAGGGGATCAGAGCCCCCCGATGACCCCCGTATCCCCTTCCCTCAGGCGAGCCGTGGCTGAGGGTGCACCCCGGTTGGGAGGGGGATATCTGGGGGGGATCAGAGCCCCCGATGACCGCTCCGTGTCCCCCTGGTGACCCCTCCGTGTCCCCCTGGTGACCACCGTGTCCCCCCCGATGACCCCTCCGTGTCCCCCTCCCTCAGGCGAGCCCTGGCTGCGGGTGCACCACGAGGGGACCCTGGACGCGGAGGGGCGGCGGCAGCTGCAGGACGCGCTGTGCCTCGGCCCGGAGCCCCCCCGGGAGCCGCCACCGCTGGTGGCCGAGACCATCGTGCCCTCGGGAGCGTCCCCCGGGCCGTGGCGGGACTCACAATAAACCGCAGTGACCGCGATGCCGGGGCCGGGTCGCGATTCAGCCCTCACGCCGCCTGAGGGGAGGGAGCGAGGCGGGGGCGCCACCTAGTGGTGGAAGCGGGGAGTACGGGGCCTGGCCACGCCCCTCCCGCCGTGGCCGCGCCCCTCCCGCGCAGAGCCCGCCCCCTGGCGGTGGTTCCGGTTCCGGTTCCGGCGCGGGCGCTCCGGCGGCACCGGCGGCGGGCGGGGCGCGGGGTCACCGGGCGAGGGCCGCAGGTCAGCGCGGACCGGACACCGGTGGGGACAGGGAGGGGTGCCAGGGCAGCAGCAGGGGCGAGCTGAGGGGTCCGGGCGCACTTTGTCTGGGAGGTGAAACGGGGCAGGGGCATTTAAGGGGCAGACCGGGGGGTTCAGGAGCAGCAGGTGCAGGGTGGGGGTCAGGGGACACTTGGGTTCAAGGTCTGGGGGTGCAAGAGCAGCAGGACACAGCCTGGGGGTTAGGAGACATTTGGGGGGCAGAGCGGGGGGTCCGGGAGCAGCAGGAGGGGCGGGATGAGGGGTCAGAGAGCACTTGGGGGACAGGACCGGGGTCAAAGCCCACCTGGGGACGGGGGACAGAGGTGCGGCTCACGCCCCCTGACCCCTCCTTACCCCCTCCCCACAGCCGCCAGCGATGCTGCGGTCCCTGCGCCCCGTCCAGCGCTTGTCCCCGCAGCTGTGCCCGCCGCTGCGCCGCCTGTCCGCGCCCCGCCATGCCGATGGCCCGCGGCTGCCGCTGCGGCAGCGCCTGGCGGTGGCGGGCGCGGTGGCGGGCGCGGTGGCCGCGGGCTGGCTTTACCTGCGGCAGGAGAAGGAGCGGCAGCAGCGCTCCCGCCGCCTCCGCGACCTCCGCGCGCTGGCGCTGGGCCAGGGCGACTTCCAGCTGCGCGACACGGCGGGGACAGCGCGCAGCAAGGCGGACTTCCTGGGCCGCTGGGTGCTGCTCTACTTCGGCTTCACGCACTGCCCGGACGTGTGTCCCGAGGAGCTGGAGAAGCTGAGCCGAGCCGTGCAGCTGCTGGAGCGCGACCCGGCGCTGCCCGCCGTGCAGCCGCTCTTTGTCACCGTGGACCCCGAGCGCGACGACGCGGCGGCGCTGGCGCGGTACCTGCGGGACTTCCACCCGCGCCTCGTGGGGCTCACCGGCACCCCCGAGCAGGTGCGGGCGGCCGCGGCCGCTTTCCGGGTCTACGTGAGCGCCGGGCCCCGCGACGCCGACGGCGATTACATCGTGGATCACTCGGTGCTCACGTTCCTCGTGGACCCCGACGGGCTGTGCCGGGACTGCTACGGCCGCTCCCGCACGGCCGAGGAGGTGGCACGCAGCGTCAAGGGACACATGGACACCTACGAGCCGCTGCCCCCCGCGGGAGGGGAATAAACGGCGGTGACCCCCCCCCCATCCCCGGAGTGGAGTGTAGTGCGATTTGGGGTGTGGGGTGGCATGGGGGTGTCATACGGAGGGGGACACTTGACAGCCTCCAGTGCCCCCCAGGAATGGTCTGGGGTGGAGGAGGTTTTGGGTGGGCAGTTGGAAGGACCCCCAGGTGTGCCCTGTGAGGGGGAGAACGTGGGTGGGTAGGTGGAGGGACCCCTACCAGACCCCGCTGCCCCCCAGGAGTGTCCCATGGGGTGGGGGGCTTTGTGTAATGACTGGAGTGACCCTCCACCCCTGCAGCCCCCCACGATCCCTCTGCAGCTGAATCCCATAACCCCCCCCACCCCATTCCATGCCCCTGCCATCCCCCACGGAAGAGGCTTTTCCTAAACAAAGGGGGGGTTTATTTGGGGTGGGGGTCCCTCTGGGAGGGCAGCTGGAAGTTCTCGAATCTGTCGTGTGCCGGGCGGTCCGTGAGCAGCTGCAGCCGCGCCGTGTCCACCGCCTCCTCCAGCCCCGCGTCCTGCGCCAGCTCCACCACTGCATCGTTGGCCTGGGGAGGGGACACGGGGGTGGCCGGGGGTCCTGGCACATCCAGAGACCCCCCCAGAGAGCCCCCAAAGCCTTACCAGCTGCAGCGAGGCCAGCAGGTAGCGGCACACCTCGAACGGGGGCTCCCCGGCCACCAGGCTGGCCAGGGAGTGCCACTGGCCCAGCTCCGCACAGCGCTCCGTCAGGGACTCCCCATAGTCACGGACACTGAACGGGGCACGGGTCTCCTGGGGACAGCGAGGGGACAGGAAGGGTCACGGAGTGCCACCAGCCAGTGCCAGCCCATGGCCATGGACATCGAATGGGCCATGGGACTCTTGCAGGTATGTGGGGACAGGGAGGGGTAGAGAGGGGCTGTGGGGTGGGCAGGGGGCTCAGGGGTTGAGACAGAGGGGTAGAGGGGGCTCAGGGGTGACCAGGGCTCTGCCAGCCCCCTGCCCACCCCAGGGAGTCCCTGTCCCATCCCAGGGGTCCCAGCCCATCCCTGGGGTCCCTGTCCCATCCCAGGGGTCCCAGCCCAGCCCAGGGTCCATGCCTGCTCCTGCAGCAGCGGCTCCATGCGCTCCTCCCAGAGCCGGATGCGCTGGGACAGCTCCGTCTCCTGCGCGAACTTCTGGGAGCTGGCCATGAACAGTTCCTGGGGACACAGGGTCATGAATGGGGACAGGCCGGCATTCTGGGGACACCCCAACCCTCTGGGGACACCCCAGCACTCCTAGGGACATCCTCAACCTTCTTGGGACAACCTGGCACTTCTGGGGACACCCTGACCTTCCTTGGGACACCCCAACCCTCCTGAGGGCACCCCAAACCTTTGGGGGCACCCTGACCCTCTAGGGAGACACCCTGACCCTTTGGGGACATTCCCAACCCTTTGGGGGGACACCTCAACCCTTTGGGATGGACTCTCAATGCTCAGGGGACACTGCTGACCTCCCTTAGGGGCACCCTGACTCTACTGGGGACACCCTGGCCCTGTGAGCACCTCCAACCCTTTGGGGGCACTTCAGTCCTCCATGGGATGTCCCAACCCTCTGATGACACCCCCAACCCTTTTGGGGACACCTTGACCCTCTGGGGTCACCCCCACAGCAGCACCTACCACGTTCCTGCGCACCAGCTCCTCGTATGCAGGCTCAGGGACGTCTGTGGGAAAAGAGGGTCACCAGAGCAGGGGGGACAGCCACCCCCATGGAGGGGACAGGGGACCCCCAGGGACAGACAGGGCGGGGAATTTGGGACAAAGGATCAGCAGCTCACCCAAGAATTCTTCTCCCAGTTCCTCCGGTACCTCGGGCTCCACATCCTCATGCTCCACAAAATCATCATCTGCAGGGATGGGGACAGCCCTCAGTGCCCCGTGGGACCCTCTCAGTGTCCCCTGGGACCCCCCAACCTTCTGGGACCCCCTTAGGCCCCCGGGAGGGGAGGAAAGCCCCCCAAGGCAGGGGGGATTTGGGGCTTCAGTACCTGCCCCTTCCTCACAGTCAGCCCCACGCTCCTGCTCCAGCTGCTCCAGCTCCGGCTGCTCCAGCTCCGGCTCCCATGGCGGCTCCTGGGGGGAGGAACAGCCCTGAGCCCCCCTGAGCATCCCCAGAGTGTAGGAATGGGGTGCTGGAGCCCCTCTGCCCCCCGTTTAGCCCCCATGCCACTCACCACCCGCCTCTGGAGCTTCCTGTGCGCCGCCAGCCGCTCCTTGAAGTGCTGCCAGTACAGCGCCTCCAGGTCTGCAGGGGGTGGGAACAGGGATGTGGGATGTTCCCTCTGCGCCCCCCAAAACAGACTCCCCCCCCAGGCCCTTCCCAGGCTCCCCTTGCCCAGCTTTGGGGTGCTCTTTTCCTTTATTACCTCCCCAGTGCAGGAGCTGGTGTCCATCCCCCCCAGTTTTGGGGTGCCCTGCCCCTCCATGCCCTCCCCACTGCAGGGTCCCGTCCCTGGTGTCCCCCAGGGCTGGGGACGTGTCCCTGCCCGTGTCCCCCTCACCTGCGAAGGTGGGGCCCTTCCTCCTGCTTTTCCGGCCCTCTGTGGCGTTGTTGTCTGGGGGGAGCAGATCAGGAATCATTGGATGGGAATTCCATGGATTTATGAGAGCTGGAAAAGCCCTCTGAGCCCCCTCCAGCACTGCCACGGCCACCCCCGCCCGTGTCCCCAAGTGCCACATCCGCAGGGCCGTTAAATCCCTCTGTTCAAGGTTTTTAAATCCCTTTGGATCTCGATCCCACAGGATCCCATGGGAATCACTCACAGGCTGCAGAGAACCATTGCATGAAATCCTGCAGCTTCCTCGGGCCCCTCCTCTTCCTCTTGCCTCCAACCATGTCATCCAGGCCGTGGGGCACCAGGAAGGGCCTCCCTGCAGGTGACACAGGTGGCACCGCGTGTGCGGCCACCACGAGGGGCTGGGACGGGCAAGGGGCCCCTCTGGATGTTGTGGGGCTGGGAATGACCCAGGGTGGGGATGGGGACACTGGAGGATGTCCAGTGGGGTTGGGAAGGACCTGCCATGGGGATGGGGACATGTGGCTGGGAATGACCCCCGTGGGACTGGGGACACTGAGGGACACATGGCCAGGAGTAACCCTCCGTGGGATTGGGAAGGACCCACCATGGAACTGGGAATACTGAGGGATATGGGGCCGGGAATGACCCTCCATGGGATTGGGAATGACCATCTGTGGGGCTGGGGACCCTGAGGGATACGTGGCCAGGAATGACCCTCCGTGGGCTCTGGGAATGCCCCAGCATGGGCTGTGCTGTCCCTGCTCCCCCAGAGTTCCCCAACTTCCCCCAAAAATACCTTTCCTGAAGGGCTTCTCCTCGGAGTCTCCGAAGGGGTCGAGGCTCTGCCACGGATCCAGCTCCTCCTGGCACAGGGGTGAGGATGGGCGGGGGCTCCAGGCTATCCCAGGGGTCCCACCCTGCCAGGATTTGGGATCTCCCTGGATCCAGGCCCCCCCCTTACCTTGCTGTGGGGTTTGGGGTCCTGGCTGGGGGGTCTCTCCCGAAGGATGTACCCCCGGGTCCGGGGCGTGCTCTGGGGGACACGGAGAGGGACAGTGAGGGACTGGGGGACAGGGGAGGAATGGGGGGACCTAGGGAAAGAGTGAGGGGATCCTGGGAAGGAGCAGGGAGATCTGAGGTCTGGAGAAGGCGTAGGGGGATCCCAGGGGTCTGGGAAAAGAGTGAGGGGCTCCAGGGAAGGAACAAGGGGCTCCGGGGATCCAGGGACGGAAGACAAGGATCTGGGGCTCTGGGGAAGGAGTGAGGGGTTTCAGGGAAGGGGTGAGGGGCTGTGGGGCTTCAAGGAAGAAACAAGGAGGTCCAGGGATCCAGGGAAGGGGCTCCAGGGTCCCAAGGAAGGAGCACAGGCAGCCCCACACAGACCCTCTGAGCCTCGACGTGTTCTTTAGGGGCCGGAGTCACTTCCATGTCATCCCCGAGGGCCCCGGGAACGTCATCATCGTCAGCAGCACCTGCAGGGATGGGAATGGGCAGAGGCTGGAGAAGCTTCCAGGATCCCCCATTCCCCCCATCTGCCAAGGAATCCCGCCAGGAGCTCCTCCTGCCAGGGCCAAGCAGCAGCAGAAGGCAGGAGCAGGGAATCGTGGAGTTGGTTGGGTTGGAAAAGCCCACAGAGCCCAAATCCAAGCGTTCCCAGCACTGCCAGGGCCACCACTGCCCATGTCCCTGAGTGCCACATCCACAGGGATGTTAAACCCTGCCAGGGATGGGGACCCCACCCCTGCCAGGGCTGCACAGCCCTTTCCAGGAGGGAATTCCCCAAAATCCAACCTCCCCTGGCCCAGCCTGAGGCCATTCCCTCTCCTTCTGTCCCTGTTCCCTGGGATCAAAGCCCAATTCTGGCTGCCCCCTCCTGTCCCTCACCCTCCTCTCCAGCATCCTGGATGGACACTGGGCCACCTGGATGGACACAGGGACACCCTGAGCAGGTGCCAGCCCTCACCTGGCTCCTCGGAGAAGTTCAGTGCCTGCACCGGGGCCGTGCCAGAGTCGGAGCTCGGATGCTCCGCAGGGCCAGGTCCCGGCGCTGCTGCTAGGGGACAGCGACAGGTGAGCTCCTGGCAGTGCCAGTGACGGTGACACAACCACCCCAGAGCCCCCTGGTACCTGTGGCCGTGCCCAGGAGCTGCTCCTGCTGCGGGTGGGTGGGGGAGAGCCCGGCCAGCTCCAGCAGGAAGGCGCCGGAGGCGTGGGGGGTGCTGGTGTTCATGCGGAAATCCCTGCGGCTCGCCAGGACCTCGCCCCGCCGGCTGCGGGAATTCCGTCAGGGGCACTGTCCCCAGCGTCCCCAATGTCCCCCGGGCCAGCCCAGGGTCACCCCAGCCCTCCCAGCAGCACGGGACTGCCTGGATGTCCCTGCACATCCCAGGATCTTCCTGCTCCTCACCGGATCCCAGCAGGAATTGAGTGCTTTCCCTGAGGGATCCCGGCTGGAGCAGCGCATGGGACAAGGGACAATCCCAAGAGATCATAACAGGGGAGGGGACAAGGGACAATCCCACCCAGGGACTGGAGCAGGGGAGGGGACAGGGGACACTCCCAGGAGTGGCACCTCAAGAGGGGGTTTTCCTTCTTCTCCCATTCTTCCGGGGGCACCAGGGACATCGGGGTGAGGGGAACGATGTTCACAGCCTGGGAAGGGACAGAGAGGTGGCACAGAGCCTGGGAAAGGTGTCATTGTCCCCAAGGCCACCATCCCAGGCTCACCTGGGAAAATGCTGCCATGGCGGGGAGAAAAGGGGGAAAGGGAGGGATAAAGAGGGAGAAAAGGAAAAAAAGCAGGGAGAAAAGGAGAAAAAGAGAGAGAGAAAAAGAGAATAAAAGGAAAAAAAAGGAGGGAGAAAAGGAGAGATAAAAAGAGATAAATGGGGAAAAAAGGAAGGGATAAAAAGAGGGAGAAAAGAAGGAAAAAGAAGAAAAAGGAGAGACAAAAGGAGGAAAATGAATGGTAAACAGAGAAGAAAAAAGGAAAAGAAATGAGAGGAAGAAAAAAAGGAGAAGAAAAAGGAGAGGTAAACAGAAGAATAAAAAGAGGAATAAAAGGAAGAAAAGAAGAAATAAAAGCAAGAAAAGGAGAAAAAAAAGAGAAGCAAAAGAAGAAATAAAAAGAGATATGAAAGAAAGAAAATGAGAAATAAAAGGAGGGACAAAAAGGAAAATGAGAGATAAAAAGAGAAAAAGAAAGAAAAATAAGAAGGAAAACGAGGAATAAAAGAAGGGATAAAAGGCAACTGGCTCCTCTTACTGCAGGCTGCTGATCCTTCCTCAGGTCCACACTGGCCTGGCTGGTTTCTGGGATATCATCCAGGGACAGGAACTGCCAGGAAAACCCCACCAGTGTCACCCCAGCTCCGAGGGACACCGAGGGACCCCCTGGAGCAGGACACGGAGCACAGGCCCCCCTCACCTCCTCCTCCTTGTCCGTGAAGGTGGCGTCGGCGTCGCGGCCGTCGGGGCCCAGCGAGCTGGGGAGCTTCTCCCTCCTGGGGAAAAACGGGCTCAGGATCTGTGGGGATGGTGGGGAAGGGTCCCTCCAGCCCTGCTGTGGCCCCTCCAGGTGGGAAAATCCCAAAGAACAACGGGGTTTCGCCCCCTGTTCGCATCAGTGTGAAAATCTAGAGGAGCTGGCAGCACGTTCCGAAGGGATTTTCCTTTTGGAAAAAGCTCCCTCAGGCTCCTCTGGGCTCCTAAACCACCATTAACCAGGAGGAAAACCATCCCTGATTTTGTTTGTTATCCCTGTGATGTCATTCCCAAGCCTGGGATGCACCTCCCAGGAATGGGAGGAATGGGAGTGGGAATGGCCTGGGACAGACCCAGAGCCGGGATTCTGCAGGGAATATTCTCCTCCGGGAAGGGCAAATCCCACTCACTTTTTCTTGGAGATGCAGTCCAGCGCCTGGCAGACCAGCATGTACAGGTATTCCACCTGGAAAACAGCATCTGGAGCTGGGAAAGGGGGGAGCAGCTCCTGGGAAAGCCCCTCCACCCGAGGGACTCCCCCTCTCCTGTTATCCTGAGGCAGCTGCAGTTCAGTCCATGAGGTTTTGCTCCTCTTTTGCCTTTTTCTCAGCCACTCCCAGGCCAGATTTGGGGAAATCCCTGGGATTTGGAGCACTCTGGGACAGTGGGAGGTGTCCCTGCCCATGGTGGCACTGGCTGGGCTTTGAGGTCCCTTCCCACCCAAACCACTCCAGGATTTTGTGATCAAAAAGATTCAACATCCCATGATTTTGTGACTATTTAGGATTTTATATCCCACCCTCTGGAGAAAAACTGGAGAGCAGCAGAATTCCTGCTCTTCCCAGGGGCTGCCAACACCTACAAAGGGATCAAACGAGGAACTGAAATCCCTTTGTTCCCATCCATGATTTAAAGCCAAGGGGGGATTCTGGGGGGATCCCATGGGTTTGGGGCAGCCCAGGGATCAGGGAATGGGCCTGGCACGGGATTGGGATGGGGCAGGGACCAGCTGTGCCCTCACCTTCCTGCTGTAGATGCAGGCGGAGCCCTGGATCAGCAGCGCCGCCTCCATGAAGTTCATGGTGGTTTTGCCGTTGTCGAAGGAAATGCAGATCTGATCCAGCTGGGAGAGGCAGGGAAGAGGCTGAGTCCCAGAGGGATTTGGGGTGGCACAGGGATGGGGGTGAGGGGGGATGGCCCCGTTACCTCCTCCAGGTACTCCCCGAGCTGGGCAGCCACGTCCACTTCCCAGTTCTTGGTGAGATCCCGGATGGGCTGGAGCAGGTGCTGGAAGCGGGACTCCACCTCCTCCATGGTGGGTCCCGGCTGGAGAGACCCTGGGTGCTAAAAGCGGCCTGGAAGCGCCCTGCTCCGGAGGAGGGATCCCACAGGGTGCGGGTCAGGAGGAGAGCAGGGCCGGGAACATCCCGGGAGCAGTCGCTGCAGGAATCACGGCACGGCTCAGGAAATGGGGCACTGCTTGGGTTGGAAAATCCTGATCCTATCCCGACCCCAATCCTAGCCCTGAGCCCATCCCAGCATCAATCCCAATCCCAGCCCTGGTCCTGACTCTGTCCCTGATCATCATTCCGACCCCAATCCTGACCCCAACCACAACCCCAATTCCGACTCTGGTTCTGATTCCGATCCTGATCCCAATCC
>JAVTVJ010001692.1:186004-238282 GCA_034509425.1 Eopsaltria australis | reverse complement strand
TGTGTGAAAATTAATCAGACGCCCTGGAGGCTTATTTTGTCCAAAGATAAAGTCCTGCTTCTCCCTTTCCCCCCGCCTTTTGTGCCCCAATTACTTAAGGGATTGTCCTGGAAATTAATGAAAGCATGACATGGGAATAACACCCACAGTTCATCTCAGAAGGGAAGTGTTTCTATGAAAGGCTTAACTACAAACATCTCGTGGTTCACTCAGTAAACCTGGAGATCTTCCCGGTCGGAAGCGCGCTGTGCCACGACAGTTGGTGTTGCACGTGTCCTATCTCCCATGGTTTACAGGTCCAGACCCATTTATGAGCCAGGTCCTGCTCCTGAGTAATTGCATTTTACTTTTTTGAATGAGATCCCTGTGGTCTCCACCTGTTTTCCAAAGTCCTCGGCATGAATTGTCACAAGGTCACAACTCATCAAAACCTGTTACGGAGGGAAATGGAGTGGTGGGGACCGGCTTGGTGGTGGCACACGTAACCCTCCATCTCTCTTCTGCTGGCCCTGGTCCATGGAAGGGGGTGAGGGCAGCCTGGTGGCTTCAGTGACCAACTGGGTCATGCCAGTCCCTTTTCTACCCCCCGATACTGAGGCCTGTTCAGTGTGTGGAGGATACAGATTGTTCCAGATGAAAAGAGGTGATGCCATTGCTACTTCTCCAGCCAAACTACAGCACAGCTCATGAGCAGTTAAGACCATTTTATGCCATGAATTTCAGAGGGATCATGTGAATTAACCCATAGGCTAACCTGACATTTCATTTTCTAGGTCTGGCTGACCCTTGTCATGACTACAATAAGTCAGTTGCATTGATTTACAGTGAAATTCGTGTGCCTAACAGCTTATATCATCTCTGGAAATGGATTTCAGCTCCCAGGTTACTTAGGCCCATGTTGCTTTTTAAGTTTTGAGGCTTTTTAATTTTCTACTGCCACTCAAATAATATGAGTTAAGAATTGTGCAATCAATGAGAGTTAGGCCATTGAACACCTCCCACAGGGAGGCAGGCAGTTCAGCAAATCCGGAATGTTCTTTGGAAGCATTTTCCTCACCTTCCATGGGTTTCAGATGTGCCATATGGGGGAAATGACATTGACTCCTGTAAAGCACTGCACCTCTTATGGATGCAAATCATGGAGTAAGTGTGAATATTACTTCATGACACGACATCTCCTCCAGCACGTTAGTGTTAATTAATGCAGTTCTGGGGGTAGGCAGTATTCATTAAGCTTTTCTGAAACTACTAGAAATGTTCATGTAACCACTCAGACATTCTGATGGCACCCACAGTCCTATCACCACGTTCCCTGCAAAGTATTTTGGTTCTTTAATCTTTCCTAACGAGAGTGGGAATGAATTGTCAACAGTAATTCCCCAGCACAAGGCCATGGTGTTTCCTCCTAGCTTTGTTATCAGGGACCAAGACAAAGGAATCAGCATGTTTTTATTTTGGCACAGAGGTATCTGGTTGCTGGAAGCTGGATTTTGTGTATGTCAAAATTAAATACATGGGTTGATGTTCTGGTTTTGGGACTTGCCATGATAGGAACCAGCTTGGAAGGAGCGTGGCCATTCCCTACTTCTAATCATTGCAATGACAGCAGCTTTGCTGCCTCCAGACTGGATGTTTGCTACCAGGGTGTATTGTTTGGGAAGTGCCAGCTCCAGAGTCCTTGTGAGATTATGGAATTTCCTTGAAGAAAAGGCTTTTGCTGCTGCTGCTGAATTGTAACCGGGAATTTCAGAGAGGAATGTGCATGAGATGAATGACTTTTTACCAGGGAAGAAACCCAGATCTGGCCAGTTTTTCTAGGAATGATGGGTGCAATGAATAAATGAGAAGAGCTGGGGCAAAATCCTTGTCCAGTTCTGGGGCAAACTCACTCTTTCTGGTTGAGTAATCCTAATCAGCTCTTGGCAAGGACAATACTCTACTGTCTTTCCACATTATAAGAAACAGTTCCCATTTCTAAGTTCTTTGTTAACTCCATCAGGTACCTAGAGGATGTTATCTTCACTCAGACCAGCAACTTATTTTTATTACAAATGTTGCTTCATGAATTAGAGGATAAAGGAAATGTAACAGGAATATCTCCCACCACTGCAGGAAATGTTAAGCACTTCCTTTTGGGCAAGTGTTGTTCATGGGGCCTTGGGTGGGTAGAAGAGGTCATCTCCTTACAGAGGATATGAGGAAGATGCAGCTTTAGGTTTCACAGGTACGAGAGTCCAACTACTCTTTGGGCACACCCCACTGTAACACGGGGCATGAGAAAAGATGCTCTCTTGTTGTCTCCAAACTACTCCAAAACCCACACCTGTTTTGTGCCAAGGGAAGAGACTGGACTATTGTAGGGAGCTGGTAATTTCAAGTTAAGTCTAAAGAAACTCTCTACACCTGCCTGAAAGCTGAACATTACAGTTCTGGGCAGAGTAAGCCTTGCTTTCCAGTATTTGCTGCTATGCATGAAGCAAATTACTGTCCAGTTAGGGGCTTCCAATCTCTGCTACTGCTAATTTAACCTACCAGGAGAGCTCTTTTTCCACCAGCTGAATAAAGCTGCCCCACATCCTGGTTCTGCTCTGGGTTTAGAGGCAGATCCTGCCAGGAGAGTTACCCGGAGGGGCAACGTGTGCCATGGAGCAAAGGCTGGGAAAACTGCCTTGAGGCTTTGCTAATTGAAGGATGATCCTACCCCAAGGGCAAAGTCCATGGCTTTGGCACACTCTTAGAAAGCAACAAGCACAAGCAGGCACCTGTATGGTGAGTGCATCTTTGAAGCAGCTTCACCTCCTGTTTTAGTGAAAATCCATGTGGGAAGGTGATTTTTCCTTGCCAGTTCTAATCAGAGTCAGGACCGGGGTTCAGGCTTTCATGCTCTTCTTCAGCACTGTAGACAGAACCTGCTTGAGATATGTTGTGACCTCTGATGAAGGAAAGAGCAGGACAGCATTTGGGAGACAAATTGAAGTTTTACCCATCTCTGAAAGTAGTAGGTTTAAAACACCAGGAAGTTTTGCAGTTTGTGCTCTGGTGGTTTGCCCCTCAGGGTTACTTCAGCAGCTGGGTGTACATGTGGATTAGATGAACCCATAAAACCACAATCTTTACTCTTGCAAAGGAGCTCTGGTCACCCTGCCTTTCCTGGAGTAGGGATGGATACCTTTGCTGCTTCTTGCCCATGTTCTGACCTTGGGATCACCTCCAGAGCAGAGTTTGGCCATCTTGGCTACTTGATCTTAACCCTCGGCAGCCAGAGGCCAGAACTGCCTCGATATTTATTCCCTTAATCAAAGCTATCCCCTTGGGTGGAGCAAGCTGGATGGGTGAGCCTGTCTGGGGCTGCATACACAGCTCTGGGTTTATGCCTGTGCCCTTAAAAACAGGAGAGGGAACTGTACTCGTGCTCTAGCATTTGGTCATTGTACCCATTGTACTTTGCAGCCCACTGGCCCCTTTGTGTCCAGAGAGTACATAAAGGCTCATGGTCTTGACTTTGAGACTGACAGCAAATCAAACCCAGCAACACCCCCAGTTAAAATGAGACATTCCAGTCCTTCATCACCACCATGTCACAGGAGTGACTTTGCCATCTTCCTGTGAGGCAAAGAGGGAAATGTCCTGTATCCCGTGTAAGCCCCAGCTCCACCCTCACCATGAGCATCCTGGTGGTGGCATGAATGCCAGCGGAAAACAAATGAAGGAAAGTGCTCACCTCCACACCTCCCCTCCCTAAGCAAACCTCTTCCCAGCCCATCTGTTCCAGAGCACGGCACAACAGCTGCCTCAGGTTTTTACCCAGTGAGAATAACCCCAGACCCAGAAAGAAAATACTGGTGGGGAGGCAAAGCAGTGGAACAAGTCAGAGCTTTAACCACAGGCGTCATGGTGTGGGTGCCTCATGCTGTGCATGTTTAAATCAATAAATCAGCACTTCTTGGAGGCCCACACATACTGTCTTTCTTACTGATCTAATTATTTAACAGTGACACCCTTGCATGAGGGCTAGTCTAGTGCAGTATGTAGAGATGTTCTTTTGCTGGGCTGCATCTCCACTCTTTTACACCTTCACAAGCTGCACCTTTCACCCACCAGGAGCAGGGGGAAAAATCACCAGAAGGGATGCTGTCCTATTCCCCAGGGCTTCAGCCTGGCAGGAGCTGCTCTGTCTCCAGCCCCATAGGTGCTCGGGGCCCGTGCTGCCCGTCTCTTCCTCCAGCCGGGGCTCTGCTCGGAGCATCCCCGCTGCTCTCACCCCTCTCCGTTATCATCTCAAGGTGTGCACGCGTGAGCAGGGGGGTGAACACCGCCACCCCGCACCCTTTCTCCCCGCGTCCTTCCATCCCTTCGTCCCCTCATCCTCCTCCCAGAGGCGAGGGGGAGCCCAGATGTTGGCAGGCCCGAGTCGGGTTCATCTGTTTCACATGACCCAGCGCCAACTGCTGCTCGCTGCCCTCCTCCCTCCTTCCTCCTCCTTCCTCCCCCTCCTCCTCCTCCTCCTCCCTCTCCGGCTCCAGCCTCGCAGCCTCGCAGCGCGGCAGCGGCCGCGCAGGAGCCGGGCGCCGGGGGCCGGCAGGCGGGGAAAGGGAAGAAGAAGGGGGAAAGCAGGGTTCCGGCATCCCGGCAGGGAGGATGGGACGGCCCTAGGAGCGGCCGGGAGCGGAGGAAGGGCCGCGCATCCCGCGCACCCCGCGGCGGAGAGGCGGGCGATGGATGCGGGGCGGTAGAGCCGCGGCCTGGAGACGCGGTGCGGCGGGGATGCGCTCGCCCCGGGCTCGGAGCTGAGAGGCCGCCGGGGCCGCCGAGGCAGCGGGAGAAGGTAACGGGGTCTTTGTCTGCGGAGGGGAGGCGAGGCGGGCCGGGGCTCCCCTTCCAACTCCGGCCCCCGGGGAAAGCCCAGCCGCAGTGTGCGGGCTGCTCCACGCCCCCTCCCTCCATTTACCTCAAACGGAGAGAAATGTGAGCAGCAGCCGCTTTGCCTGTCCTTTCAAAAAAAACAATTTAAAAAAAATTTTAAAAATCCCCAAACCCTTGAATTCGGTGGGCGAGTAACGGAGCCGAGCGCGGCGGCTGGGGAAGGAGGCGGTGTGTGTGGGGGGAGAGAAGCCGGTGCCGTGATTCCTTCCCCCCTTCCCAAGCAATCTGGCTGCCTGTCCCCACTGACTGCTAAGATGGACTGCTCCTCCCCTTCCCAAATGGCTGCAGCAAGTTTAATGCAGAGACGGGGGCTTCTCTAAGGGGAAAGCCCCCGGCTTGTTTTTCCTTTTCTCTGTGCATCTTTTCCTGAGTCGGGAATAGAAAAGTTGCTCCAGATTCAGGGCTAGAAAAGACAAATGTGTAGCTCTGCTTCCAAACTGTGCCTGTACGGGAGTGCATATGCACGCCTTGCAGGCTGGCTCCGCGTAAGGAAGGTTCTTGGCCGCATTGTTACCCGCTGGTTGCTGGGGAGGGCAGGAGAAAAGTTGTTTCAAACCTCTCTATGAAATTTCCAGGAGAGACAATTGTTTCTTAATAGCCCTGACAGCGGTTTAGCAATACAGCACACACAGATGCGGAGCGATCTAGCAAATCTCTCCCAGGCAAGTCAGGTCGCAGGGAAAGCTGAACTCCCAGCTTGTTGGTTTGGTTTGGGATTTTAAAACATCGTCCTGAACAACAACGCCGGCACCGCTCGCCCTTTCCGCCGGCGAAGGGGGTGTGGTGCTTGTGCGGCGCGCTGCACTTCACGGGCTCGGCTGAACCGGGCTTTCCCCGTGCCTCGGGAGACGGGAGGGGTAATCCTGGCTCTGCCCAGCGCCAGCTGGATATCGGGGTGTCTCGGACCCGGTTCCCTCTAGATTGGCCCCCGGGGTCTGATGCGCATCCCCCACCCATGCATGGAGGGGACTGTTACGGGCGTGGGTGTCTGTGCCATCTTCCCTGCCTAGAATTGCCTGCCAGGCACCAGAGAAATCCCGATGGAGCTAAACCCATCAGGCTGATCCCTTTCCCCTTGGGGTGGTGGCAGAGGGCCCGCAGGAGGGCTGCTGCCTGCACACTCTCTTGGCCCATGATGCTTGCCCTGGCCGGGGGATGGTGTGCCAGCTCGGCTGGGTGGCTCTGAGCTGCTCGGCTCGACCTTCCTGACACAAGTTACAGGTAGCCTGTTCTCTTCCAAACATTAATATTTGGAAGATGGTTTTAAGCATCAGTGCCAGGCAGGTATGTGCCATGTTCTGCAGGAGGGCAAGCTGCACGTAGGGTGATTTCTGCAGCCCAGCTGCGCTGCTGTGCAAGGGGGCTGTGGCAGAAGCCATGAGGAGCTAAGGATTTATTGCTTCTTGGTACAAGAGGGGATGCTTTGAAGGGTCTTCAGCTCAGTACCACCTTGTGCTGCTGCTAAGGTCAGCTGTGTCCCTCAGAGGACCAAAAAGGCTGAAGGAGTTGGCATTGCTCATCCATCACGCTGTGTGATCAGTTCCCAGTGATCAGAAGGGAAAAGTGCACCAGTGGGGCATAGCATGTGGATTTATGCACGTGGAAAATAAACATTTTTTTCTTAGGCGAATTTTTGTTTTAAATGCCCATGCTAAAATTATGGGATTTCTGCTGTTATTTGAACCTAGATGTGAGCCACTCACAACCCTTTTGGGCAAGTTGGTCATGTCTCCTGGTAGATTATTTCTGGTAGTCCTGTTGTTGCACATCTGAACTGGTTATTGCATTAAAAATGCAACTTGATATTTGATGATACCTGTGGTCACAGAATTGGGTTCCTCAGGGCCCTACAGCAATGCAGCATCACTTGGTGCAGAGAGAGATCCTGTCAAACTCTTTAGCCAGGTCAAGAGCTTCAGCTAGTGCACTGGGTGTTGTTAAGAGGGACATAAGACTGGGAAAGACTTCCCAAGGCATGGATCCAGTCCCACACATCACAGGTAATGACAGTGGTGCATATCACCTTTGTTGTTACTGTTACTGTGTGAGTAATAGCGGAAGGCTTGAATCAGTTTTGAGTGCAGCTTAACAGCAAAGGCAAGGTAAAACTGCAGGTATGGATGAAGGAGAAAACACTGTGTTAGGGAGAATTGGAAATGGGTTGGGAAGTCACTGAAGTCTCAAGCTGCAGTCTGTTAGGACTGTGAAGGAAGGGTCATGCACTGCAAGAGGGATGACACGTGGAGAAGGTATTAAGGAGTCTGTTGATCCAGCATTAACCAAATTTGGGGTCAGGGCTTAGTGGTGTCCCCTGAAGATGTACAAAGGCACTGTATGACCCACTTCTTGTGAGCTGGATCACTGGGACAAGCAAAAGCTGCTGTCACGCACAGGGCCATGCTTACATTCAGATCTCAGGAAACTTGAGTATCTTTTACTCAAAACACTCTGGGTTTGAGGAAATCAAGGTTCCTGGTTCTCTGAGCTGCACCCAGACTCTCCATCTAGGTGGGAGCCATCCCACAAATGCCTCCTCTCTTGGGAAGCTGGGGGCACGCAGTTCTATGGGGTCAGCCATAAGAGCAGGTAACAGTGGTTCCCCAGGGTCCCCATGCTTCATCTCAGGATGGGGTGCACAGCTGGCTCCTGAGGTCACTCAGCAATGCCAATCTCCAGTCATCCTTGTTTGCTTGCTCCTTCCAGCAGCTGGAGGAGAGAATTGCCCTGCAGCCCCAGAGCAAGCAGAGCACAGCAGCCCAGCAGGCAGCAAGGTCTGACAAGGTTAAGCTGTGATGGAATTGCTTACAAGCCTCCTCCAGCTCCAAATCCCAGGCTGTCCCAGCATCTCTCAGGTTCCCTAGGCCAGCAGTGCATTGCCTGGCATGGTCTCAGGGACCACTGCACCTGACAACATCCACTGATATTTCTTCTGCTCCTAGGCTTATAACAACTTCATCCCTAGCCCTCCTGTAAATCTCAGTATGTGCCATGTCCTAGAAAGCCACAATTTTGTGAGGCTGCGCAATGAGTTGGAGCCCTTGCCATCTTTTCTGGTGGATGAACCTTGTCAAGGACCAAAAATTACTTTGATTGCTTTTCTCTCTGATCTGACACTGAGAAGGGACCCCAGACAGATATTTGATCTTCTGGGAGCACTTTCATGTTGATGAATCGCAAGCACACAAGTTTTGATCCTGCCTCCCCTGCTCCAAGTCACCTTTGTGTCCCACCTACTCATGAGTTGATGTCAGCCTGAAGCTTTACTATTTGCCTGTGTTTGGCTCTAGTAGGCTGCCTGCCAAAAAAAGTAGAAGACCCTGATGTACCTCCCCTTCCCAGAGCATCTCTGCTTCATAGGTGTGTGATATTGATACTTCTCTGAGGCCCCAAGCCTGGTGCCAGATACCCTGGGTGCATCTCTCTGGGGTGAGGTGGCACTCCAGCCCTTGCCCAGCCTTAAAGTGCAGAGGAGGCCAGAGGAGCTGGGACCATCTGATTTCCAGTGCCACCGACAATGTTCTTGCTTACAACCCACTTTGCTCCTTTCCTAACTGATAGACAACACTTCTGCTGTTGTCCTGAGCTTCTCTGTGACATTTTCATGTGGTGTGGAACAGCTGCTGTGTCCTCACCCTCAAGAAAAGATCACTAGTGGGTAGATAAATTATCTTTCCACCCTCTGCATGCACTGGTGGGATGAGGTGTGGTTTAGCGTAGTAATTTTTACAAAAAGTCATTGAGGCAGGAAAAAAGGTAGGCAAGTTGCCTTTTTTTTACTTAAATTCACCGTAAAAAGGCCCAGTGAAAATCTCACAGAAAGCTACAAACCAAAAAGAGGTCAATATTCCCATTTTGGCTAGATAAATCCTTTTGCATGTATACTTCTACACGTAATGCCTAACATTTTGACAATGGCTGTTGGGCTTGTCAACCCACTAGGCTCAGGCTCTAGTGTTTAGATTATTTATTTATTTTTCTTCTTAGAAGTCCCTAGATCTCCAAATCAAAATAAACCCACCCTTGTTTGAGTTTCCTGGCCGTGTGGGATTGAACGTGGCTGCAGCTGTACCACACACGCTGTAAGTGCTGCTGGCATCCTGTCCTTCCCAGCTGAAATATTTCACTCAGGGAAGTGCTGTGCAGATAGTGCAGCAGCCACGGGCTGACCCTGGGTTTTTGCAGGACAAGCAGGAGATGGAAAGCTGCTGCATCAAGTGAGCAGTGTGGAAAGGCAGGACAAATTCCGAAGCTGAAATGTGGCACCTGTCCTAGAGAGGGGCATGTGGATAGAGCCTTTCCCACATTTAAATATGGTTTTGTCCTTGCTGTGCATGGGGAATGTCTCTCCTCACTACCCCCACCCAGGGTTCTGTGAAGACACCCATCATCCCAACACATGGCTGCCACGTGTGCGCTCACACACTCATTTCCTGGTGAAATGGGGCACGCAAGGGAACAGGGATGATTTAGGGGATGTGTAATCCAACACAGTGCTTCCTTTGTGCGCACACACATCCTCCCCCAGCGTGGAAGTGTGCTGGAAAATAAATTTGGAAGGTGACTTCCACCATCTTCTGCAATTCTGAACTGCAAAATCCAAAAGAAAAAAAGTTCTGTCTTGAAGTGGTCTGGGCTCCCTGGGATGCTTTGCATCCCTGCTGGAGTGGTTATGCAGTCAATGAAAGTGTTACCTGGGCTTGTGCTGCAGGAGGTGGTGGGAATTGGGAAAAGATACTTGTTCCTCATCAAGACCAGGGAGAACTGCAGGGAGGCACTGAGTCTGCTTTGCCTTTGTGTTGCACCATGGAATGTCCCTTCTGAAATGCCCTGGGAGTGCTGATGCCAATTCTGAGGGAAATCTGCAAATCCAATGGTGCTGGGCTGTGTCCTCACTTAGTCCCCTCTCACAGGCACAGCTGATTGTGTACATGGCAGAAGGTTGCTCCAAAATGGGTATTGAATCTATTGAATCCTGGGAGCTTAGGGCTCAGGGGTATCAGATCCAGCTGCTGAGTTTGCAGACATTTCATCAGGCTGTTCCCTCTTCATAGTACTAAAGAGCTGCTGAGTTTAGCTCCAGAAAGGAACATCCTTCTCTGGCTCTTAAAAAGCAGAGGCATATGGAAAAAAACAGGTTTGTATTGAGGTGTTTATTTCAGTTCTCTCCTATGCAGAGGTTACAGACTGTCCATGAGATGCCCTGATGCAGAGATGAGCTGGTCTTGCTGCACCAATACCCAAAGAATTCTCAATACTGGTGATGAAGATCCTGGCATTAATCAGGCGATGAATGGGGGAATAAAAGCATAGGCTGTGTCCTGAAGGAAGTTTTCCCTGCTTGAGCCCCAAGTGGGGCTAGTCTGAGCTCTAGTCCTCACCAGACACACAAGTGTCCAGCATCAGGAGCTGTGAGGACCAGAGAAGGCAGGTTGGACCCCTCACACCCCTCATCCAGGGTGTGCAGGCAGAGCCTGTGGGAGATGTCCCAGCCCTGCAGCCCCAGCTCTGCCCTGCTCAGCACTGGATGCGCTTGGGAATGAAGTGGGAGCAGCAAGGGTCAAACCAGACTTCTGCAAGCAGGGCTGGCTGGCTTTTGAAAACACCTGCATCTCTGAGGATGAGTCAGCTGCTTGTCATCTGAATGTGCCCTGCATCTCAACCCGTCCTGCCTGTGAAACCCAGCTGGGGGATGATGCCCACCCTGCACTGACACTGTCAGCTGCTGCTGCTCAGGCAGAACCGCTGGCAGCTGCCCAGCCTGGGCACAGCCACAGCCCTGGCTCTCGACATCAAATGTGTGTCAAACCTGCTGATTAGCAGTGGCTGGAAACAACCCGGTGACATATTTTCCCACTGGAAGCATATCAGTTCTTGGGAGTGTTATTCAAAACAAGAAGGAAGAAAAAAAACCCCAACAAACCCAACGGTTCTATGCACAGATTAACATTTTACTTTATTTTTTTCTTTCACATCTGGAATGACTTTTGTAAGTGTGTTTTCTATTATGTGTTATATATAACACTGCTCAGTGCTCTCTATTGACCCTCTCTGTAACAGTACCTGAGTGATGCACTGCTCCTTGGCTCCATTGATCAGGGCCAGCACCACTCACACCTCCCAAGGCTTAGTGATACAATAGGTACAAAACACTCAATGAGCACTAAAAGGACACTTCAAGCCATAAATCTTAATTTGTCCTTTAAAAATATTTCACACATACTATCACTTCCACTGCCTTGGGTCACTTTGGCCATCTTCCTATGAACCCACATTGATTTTTTTTTTTCTCCAGCAAATCACATTAGTTTCAATAGCAAATAAATCATCATCCTGTTTTCTTCTATAACTAAACAAAACCTCCTGCGAATGTGTTCCCAGGAGACTTGGATGCTGTCATGTAATTACACCCTGTCTGCATGCACAAACAAGTGATATCTGGAACATTTTGCTGAAAGTGTGCCACATTTCAAGTGTGAAACTGTACAAAAAATTAAAAATTTATGTGTGTTTACAAGGAATTTAAAAAGTCAGGTGTAGGAGAGATTAAGAGACGTGATAACATCTTTGGGAAAAATAATAATAGTAATCTATTGCCGTGTACTTTAGTGCCACATGGTCATTATCTTATGATGACTCACATTGCTTGCTGCAGAATATAGTAGGGAATGAACCAGAAGGTGACCAGGAGTCCCCTCAAAGACGTTGATGTGACTTATAAAAGGCTTCAAAGTCCATCATTGGTAAAGGATTTCTCTTGTAGATAATTTAGATCCTGTTGCCTTAGAGTGCTGTGTCCTTTGTGCATCAAGCAGGGTAAATACAGAGCTCTTCCAGAGGAAGCAAGACCCTTCCAAGGCATATCTTGGTTTTCTTGAAGCACAGCTATGCTCAAAAGTTGATGAAGCACCTGTCCCATGACCACTCTGCTTGTCCTTGTGCAAAGACACCAGAGATCCTTTTTCCTCTTTCCCTCTGGGCCTCCCATTTTAGCTCTGCTGTTGATATTTATTTCTTTGGGCTGCATTAGGGACTGGCAACCCAAATGATGGATCACAGCTCTTGTATGTAATGTGCAAACATGGGATGAAACTGCAGAACTTGCCTTAGAGGGATTATTATCCAGAAAATAAGTTCGCTCTGGGGGAAATGAAAAGCTCACCAAATAAAGATGTTTGCAGAGTTTGGCTGAGCTGAGTTGGATCAGGAGAAGTTTATGTACAGGGCAAGTTATTTTGGGTGTTAACTGGGAAGCTGGCAGCAAGGAAGATTGTCTACCTGCTGTCTTATTAACATAGGGGGACTATTTTTTGTAGTGTGGTTTTCTTTTTTCTTATGACAGTGGCAGTTTTTCAATCTTTGGGCATTATTTTGGCATGCAGAGGAAAAGCATAGTCTGGATGAATAGTCCCAGTGTCTGTAAGGTGGCATGAGGCTATGGGCTGCCCTTGCCATTCCCCTTCCACTTCCCTTAGGATGCAACCCTTTGGCTGTAGTGGTTTATTTTGGATCAAGTGGTTTCACCAGACCTAAAGATGCCATTAATGTGAACAGCTCATCATCTGCTCTCTGAGAAGTCATGGAATTCCAAGCAGGACTGCAGCTCTTCCTCTCTGACCAGGACGTGCTGTTGGCTCCAGGCAGGAGCTGATCTACCAGGTCTATGAGGCTGTGCAGGGAAGTCTGTTGGGAGAGGATGGAAGCCCCATCCCCTGACTCATTCAAAACTCATCTGCCTGACAGTGCTGCCAGCAGGGAAGAGCCCCAAGCTGGTGGGAGGAGGAGCAGCTGGGCTGCCTCATTTGCACAATAATTTATTATTTATTCCCTTACCCATTGCTGGGTGTAGCCAGCTTGCTGCACATGCAGAAAGGCTGTAGTAGCAACATGGGCTTCCCAAGTAATAGTGGAGGAGACAGCTACAGGATCCCAATTTGAGGCAAAGTTTTAACAGCTCCGGCATGTTCTTGACCTAAAAATGCTGGCCTGAAGCAGGTGTCCATGTTGAACCACCTGCACAACTGACCAGCTGAGTCACGGTTTATCAAAACACTCTGCTGCTGTGTGCAGAAGGGGTTTCAAATCTGTAAGGCTTAAGACATCTGTGACCAGTGAGTACTCTAGACTAAAAATAATAAATAATACTGAAGACTGTGTAACCTCCCTGTGGTCAGCCTCAGCTCCAGAGCTCAGAGGATGCTCTGACCAACCATATCAAAGCTCCTATACTCTCCACTCTTGCCTTGTAAATAGTGGGGATAATTCTTGGAAGCTGGTATATTTTTAAACTGGGAAATGATTTTTTCCTTGCCAAGACAGGGAAGGGAAAGACTTACAGGGGCGAAGGAGTCAAACATAGTAAAAAGTCTGCATTGGGAATGCCCTCTCCTCCTGCCTCAACATCAGAAGGCAGGGAGGGTGCAAGAATTTCTGCTTCCCTTTGTATTTGAAAAGATTTAGATCTGTATTATTTTCAAGAAAGAAAAAAATATGTGACCTAAACCAGCACAGGCTCCATCCTAGTGAGGAAGCCGGTCTGTCCAGGAAAGGACTTTCTTATCTCAGGATATAACTGAAATCAGGCCGTCGAGGCTGGCCGCGCTCAGAGCGGTAATTTAGGCATCTGCTGGGTAATGCCCTGCTCAGTTTAAAACGTAGTGTCAGAATTAGATTTCGTTCTAACTACACGGCTCAAGCACCAAGTGTTTTGAGGTTAAGACGCGACATTCCTGGCTTTAAAGTTCGCCTGAGAGTTATTGTTTGATGTTGTAAATGGACTTAAAGACCATAGGAGAAGGTTTTTCATTTCAGCCCTGATACAGTAAGCCACTTAAACACTTGCTTATGTCACACTGAAATAAAGGGGATTTATGGACACAGCTATGGGCTTTGCTGAATCAGAGCATTTTTGCTGAGCGCTGTTTAGGGGAAGCATGAAAAATAACCTGTGCAGATGTCCCTGGGTGATGGCGAGCCTGAGCAAGGCTGGAAAGTGCTGTGTGGAGGAAGTGAAGAGCCCCTGGGCAGGCCAGGAATTCTTTTGTCGGCTCCTAAGACAAAACAGGGAAGTCACCAAGTCACTCAGCCTGTAGCTTGCCTTAATTTGTGTCCCATCACTCCCTGTCGGCATCCACACAATGGCCATCCGTCCGAGTGGTGCTTCCAACAGGGTGACACCACTGCTGACACTGTCCCACCTCCTCTCTCAAGGAGGACTCTTGCTCTCTAATTACTGAAGCTGTTCTCCTCTCTCCTGACAAATGAGTGTTTGCAGAAATGGTTGCATCACTTGATGCAGCTCCTCTTAAACACATCCCTGTGCAGATCCCCCTGCGATGGGTAACGTCAGAACCACTCCCTTCCTGCAGGAGAGGAGAGGGTTTTAAGAGCTGTATCTGTAACCATGGTTTTGACAATTTTGCTTCCACTCCCTAACCCATTGGAAAGGACATTAATTTTTCAAGGAGTGGGATAAAGAAGCTCACAGGGAAAGCCAAAGGCCTCGCATGCAATACTTTTCTCTGGTCCTGTCAAACCTGTGGGAGGTGCTGCATCAGTGTCAGCTTCTGTTTTCTGGCCGGTCAATCCAGCTATGGACTGTGCACATATTTCACAGAGCCTCAAAGCACTTCCGTGACAGGGAAACCCACACTGCTTTAGAAGGTAAAGTCTGGTTATGCATCAACCATTGGCTATTTCTCTTCACATCACCATCATCCACATCTACAGGATATTTCTGGGGCCTTTCTTCTCAGCTTCAGAGCTCCATTTGCTACCAAGTTCCCTTAAAATGGAATATTTAAAAGGTTGTTCCTCTTTATTTGAATATGCAACACCTTAGTTCTCTTACCAAAGTACTGCTAGAAGGTGACAAATTCCTGAGAATCCAGCTGGGATACCCTTCCCAGGGGAAAAATCAACTGGATTACAGCTAACCTCTCCTGTTCCAGAGCACCAAATAGCTTTTCCCATAAGGAATAATAGCATGAACAAATTTGAATGAAAAAGTGTTGTCTAATGGGTTCCTACTTCTTCATACTCGGTTCCTGGAAGTGTTCAAGGCCAGGTTGGATGGGGCTCTAAGCAACCTGATCTAGTGGGTGGCATCCCTGCCTGTGGCACAGGGGTTGGAACTAGATGGTCTTTAAGGTCCCTTCCAACCCAAACCAATCCGTGATTCTGTGTTTCTATCCTGTTTATTTCAGAAAGCTCAGCTCATGTTCTGAACTGTGTCGCTGACCTGGGCAAACAGGACAGGCTACATGGACCTCTGCTCACAAGTCAGGAGTCTTGGTCCGAATTAAAATCACTTTTCTGCCTCTTGAAAAAAAATAACACAAACTATTCACCATTTATCTAGGAAAGATTCATGGAAATAAGTAGTGGAAATGAGGACTATGTTAAGAAACAACAGTTTCTCCTGACTGTCTCCCATCCTCAGAGCTTCAAGTCACTGAGGCACAGATGCCTCAGATATTGCCCATTTTAGTGAAAAGGAAGAGCACGGGAAGTGAGTATCTGTGAGGCTTTGGGCTTGGACCAGAGGATGGCTTGAGCAGTGCGGCAGACCATGGTGATGTGCTCACCAGTGCACAGCAGCGGGCAAGCCCCATGGCTGGGACAGGTGAACCAGATTGGCACCAGCAGTTATCTTCCTTCTCTTCATTAGGTATTTTTCGCATTGAGTCACACCTAAAGGACCAGATCTAAGCATTGGAACAGGCTTTCTAGGGACGTGGAGTCACCATCCCTGGAAGTGTTTGAAAAATGAGTATGTGTGTCACTTCACAATATGGTTTAGTGCGCATGGTGGTCTTTGGTTGAAGGCTGGGCTTAGTGTTCTTGGAAGTCTTTCCAACCTTAATGATTCTGTGAGTCTATGACCACAAAAACAAGCAAGCCCCAAGGGCAGAGCCCAGCCAGTGCTCCTCCTCACCAAGGGCAAAGTCATCTGTGGCCATGTTCCCCTCTCTCAGGTCCCCATCAAGGGTCAGCCCCATGGCTCAGCCCTTTGCACACTCACAGCTATCCTCCTCCCAGCCTCCATGAGAAACATTTATTAGGTGCAGTTGCAGACCAGCAATGGGGAGGATGCTCTGCAAACACATGGCATAAAAAGAAAGATAGTCCATTCCTCCAGGGTCCTAAAGTGTGAGTGTAGGACAGGAGATGGCAGATGGATGCAGGCACATGAAGAGGCAGTGCTGGTCAGTTCGACAGGCAGCTGCTTGCCAGACTGGCCCCAGTTCAGCAGAGTGAAGTGCTGCCACATGCACAAAGCTGTGCAGACGTCAGAAACACACTGCTTTTCCTCCCTTCCTCTCTCGACAAGCTTAGGAGTTGCCAGGATGAGAAGGTGGCAAGAAGTGGTCAAGTGGGAGCAGGATGTTTAATCTAAGAGTTTACTGTAATCAGTGGGCTGTCGTCTCTCCCTATCTCCTTTCAGCGGCTCTGTCCAAACAGTGGACAGAGTGACACAGATTTCTGTGGATTCAGCACAGTAATTGCCTCCCGTACAGGCAGTGAGCATTTAGGAAAGATTCTGCCTCCAATTATAATTTCTGATGTGATTCAAGGAAGAAAACGCTGTATTCTTTATTCCTGCAGTCACCAGCTAATGAAACGTGCCATGGGTATTTATAGAACTGACATTGTAAATAGCATTTGCATTTGGTGCCTTTGAGTTATTCAGTGTGATGGCGCTTTCACCAGGAGGGTTTTTTCGTTTTGAAAGGGAAAGGTTCTCTCTGGAGCTGTTTCCTCCCATCGTCTTGGCTGTTTGTGTTGGATGGAGCAGTTCTGTGAGCAGTTGTGATAATTCAGTGACAAAGTGTTGGGTGTACAGGGATTAGCTGAGTGTTGTGAAGGTTTTGGGGCTGTGTCACAGTCAGTTTATAGGATTCTCTGAGACAGTGTTTGAGTTACAGTGAAGATGAATAGAGAGGAGGGCAGTCATCAGGGCAGCTCATGGCACAAAGCAAAACAACCGCCAGCCTGCCTTCCCTAGGAAACCCGTTGTGTAAATATTTGGGTAGGACCCTCCAAAGGAGATTTAAAGTCTTGTGATAAAGGTAACTAAAACGTCCTTTCCCTGAGAAAAACAGCTGTGATTCAGAAGATCCCATGAGTAACCACAAGACAGATTTCCTTTCTGTAGCATGTATATGTCAGGATTTGCTGTCACTGATGGACGTCAAAATGTTTTGCAAAGGTCAGGATCAGATTTTCCATCTCAAGGTGCAGAAGCCAAGGAGCAGAGAAAGAGTGCATGCCCAATGTATGATCAGCCCTCCTGCAGACTAATCCAGCTCCTCAGCCATGCAAACACATTGCTTCAGGTCTTCACATGCTCTACAAGCAGTGTCTGTGTTTAGGTATTGAAGATACATTATCCCTAGTCTTTACACACTCATGTATATAAATGACAGAGCTTTTTAAAAGCACTCGTGCTCAGTTCTTCAAGCACTTGGGGGGTCATGCTGCATGTGCAGGCACTAAAAGAAGTGGCAGATTTTTTGAAAGAAAAATGTGACTTACTGAGCTGTTTTTGGGGGAAAAAAATGTGTTCTGCATTTTGGCACATAATTTCCATCTGAGCTCGTGGCCCATATTCACACCCAGTGCATGCAGCTCACTGCCATATGGGTGAACTGTTAGCACTCAGGAGTGTGTAATACAGTCCCACCTCTTCACATGTCTTGAGAAGTTTTGGAAATCTGAGGGATTGGTGTGGATACAGCATCCTGGCAGAGCAGCAGCTGAGTGAGCAGCAGGAATAACCATGGAACTCAACTGTCTCACCTCACTTGAAATGTCTGAGTGTTCTCTCTGCTTTGAGCATCAAGGACATCTCAACTGTTGGGCTGAACTTGGCTTTTTAATTTCTGGAGTTAGGGAAGAGGGATCTTGCCCTCCAGAAGGAAAGTGGGGGACTGTGTTGGTACAGGAAATCTCACTGAGCTTGCTGTGAAAACCAGGACTTGATCAGGACTGAACTCTCCTCTTTCCCTGTCACATCAAGTATCCTCCTCTTCTATCAGGAAGTCTGCTCAACCATTGTTTCTTGTCCCTTTGCTGAGATTTTGTTTTTCCAAGGTGAAAGAAAAGCTATGCCTTTGTGTCTCCTTAGGTCAAGTTCCTCTTAGCTTAGTTCTCTCTGTCCTTCTCTGGGTAAGAGCCTTGGGAAAGGAGAGCCTCAAATGACTACTGTGGTCTCCCTCCATCCAAAATCTGGTACTCTCAGCTCATCTTGGTGACCTCCTGCTCCCATCCATAGGGCTTTGGTGTTGATTTCCCTTGTCTAATTGCACAGGGAAGCAGAAAGCATTCCCTGACTCGTTTCACAGGAGCCAGCAACAGCCCCATACACAGCAGTGCAGCAGATAGTGCAGAGCAGCCAATTTGCACAGTGTCAGAGGCAGCATCTCTTACCCAGACAGACTGTGCTAAATCGGGGCCTTCTTGCTGTGCTTTGAAATGTTCCTGTTTCTTGCTCTGACAAACTAGCAGAGTTTGTATTGATCCGACAATGCAAAAAAGCACATAATGTGGGCTTCAGACACCTGGTGGAATAACAAAGCAGAAAGGAGGGAGGGAGGGCAGGACGATAGTATTTTAGTTTCTATCAAGTAGGAAGCCTGTCTCTACCTTCTTTTCTTTTCTCTTGGAAAGCACTGCTCATTTCTAAGGGAAATGAAAAGCCCCATGGCTGGAGGATGGAAACGCTGTAGCAGATCTCCAACCTGTGGACCTGCTGAGCTTCAAGGGATGTTCATGAAATGCCGTTCAATTAGTCAACCATCATATGCTGCATTTCAGAGCTTTGCTTTATTCAGATATTTATTCATGTTCCCAGCTGTTTGCATTTGGGATTTCTTTTAGCAGTGAAAGCACTAAGGGGTTATGAAACTCTGGGCTGGAAAAGCATGGAGAGCTAAAGAAGCTCCACACGGGAAGCAAGTGCTTTGCTGAAACACTACAGCACAAAGACATGTCAGCAAATGTTCCCTCTTCCCCTTTTCACCTTCTTTTATTCATATTTCAACTTTGTTATAGCCAATGGAGCATAACAGATGAAAGCTGGACTGTGTTCCCATCCCTGCCATCGCCACAATAAACTCACTGCTTTATCTCTTGCCTTGGATAAACTCATATTAAAGCAGGAATATCAGTGCATATTCCCCATCTTGGAGATGCAGTGGATATGTGAGAGTGAGAGGATGAGGGAGATGTCAAAGCACAGCTCAGGCACTCAGAGTTTTATCTGCTGGGGAAGCCCAGTGAAGGAAGCTTGTGGTCCCCTGTGGCTGCATGAACATGACCCACACGACTCTTGTTCCAAGCAGGAGAAACCATTGCAAAGCCCTTCTGTGAGCCTCTGGTGTAGCTTTACCACTGAGCTGAAAGCTATTTAACAGTGAAAAATCTCGCTCACTGAGTAATACACCTTAGGAGAAGCCATATTTTGCATGACATTTCTTACTGGAGGAAATTCTCGTAAGACAATTTATTGCCATGGCGGTAACTGGCTGACATTTATGAGAAACCTTGTTTTACAAAGCTTTCCTTTGGCTGCAGTGCCAGGGCTCTAGTTGTGCTGATGGAAGAAGAGAAGGAAAGCAATGTTATTTGGCGTACAGGATACTCAGACGCGTGTTGATGGGAATAACAAAAAGGGGGTAAAATCTGCATGAATGACATGGGATTGTGCCTTCCAGAATTGTAAATTGTGGGTGAGGTGAGGAGTAAAGCTCATTTTGACTGAAGTTTTCTCATCATAAACTCTTCATCTTGCATGGTCAACTTGAGGTACAATAGAGTTGTTGGAAGATTTGAATCTTTGCTTTGTGGAAGGGGCTGGGTAAGACTCACTTCGATCTGGCCCCAGGAAAGGGAGAGATGGGTGTGGGACAGAGCTGTCAAGAGGGAGGACAGAAGCACCCTGAAGAGGCTGATGGGCTCCTGTGCTGAGACAGCAGGATGAGGGTGATGCTACTGGAGACAGTTGAGGCTGCAGACCCCATGGCAATGGCCACACATTGACTGGATTCTTGAATGGGCAAAGTTTATGGTGGAGCATCCACCACTGCCTCCTAGATGCCAGCATATCCAGCCCCATCAGCCACAGGAGCAGCTGATTTTTAACCTGCAGAGCTGAAGCAGAAAGCTGAGCTGTCCTCAACCCCCCAAGCACCCTTCTCCCCACTCTCTGCAAGGCAGCTTTGTGTCAGGGGCTCAGCTCAGGTGGCACTGGTGGGAAGAGGTGAGGGATGAGGGCAGGAATGCCCAGGATGCTGCAGCACTCGTGTCTCCAGCAGTCTGTGACCCCCCTGCCAGGATCCTGTGGACCCTCTGCTCCCTTCTGGTGACAATTTAGGACTCACAAATATTATTAAACTGAGCTAGGGATCCAAGCAAAGCACAGGAAGGAGCCTTGGCTGCAGGTGGTGGGTCCCTGGGGGGCTAAGCTGAGCTGTGGGGCTGCGCTGGGTCTGTGCCAACGTGGGTCCAGGTGTGCGTGAGTGTTGTAGGGCAAGCCCATACTGGGGAGGGCTGCCTGTGTGCTGCCTAAGTCATGCTAAGAAAGGGATTTCCAAGAGCCAAAGAGGCTTAAGGCTGCCCATATCCCATTAACAGATAGTGGGATTGTGCCTGTGTCTGAAGGGCTTTGTGGGACTGAGCTGGGATCTGTAACTCTGCAAAGTGAAGTTGCTCCTCACTCACAGTGCTCTGTGCAAGAAAGGGCTTCATGCACTGTAGAGGAGTTCCCTCAGACCACAGCTCATTTATTTCTTAGGACCCTAATTGGTGGACCTTGGAAGTCTTATATGTCATGTACACATAATAGTTTTATTGATATTGTTTGTTAACTCTTGTAATATTTCCACACCTGCTGGTGTGGAAGCACCTTTGGACCAGTACAGTGATGTCACAAGTGGCTCCTGTGGTACATATTAAATAGGATACTCCAAGTAGCACAAACCCATTTCGGGATTCAGGGTCAAACAAGCACCTGGTGCCACTCCAGGGAGCACCATCAGCACAGCCCAGGGAGGAGCCTGGCTCCACAGTACCTGTGGCATGGCTGGATCACTGCTGTTGGGGGACTTGGGGAAACTTGTCTGGTTGTCTCCTCTGCCAGCCAAGCCAGCTGCAGAGCTGGAGGCCTCAGTATGAAACATCAGGGCCCCTGTGCTGCAAAGCACCCCCTGCCCCCATTGCACACACTGGAACAACCTCCTCCTGGCAGCTGCATCTGAGCAGGCACCAGATGCCGCTCCATGACAGCTACCAGGGTGGCTTTCCTTCTTCTCCTTCCAGCCTTTTCTTTACCCTGGTGCCAAAAGAAGGGGGATTAATTTAAAAAGAAATAAGTAAACACAAACCAAAAGGACTGCATCGAATGAAAGCCTCCAACTAGTGCTGTGGGAGACCAGCAGCCACATGCTGAGCTGTAACACCAAGCACCCTGACACATGTTCCTCTTCTCTCTTGCAGATGACGGAGGGTCGCAGATGCCAAGTGCACCTCCTTGACGACAGGAAGCTGGAGCTCCTTGTTCAGGTAGGAGCTGCACGTTTCATCATTGGATAGTTTGCTACAGCCGTGGGTTTTCACCAGGGTGGGGAGAGAAAAGGGTTTTCAGCTGGTTTTCTCAGCAGCTTCATGCTGTGATTGCCTGCAGAGCTCAGGGAAGCTGCAGTAGTGCTGCCTGGGAAGGATCTGCAAAGGCATATCTGTGGGAAGGACTAATTCAAGACATATTTTTACTTTATTCTGTGCCAAAACTGTCCCAGTCGCTGCCAATGAGATAGAAAAACACCTCTGGTCATTTTTAACACTTATTATATCTCTTAACTATGTTTTTGAGGCACTGCTTAGCTTTGAGAAATGCATTGCATCTGCTTAAAATGCTTCCAGCTCCCCTGCTTGCCATCATAAATTGCTGGGGTTCAGTTCTGGGCTCCACACCAGAGGGGAGTTTGCCCATGCTCCCACCTGCACTGGGAATGTGGTTGGCAGCAGAAGATGCTGTGGTGGTCGTGCCACAGGCAGGTATTTCTTGAAGGTTCATGTGTCAAACACAAATATGTATTAAAATAAGTCCATGTTCCATCTGCCTTATTTTTTACTTCTGGAAAAAAAGAAGGAAGACTGGAAACAATGAGAGTCTGGTGGTGGCTTTGTAAGGATAGGCTGGTGAAAGCTGCAGCATCCTACACTTTCCTGACAATATTGGCTCCTGTCTCAGGGATCCCCAATGGGTTAATAACAGGAATTAGAAGAATGTCTTTCCTTTTACAAAGGCTTCCAGAGGCAGCCACAGGCAGCCAAAGCAGCAGGAAATGAAACTTCATATAGCACCCAAATGCCCTGGCTACAGCTGATAAGATGGGAAGGGGGGCAGGATCCCACCCAGCACCAGCAAACCTGAATGGGGATGGCTGAAGGTGACTTGAATGGCCGGAAGCACATTCAGCCTCGCTTTCTGGAAAGTTGCTTAAAAATATAATTACAAAACTGTTAATGGGTAATGTTTTTTAAGCACATAGTCATCTAGGAGGTGAAATCCCTCAGCTGCCCCTGACACACAGTGTGCTCAGAGAGTGCCTGGATAACCATGAGTCAGGCAGTGGTGGAACAAGAATAGCTAAATCAGGATGACTAATTAAAACAAAACACCATACCTATGGTCTCTGCATAGGCTGCACCAGGTTCTCTGATGCTTTGCAGCTGACTGGGGGGAAGTTTAGTCACCTTCATCACAAGGACACAACACTTGGCTTCCTATTTCATCTAAATGCCTTTTCTAATTTTTCTTAGGTCAATTAAAAATTAAAATGGACTATTGGAGAATAGCTCTGCTAAAGCACTGCTCAGTATATTAATAATCACAGCTTAAAATATACTGCAGGAAATCTATGCGAGCTGCCCTGGCCAACCTACTTATTTGGGGTTTAATCAATGACACTAAAAAACCACAGGAAGATGGCAGCCAAGCAGGCTGGTTTGGGAAGATGTGTCCACTTCCAAGGGAGCAGAAATGGCACCACGTGATATTATGGTTTTTTTAAGTGTTTGATCACACCTTCAATGGAATTCCTTGTAATCAATATAGGAAGCAAATTGCTCTGTAAATCACACTAACTAGTTTGCTAGTTGACCCATGGTTGAATTTTATTAGTACAACAAATCGTTTTGCTGTTTTCAAGTGATGTGTGAATGGGGGAAGCTGGGAGGGTGATGATGAAAAATTCATGCCCAGGAAAAGCAGTAACTTCTGTTGCATGCAATACTCAGATCTCTGAGTACCCCTGTGCTCCCATATGTGCAGAAATGCCCACTGGGGCATCTCAGATGCTTTTCTGGCTTAATGACAATGCTGCTAGGTAGCTTCTACTCAGGGTGAAATCACTTTTAGGTGGAGCAGATGAAGAGGAAAGTGGATGTTTTGGGCTTGAGTATGTCTCCAGTATTGATACTCTTTGCAAACATGGTGTGGTAGTTTGAAAGCAAATCAGTGAGAGACTCCAAGTCAGAACTACAATTTAATAGAAAAATGCAATAGTACAAAAACACTGACAGAGTCAGAATACAACCTGACACCCTGTCGGTCAGGGTGTTGGTAGTAGTCGACTTAGAAGGTGGCTGCAGTCCTCTGGGAGTGATAGATGTGGTTCTGGTGAAGCAGTGATCCTGTGAAAGGTGTAGTTCTCTGAAGGTCCAGTGGTGGTGTAGAAGGGTCTGGTCTTCCTCTGGGAATCCAGTGGAAAAGCTGACTTGTGGTGTTTCAAATTCTAGTTTATATCCAGTTAGGGATACATTGGTGCCTCACCCTGGGCGGGGCATCTCACAATGGGATGATGTAGTTTATCAGTGGGACCCAATGGCCCATTAACTGCAGCCATTAGGGATGAGCAAAGCAAAGTGCCCCACCTGGCTCCAAGGGCTGGCCCATTAGAGAACACGTCCCTCAGCCATCAGGGATGAGCCAGGAACACTGCCCCACCCGGCCCCAACATCCCATGAAGATGGTGATAGAATACATACCATTGTAACCTAAGACATTATCCACCCCTTATTCTATCACCATCTATGTGATACCCAAACCAGTACCCCCTTTATACATATATATACATATACAATGAAACTTTACACACAGTTCTCACTTAAAATTAAGTTTCCTTGTGGTACACAATGGGTTTCCCCATCTTTCTGCATTACCCACCAAGTGTAACCAGGTCCTTGAGCAAAAACAACCGCGGATGGGTTTGCCTTTGTCTGAGGTGGGACTAATCCAAACAGTCTTTCCTAAAATACCTCTCATGTGTACCACAGGGACTCTATCTCCGTCCACTGTGTGCAAGGGTTCAGACTGGGCAGGACCAGCTCGATTGATGGAGCCTCGTGTGTTGACCATCCAGGTGGCCTTTGCTAAGTTCATTTCCCAATTTTTGAAGGTCCCCCTGCCAAGTGCCTTCAGGGTGGTCTTAAGTAGTCCGTTGCACCGTTCAACTTTCCCGGCAGCTGGTGCATGATAAGGGATATGATATATCCACTCGATGCCATGTTCTCTGGCCCAGGTGTTTATAAGGCCATTCTTGAAATGGGTCCCGTTGTCCGACTCAATTCTCTCAGGGGTGCCATGTCTCCACAAGACTTGCTTTTCCAGGCCTAAGATGGTGCTTCGGGCAGTAGCATGAGGCACAGCATAGGTCTCCAACCATCCAGTGGTTGCTTCCACCATGGTCAACATGAAGCACTTGCCTTGGCGGGTTTGGGAAAGGGTGATGTAGTCAACTTGCCAGGCTTCCCCATACCTATACTTCGACCATCGTCCACCGTACCACAGAGGCTTCACCCGCTTGGCCTGCTTGATCATAGCGCAGGTGTCGCAGCCATGGATGACCTGTGAGATGCTGTCCATGGTCAAGTCCACCCCTCGGTCACGAGCCCATCGGTACGTTGCATCTTGTCCCTGATGACCAGAGGCATCATGGGCCCAACGAGCTAGAAATAATTCTCCCTTGTGCTGCCAGTCCAGATCCACCTGTGATACTCTCAGTTTGGCAGCTCGGTCCACCTGCTCGTTGTTACGATGCTCTTCATTGGCCCGACTCTTGGGTACGTGTGCATCCACGTGTCGAACCTTCACAGTCAGCCTCTCTACACGGGTAGCGATGTCCTGCCAAATCTCAGCGGCCCAGATGGGTTTCCCTCTGCGCTGCCAGTTGGCCTTTCTCCAGCAATCCAACCAACCCCACAAAGCATTAGCTACCATCCAGGAGTCGGTGTAGAGATAGAGCCGAGGCCACTTCTCTCGCTCAGCAATATTCAAAGCCAGCTGGACGGCTTTAAGCTCTGCGACATGACTCGATCCACCTTCTCCCTCAGTAGCTTGTGCAACTCGTCGTGTGGGGCTCCATACAGCAGCTTTCCACTTCTGGTTAGCGCCCACAATTCGGCAGGAACCATCAGTGAAGAGGGCATATCGTCTTTCGCTCTCTGGTAGCTCGTTATATGGTGGGGCTTCTTCAGCACGTGTCATTTGCCCCTCCTCTTCTTCAGAAGATAACCCAAAAGTCTCACCTTCAGGTCAGTTTGTTATAATTTCCAGAATCCCAGGGCGATTAGGGTTTCCTATCCGGGCTCGCTGTGTGATCAGCGCAATCCACTTGCTCCACGTGGCGTCGGTAGCATGGTGTGTGGAAGGAACCCTCCCCTTGAACATCCAACCCAGCACTGGTAGTCGGGGTGCCAGAAGCAGCTGTGCTTCCGTGCCAATTACTTCCGAGGCAGCTAGAACCCCTTCGTAAGCCACAAGAATCTCTTTCTCGGTTTGGGTATAGCTGGCCTCAGATCCTTTGTATCCCTGACTCCAGAACCCGAGCGGTCGTCCTCGAGTCTCTTCAGGTCTTTTCTGCCACAGGCTCCAGGATGGATCATTCTCCCCGGCCGCAGTGTAGAGCACATTTTTCACATCCTGTCCTGTTCTGACTGGCCCAAGGGCTACTGCGTGGGCAATCTCCTGCTTAATTTGTTCAAATGCTTGTTGTTGCTCAGGACCCCACTGGAAATCATTTCTTTTTCGTGTCACGAGGTAAAGAGGGCTTACAATCGTGCTGTATTCTGGGATATGCATTCTCCAAAACCCGACAGCTCCTAGAAAAGCCTGGGTTTCCTTCTTGTTCGTAGGTGGGGACATAGCAGTGATCTTGTTGACTACTTCTGTCGGGATCTGGCGACGCCCATCTTGCCACTTGATTCCTAAAAACTGGATTTCTTGAGCGGGTCCCTTAACCTTACTTCGCTTGATGGCAAAACCAGCTCTTAGGAGAATCTGGATGATCTTCTTTCCTTTCTCAAAGACTTCCTCTGCTGTGTTCCCCCATACGATAATGTCGTCGATGTACTGGAGATGTTCTGGAGCCTCACCCTTTTCCAGTGCAGCCTGGATCAGTCCATGGTAGATGGTGGGGCTGTGCTTCCACCCCTGGGGGAGTCTGTTCCAGGTGTACAGCACTCCCCTCCAGGTGAAAGCAAACTGAGGCCTGCACTCTGCTGCCAGAGGAATGGAGAAAAAGGCATTGGCAATATCGATGGTCACATACCACTTTGCTGCCTTGGATTCCAGTTCGTACTGAAGTTCCAACATGTCTGGCACAGCAGCACTCAGTGGTGGTGTGACCTCATTCAGGCCACGATAATCCACTGTCAGTCTCCATTCTCCACTGGACTTACGCACTGGCCATATAGGGCTGTTAAAGGGTGAATGAGCCTTGCTGACCACCCCTTGGCGCTCCAGTTTACGAATCATCTCGTGGATGGGAACCATAGAGTCTCTGTCTGTGCGGTACTGCCATCGGTGCACTGTCGCCGTGGCGATTGGTACCTGCTGTTCTTCAACTGCTAGCAGTCCCACAGCAGAGGGGTCATCTGAGAGACCAGGCAAGGTATTTAGCTGTTGGATGTCTTCTGTTTCTACTGCAGCTATCCTGAAAGCCCAACGATGTCGTTTTGGGTCTTTGAAATACCCATTTCTAAGATAGTCTATGCTTAGGATGCATGGGGCCTTAGGGCCAGTCACGATGGGGTGTTTCTGCCACTCATTCCCAGTTAAACTCACTTACTCACTTCAGCTTCCAATACAGTCAGCTGCTGGGATCCTCCTGTCACCCCAGAAATAGAAATAGATTCTGTTCCCACGTACCTTGATGGCATCAGGGTACATTGAGCACCGGTGTCAACCAAAGCCATTAGGGATGAGCAAAGCAAAGTGCCCCACCTGGCTCTAACGGCAGGCCCATTAGAAAACATGTCCCTCAGCCATCAGGGATGAGCCAGGAACACTGCTTCACCCAGCCCCAACATCCCATGAAGATGGTGATAGAATACATACCATTGTAACCTAAGACACATGGGCACAACACTTTGCCTGCCTGTAAATCACAGGCAAAGCCACCAGCATTGGGGTGGTACTGGAGCTGCTCCACTCAGCAGGAGTGGGCTGAGGTTATCAAGACGAGCAGCTCTTTGTCCCAGGAGATCCTCGGTGGACTGGGGTCCCTCTGGGAGCAACATGCACTTTGCTAGGGGAAATCTCACCAACTGACCCATATTGTTTGTATCTTATCATGAGATTTCAGATAAAAGTGGTTTTGTAAGTTCAGAGAACTGTTGTTTTTATTAATGTTACCTTAACTTGTAGCTGAATTGAACTAGAAGCTGTAAATAAAATGTTCATCCAAGCCCAATCTTCTGGCTGTCACTTCAAAGCTTTATTTTTCTGTGGGTGTCTTGCCACAGGCTGGAACAGAGGGCTGGTTTGCTGGGTTTTGCCATGAAAGAAGTTCCTCCATAGCTTTGTTGGGACTTAACATCTAGACCTGAGTTGGCTTGAATTGCTCAGGGGTCAGTCTCTTAAATTCTTGTGTGAAATTTCCTCCTTTTCACCAACCTCAACCTTTTTTGGAGGCTTTTCCATTCCATGAGAGTTTAGGAAAGAGCACTGGGAATCAGTAGAACTTGATTTCTCTCTGCAGGTGAGATCAAAATAGCAGCCTAACCTGGATGTGGCTTCACATCACCTTTCAGGGCTTGTGTGTGTGGTATCAGGTGTTCTGCCTAGAGAAGGGTGCAGGGATCCTGCTGCTGTATTTTCATAGAATCACAGAAAGGTCTGGGTTGGAAGGGATCTTAAAGACCACCTAGTTCCACTCCCCCTGCCATGGGCAGGGCTACCTTTCACTAGAACTGAGTAAAGAATTTCTTCCTAACATCTAATCTAAATCCTTCCTTTTTTAAGTTTAAAATTATTCCCCCTTTTCCCATCTCTATCTGCCCATGGAAAATGTAACTCTCCCTCTCTTTAATAAGACTCCTTTAAGTACTGGAAGGTTGCAGTGGGGTCTCCCTGGAGCCTTCTCCTTTCCAGGCTGAACAACTCCAGCTCTCTCTTCTTTTCTTCTTGGGAGAGATGCTCCAGCCCTCTGATCATCTTTGGGGTAATCATTTTTGGTGTATAAAAAAAACAGCAGAAAAAGTTAGGTCTGATGGAAGGAGAGAGCTGGGTACTGCTCCCTCAAAGGGATGCAGGAGGGCTCCTGGAGCATCTTGAAACAGCTTTGGCCAGTGACTCTGGAGAGCTGAAATTATTTCCTCTCCTGCCTCAAGTGCTGCTGGGCAAAAATAGATGCATCTGGGAACAATCAGGGTGTTTGCAAAAAGCAGTGTATTAAGCAAATGTACTCCCTTTTTGTCTGTGAATTAGCCGTGATCAGACTCGGGGGTTTATGAATATGTCATTTGAAACATATCAATTGGTGGGTAATGAGGACCATACCCTGGGCTGCAGGACAGGGAGTGGAATTGGTGCTTCTGCTCACAGGAGTCAGCAGTGGCTCAGTGTGACAGCTCTGCCAGGCCAGACTGAAATGTTTCAACACCACAAATTCCTTCCCAAAACTGCCAAGACCCTTCTGACAGGCTGCACAGCTATTGCCAGTGGACCCACCAGGCACGTAGGTTTTATTTGCATTACTGTAACCCAAAAGTGAGATTTTGGCTCAGAGGCAGCATTTATAACCCTCTCTGTGAATGTTGGCTTGCTTCAGTGTTGGCACATAATGCAAGGGCTTGGGGTTACCATCATCAGGAAAGAGATCCTGGCTTTACTCAGTCAAAGGGTCTTGACTGAAGTCTTTTCCTCCCAAGTCAAGCAGCTGCAGAGTGGTGCAGCAGCAGCAAAGGAAAAGAAGAAACACAGGCTTTGCGGATAAAACCCTACCCAATGTGTTTTGTCCGATAAATGTTGAAATTTAAAAGGGCTAATCATAAACGGAGACAGAGGAGGATCACATGGAAATCTCTTCCTGAGGGTCTGAAACTCAAAGGCTGTTTGACTTGGGATTAGGCAGATGAGTTGCATTTGGTGTGTGTTTCATTTGATGAATGCCTGTTGAAGATCTGGGATGTGTGGCAAGTTTACACAGCATGTTTTTTTTGACAGTTTTTTCTTTCTGAGCAGGAGCAGAGTGTGGCTGTTTGGATCTTACAATCTGGGGTTTTTTTTTCCTGTTTCTGTTTGATGCATGTTTAGTTTCTAGCACAGTTCTTTTTTTTTTTTTAAGTGTTTGGCTTTATCTAGATAATCTTTTTCTGCAAGCAAGTCCATTTTCATACTTCTGGAAAATGGATTTCCTCCATTCCCCACTCACAGCCTCCCTATCTGTTGTATTATTTCCCAGTGACCGTGTATCATTTGTCTGCTGCACATGGAAGGTTTGTGTTGCTTTATTTAAAGACTTTTGTGTAATTGGCAATTAGTTCCTTTTCATGTGGGTTTTATAGACATGGCTTTTTTTCTGGGATGGCTGAATCAGGCAGACTGGCTTGATCCCAGCTCCTGCATCAGCTGGCTGTGCCTGTTATCTGGCAGCAGCTCCGGCAACTGTTATCTAAAAGTGTTAAGCCTCCTAATTCTTTCTCTCTGGAGGAGCTATTGCAGAAATGGAGCTCATCTGAGGCTCATAGCAGAGCCGTCTGTGGGGTCTGGAGGCTCTGCAATTTGATTGTAGGAAATAACTGGGCAGTTTGTTTCTAACCTTCTTCCCAGGAAGCACTAAGCCTGATTTGGAAGAGCCAGGGAGAGACGGGGAGGTCAGCACAACCCTTAGGTATTTTGGTGATTAACCCACCTCTATGTCCATGTTGACACTTCTTGACTAACTCTTCTTGCAGCATTTCTGTCTCCCAGCTGCCATGCAAGTGCATCCAGAAACACGTTAGCAGTGATACCTGTACGTGCACAGCCCAAGTTAATGGGGTGCACTGAACATCCCTTTTTGCCTTGCTCGAAACCAGCTCTGCTTTGAGGGAGTTAGGAGTCTTTCGGGAGCCCAGGATTTGTTTGCAGTGTGCCTGCCATGGTTCAAAATCTCATCCCAGGAACCACCTCCAAGCCAGACTGGGAGACACTGGAGCTGTGAGCCAGCACCAGGCTGGCAAAATGCCCTGTGGGCTGCTGACTCACTGCCACACAGATGGCTGTCACCAGCGTAGCTGTCCCAGTGGAGATGCTCAGTTTGGAGCACACCGGTGTCCCTCACTCCTCTGGGATCAGCCTCACTGGCACCAGCCTGAGGCTCTCTATCCTGGGGAAGCAATGGCACCTTTGGAGAGCAATAGCTCCACTAATTATGGCTGGAGGGAGAAATAAAGCGCTCTCCTCCCAAGAATCTGTCAAAGTTTTTGCAGTATTTTCAGTACTGCTCGTGATCAGGAAATTGCAATCCATGGGGTTTTTTACCCACGTTTTCTTACTTCCTCACTTCTGTATGCCAATGACCAGGGTGGTTACCTGGGCTTGCACAGTGGAAAAGCTGCCAGGGTTCCCCTTTAGGTGGTGCTGAGGCTGGCACCTGCCAACGTCAGGGGAAACTGCCTGTCTTTGGATGCAGGTTTTGCATGAGGACCAGCTATGATATATCCCATCCTCAGTGTGGGATAAACAAGCCCCAGGATGGCCTCAATCTCCCCAGGGAAGCCACAATAATTGCAGAAGAATGGGGTCCAGCCCTGCTCCCCTGCCAAAACTGGGGATCCTTTTGGAAACATCAGCTCTGGGGCTGATGCAGAAATGCAGCCGCGCAGCCCTGACCGTAAATGGAGATGTTTGGGTTCCAGTAGCTGTCCTTGCCATGGGGGAGAGGCAGCTCTGGTCCCTGCAGAGCACCAGGCTCTGCTCCAAAGCTGTTTTTAACCATCCCTGTGGAAGGAGGGAGCAGCCAGTGCTGGGCTGGGAGCGGGGAGGCAGGAGCGAGCACGGGGGTGAATACTGCCCTGCCAGCCCTGCTGCCCTCCCCTACACCCTTGCAGGAGCTGCCCACTGAATTTATTCTAGGAATTGTCTTTAGGGCATATCCTGCTGGGCATGGAGAGCTGGGATGGGCTCGATGATCCCCTCAATGAGTGCCCAAGGAGGGATACCTGCATCTCCTCTTCCAACCCAACTTCTCCATGCCTGCAGTGAAGCAGCTGAAAAATGTTCCTTTGACTTCATACAAGGGCTCAGAATTGATTTGATTACTGTCCTCTGAGTGGCTCGGAAGGTTGTGGGTTAGTGTGTTGCTCCTCTCCAAAATAAAAAAGCACGTTTTCTGTAGGGCATACAAATAACTGGAGACCAGGCTGAACTTGAATGGAGTTTTCTACTAGGAATCTTGTAGCGGTGGTAAAAACCCCTTGGACGCTCCTAGTGGGCGAGTCCCAATACCTCCCCAGGGATTGAAACATCAATAGTTTAGCCCAGGTATGGGCCACCCCCCTGACTCCTCCTAGTCGATAGTCATTGGTTCTATAAGCTGTTCCTTTAAGCTTGTACTATCCCATTTTTCCAGAGAGTTCTTAGTTCTGTTACCCTTGATTTGTCACCTACCCTTATCCCCTCCCCTGCTCCCATCCCATTGACTGTGATCCCCATACTCCTCCCCAGCTCCGCCTCCCTTCCCTCTCCTTATTGGCCCACTGGTTCTGTTATAAGTCATTGTCTGAGCTAGCTCGGGGCCCTTCAGCTCCGGGACTCAGAAGAATAAAACCATTCTGCTACCCAACTGTCGGGTCCTCCCTAATTCCTCTGCGGTTCCGGGAACAACTCACGACCCACCAACGCTCCTAGTCCCTGACGAGGCTGCGTGTCTCCCTCGTCTGCCCACCTTGCGGTTAGGGCATTCGAGGTCCCTCAGGCGAGCTAGGAGCAACCATCGGCAGGCGGATCGTAGAGTGCCCGGCACGTTTTCTACAGAATCTGGCAGGATATAGTTCCTCACATTGAGAAAATGTGAAAATATTGAATTTGGGTCATAATTTAAAATGAGTTTGAGCTGAAGTGGGCTCAAATATGCCTTCTAGAAAGGAGGCTTTATTTTCCCAAATTGCAGTGTTAGGACTCTGGTTTCTTTCAGAAACAAATCTTGATTTACTACAGCAAGAGTGAGACTGTAGTCCAGCCCAGCAAGTATTTGCAAAATTGCAAAGGAGATGTTTTAACATCTTTGACATTAGACATTATGGAGGTCCAAACTTTGGATCAACTCAGAAGAATCCTGCCAAGCAGTGTCTGAAGTGGGATTTATATCACTGGGACAAAGCACACAATTGCCCCTTCCCAGCCTGTGGCTCAGGGCAGATGAGGAGTGTGATGCCACTCTCTTGACAGGAAAAACTGATCCTGGCCTTTGTGTGCTTCCAGGTTCCTGTTTGAAATTTCTGATCATTTTGAGCACAGCTGTAAACTAAATGTATGGCTGGGCTTGGTCACCATGGGATGGGGAGAGGTGAAGGAGAGATTGCTGTACCAAAAGGGAGGTGGGATCCAAGATTGGCAATTCATGTCTGTGCTCTCACTGAACTAAGAGCTTTTCTGCTGAAAAGTTGTCTCTTTACAAAAAAAATACATTTAGCATTGCTCCAAGGTGAATGTGGTGCTGGGAGCATTCCCAGTCAGCACACCTCCTGCAGACACAGTTGCTGCACAATACTTAGATGTTGTCTTAGACCAGGTAAATGGATAAATGAAAAATGGGCCAGGAGAGCCAGGTGTGCTCCCAAATTCATCCTTTCAGCCTGCAAGGCATGCCTCTGTTGAGCTGCTCTGCAGAGCCTCTCTAATTCCCTCAAAAAGCATCCAGCACTGCCATCCATGGCCTACAGAGCTTCTGGTGTCAGACTGGAGGGCTGTATCTCGGGGGTTCAGTTCTCAGCTTAGGCTCCAGTGAACCCGGAAGTCAAGCCTGGAGGGGAGAGTGCTGGGAAATGGAAATAGAAGAGCACAAGGGCAGAAAATAAAGAAATTTGATGTGCAGAGCTGGGGAGTTCAGCTTAAGAGCCAGAGCGATCTCAGGCAGGGTGAAGGTGGCAAAGCAGATAATCTCAAGGTTGCCCTTGATTGTGAGGGCAGAACTGAAATTATTTGGAATAGGAGGCAGAATTAGCATCTCAGAGGGAAATCCTGAACCAGGCTCACAAACTACAGGTGAAGAGCCTCTGCTGTGCACCCTGGCTTGGCTCCATTAACAACAGCAGAGTGGTGCTGGCCCAAGCTCAGCAGCTCCCAGGTGTGCTGGGTGCTCCAGACTCCCCAGAGCTCACCGTGGGTGAGAATGGACACAACCCCTGTGCTACAGATGGCACTCAAGGGATGGAGCTGCCAGAGGAGAACATTCCAGCAAGGCAGGCTGTGCAGAGCGAGCTGGCAAGTCGTGCACATCAGTGAGGGTCACAGGGAGCAGGATTTGAAGAGGTCAAGTAGGGTGCACAGCTGCAGGGATCAGCAGCAAGCCCAAAGAGGGAACACAGAGAGCCTCCAAGGGGGATCTGCTGTGCACCAAAGGTCAATCTGGTCAAGCAGCTCTAGAGAAAGCAAAGCTGTGTCTGGGAAAGGCAGGACTGGAAATTAATGAAACCCAGCAGGGACAGTTCAGCCCATCCAGATTTGTTCCTCAGCACAGGCATGGGAGGAGCATCAGCAGAAGCTGGGACAGGTGGAGGCAGGGGGCAGTAGCCCAGGGAGCAAAGCCCTGAGGGCGTTGCGTCAGGACTGACCTCACCGAGAGCAGAGGTACTCCTGTGTCTTGAGGAAGTTCGTTGGAGGGAAGGATGCTTCCCGGGTACAGCAGCGCTGCACATTCCCCTCATTCTGAGCTGCCTGGTGGCTTCTGATCAACACTGAGGGCTGGTTTTCCCCTGTGTGCCCTAAGAGCCCTGGAGCTGAACCCTTGTGGTAGTTTGAAAGCAAATCAGTGAGACACTCAAAGTCAGAACTTCAATTTAATAGAAAAAATGTAATAATACAAAAGCACTGACAGAGTCAGAATACAACCTGACACCCTGTCAGTCAGGGTATTGGTAGTAGTCGACTTAGAAGGTGGCTGCAGTCCTCTGGGAGTGATAGATGTGGTTCTGTTGAAGCAGTGATCCTGTGAAAGGTGTAGTTCTCCTCGGAAGGTCCAGTGGTGGTGTAGAAGGGTCTGGTCTTCCTCTGGGAATCCCGTGGAAAAACTGACTTGTGGTGCTTCAAATCCCAGTTTATATGCAGATAGGGATACATTGGTTCCTCACCCTGGGCGGGGCATCTCACAATGGGATGATGGGCCACTAGCTGCAGTCGTTGGGGTTGAGTGAAGTGCCCCACCCGGCTCTAACGACCGGCCCATTAGCAAACGTTCTGCGGCCATCAGGAACACTGCCCCACCCGGCCCCAACATCCCATGAAGATGGTGATAGAATACATACCATTGTAACCTAAGACAACCCTGCACATCTGCCAGGTGCCACGTGAGGAGCCTCAGGAGAAAGACTCCCACAGCAAAGTACTCACAGCCTCATAAGCAAATGAACTGGGAATGGCAATTAAGAAGCAGGGAACGCAACAATTGCCCTCCACAGAGTGAAATGAGGGTGTGATTTCCAAAGGCCTGCGTAATCAATATCCCTATTATCAGTCTTCCAGAATAAATTGCATTTAAACTAATACAGGCTGGGGAGCTATCCATGAGCTGTCAGGAGAGAGATAAGCTGAAGACACATGTTTATTCATACTGCATATGCTGAGAGCTGAATGTTCTTTACAGCTGGCTAAATTGGGCGAAGATATTTAGTAATTTTTTTCAGTTCTTCTGCTAAAATTTGTCAAATACCCTTAATTTTGAGCACACCTGGAACTTTTCAAACTTACTGGGGGGGCTGATGAAAATCCCACTAAAACATCTGGTGAAGGGAGAAAGCTGTTTCCTTTCCTGTGAGCGAACTCCTGAAGTTTTGCAGAGCATCAGCATTTTAAATTGTCCTGCTGACCTCCCACCACATACACCAATACAGGAATGGCACATCCAGTATCTAATGGGTCTGTTACAGAGAAAACATCTCACTCACAGTTACTTGGGAGAAATTAAAAAATTCACTATTTCTGCCTGGCTCAGCTGCTCCAGGGCTTCAGTGGAGCTTTTGTTTAGCCTGGACTAACCTGCCAGGGTCCAACAGTGAAATATGTCATTGTATCCCATGAGATGCTGCTCCAGCCATGGACAAGCCAGTGTCCCCCAGCCTTGCTTCCCCCACCCAGGGACAGCTGCAGGATCTGCTCAGCTGTGAGGCACCAACAAGCTCAACAGTGAAAATAAGTTTAGCAGCAGGATGATGAGGCTGAAATGCACAGAGCTCCTCCTGCTCTCTGCTGCTGCTCCTTTATGGTGGAGTAGCCCTTGTGTTGGTGCCACATCCCATCCCTCACCTCCAGTCCTGGCTTGTCTGATGCAGGTAGTGCTGACATTCACCTCTTTTAACTCAAGGCACAAACAGTGTGGGTGTCTATGCCTGAGCCACGCTTTTAGAGGTGGTGGAGGGAGGAGGGCACTTGTAGGGCACAGCTGAGCTCATCCTAAAAGGGATCATCTGAAATGAGTCGTGCCCCTTTCTCTCCTCAACTGCAAAAAGACTCTCTGCAGTCAGCTCTCTCATAGGTGTTCACACTATGGGTGGTTGTGTGTGGTTATATCTGTCCTGTTCTGGCTCCACCTCCTCCTTTCATGTCCGCTTGGCTGGACAAGAAACCCATGTATTAAATTTAGAGGAGAAAGTGCTAAATATGGCACAGGATAGAAGGTGCCTCCTGGAAGATAGTGGAAAGAGAAAATTGTTTTTTTTTATAGCATGATCTGAGCAAGCAATTTTGAAAAATAATAACAGATGTACCGGAGATGATTCCAGGAGATATTGAACAGTCTAGAGGAATGTAGCTCAGGAGAAATGATCAACGAGGCAGCATAGCAGATTTGCTTTTGAGCAAAGGTAAAAAATGCGCATTTCCAATTGGAGCTAGCATTTCAGGATGGAACATTTCCCCTTATTGCTGCCATCAGGCTGTGCAGTACAAATACTAGGTTGATAGTGAATGGGTGAGCAGCTTGATTGTCTAAGCTGCATTACTGAGCTTATAGAAAATTGTTTTCTATTCCCTTTCCTTTTCAGTCTCAGTGGATGCAACTTAGACAAAAAATCTCAACTTTCAACCAAAAGGCAATTCCTTCACCACAGCACAGTGAGAGCTTTGGCCACAAGTGAGGCTCCTGGGCTCAGGAGCAAATAATGAGCAAAAAGGGTCTTAACTGTCTCGCTGGGAAATTATTTCCTTTCCCTTTCCCTTGCTGCAGGTAACCCAAAGCAGCAGCTGGCCATGGCTGCATGGTGTCAAGTGGGAAGAGTTTGCCTGAAGCAATGGATTCAGGCCAGGTAGTTTAGAGCAGCTCACGTGTGCTTGCACAGACACAGGTCTGAGCATTACACCTGGCAATGACACCGAGCAAAGCCAAGAGGAGCTGGGTCTGGCACCATGGTGCTCCCAGCAAAGGCTGCTGGGGCTAGTTCAGCCCACTGCCTGTGGGACAGGAGGGAAAGGGGACACCTGCAACCATACAGAGGGAGCAGGAGGCTTGGAATGGGCAGCACAGGCATGCACGGAGACTACACTGCCCTTCCTGAGGGAGACCTGAGTGTTCCCCAGTCCTGCTTACCCCCACCTTTCCCTCTACAGTCCCGATCCATTCCCTGTGCTTTTGTCCAGGAGTGTGTTTTTTAGGCGCATTCTCTCTGGATTTGATGCAAAATGCTGTTCTCAAGTGATAGAGCAAATCTCCAACCCCCAACCCTTGCTGTATTTCCAGTGTGACTTGTTGGTCCTTTCTGTCTTTATTTTGGGGAAGTGCCTACTTATGGGGAAGCTTTGGGCTCTGTGAAGTCGAAATGGATTTGTCTCTCTCTTTGGTGGGTTATTTCCCCGAGTTCCCTTCCTCTCCCAGGGCTGCAGTATCTTGCTGACAGCAGCACAGCCATGGTGCCTGGAGGAGTGAGGCAGTCCCTGCGAAGCACAGAAAGGCTGACTGTGGCACTTGTGTCGGCCACAATACTGGATATCATCAGAAAAACCATCAGCTTTTCTAATTTTCAGGACAGAGGAGATGGCTCTTGGCTTGTAATTGGGTCATGCTTTAAAAAAACCTGCATGAGCTCATCATAAGCAACAAGATGTACGCGTTCTCCCCTTACATTCCTGCCCCGACCTCTCCCAAAGAGAGGTCCTTTTAGATGAGAGGTAGTTAATACAGATAGGATGTCTTTTACTTTCCCATCTCTCTGCACTCAGACATGGCTCATTACCATTGTTTGAACGAAAACTCTTCTGTTATTACCTTTACTGGGAAACTGTCCATATTTGGGGAAGAAGAAGCACAATTCTGAATCTGCCTTGGGAGGAAGCTTCAGTCTCTGTTCCGACTTTGAAGCTATCATGGTATCAGGTTAAAACAGATGCTTGGAGGTAGAGCCAGCAAAACATGCCAACTCTGGAAGGTTCTTATCTCTGGGAAAATTGATTAATAGTACAGATCTTGGTTTGGTGACTTATCGCTATTTTGGGGAGGAGTTTCCCTTCCTCTGTGCTGCTTGTCTCCAGCATCCCTATTAGCAGAATAAGAATAATCCCTCCTGTGCAAGCAGGCAGCAGACTCACACTGCAGCCTGGTCCCTGTCACATCTGCCTTCGGGAGCCACCATCCTCTTCATCCCCTGGAATAACACAGACTGAGTAGTACAGGCATCCCCTCACCCTCACACAGGCACAGGTACATTTTGGGTCATTGGAATCAAACTTCCAAGCTGCAGAGGTACCATTGGCTCATTGCTGGGTGTATAACCCTGTAGTTACAGTGCAGGATGGAGGAATTGGGGGTTGGAGCAGGAGGTGCAGCAGTGACTAAATGTGACCTGACGAGATCATGAACAGGCCAGCAACTTCCAGCTCATCCCAGCCCTCCTGCTTTGGCAGCCCAGACAGTGTTAGAGACTTCAGCTTGTCAGAGTGGATCTTGTAATATATCTAAGTTACACTTGTCTCCTGGAAAAGGAACGAACTAAAGAGATTTGCATCTGCCCTTTTAAAGAATAAAATAAACCAAAGCAGCCAAGCTATTTTCACTTCATTTCTCCTTCTCACTTTGAAGCCAGGACAACCATTTAATGCATAAATCTGTTCTGACCCACACGGTGATGTGGGCAAGGCCATTGCTCGTGTTTCCCCAGTCCCTCTGATGTTTATTGGTTTGTTGTTTTTATCCCAGCATCCATGCATCAGCCCCACGCAGCAGCCAGACCATTGCACGGGACGAGCCTCCAGCTTCTGAGCAGCTCAAAGGCAAAAAGATGGAATGTTTGGCTGTGGCATTGGCTTGTGGCATTTCTTGATTACCAGAAAGACTAGCTTTTGGATTAATTTTGTTCTGTCTTTTGAGGACATTTCAGCAGTAGATGCCTGATTAGAATACCTTTCCACTTGGACTGTGTGTTTGCTCCTTCTTCATCCCTATCACTAGTGGACAGGGGATGAACAAGCCTATTTCATGATGTTCAGTTCTTCTAAACTTTATCTTCTCTTTTTGTTTTTATTGTATTTTGAGCAACCAGAGAGTTTATATGTACTAATGTGCTTTAAAGAGGAGGAAGCACCATCCATGCCCCTGACCTGGTTCTTCTGATGGGTACTGGACACCCCTTTCTTACGGCTTCTCACTCTGCTGTTTCCCTCCACTCTTCTCACAGGCAGATAAACTGGGAGCACAGACAACAGATGGGATAAGCCCCAGTAACTCCATTGTCTTTCCTCCCTGCACCCATGTCCTTTTCACAGGCCTTTTGATGCTTCTTCAGCAACCAAAGCTGCATCTGCCTGCTCCACCATGACTTCGGGTCCAGGCTTTGGGATAAGGGGGTGAGATCTGTCCCTGGCCGCACATCATATATTCCTGAGGATGGGTACCCCAGAGCCAAATATTTCTAGAAAGCAGAATGGTGACTTTTACATGTATCTCGGATTTTGTCAAATTATTCAGCAAATGTCACTGAGCTACAGAGACACTGATGGTCAGGCACATTTGCTATGATTCAGAGCTTGTCACAAGCATTTTGCACAGCCCTAGCTCTTGGGCTCTAGTGAGTGGTTTTAAAGCAGTCCATTCCCTGAAAAACACTATGGAGGCAGAGAGCATGAATTACTTGTTTTCACTGTGTGGACAGTTGATCAGTGACAGATGTTTCTAATTGCATTAAGCAAGTGGAAATAATGAGAATTAGATAGCAGATTCTCCAGGAATTTGCATTTAGATTGAGTTACAATTCACTATTAAAGAAGCAAATTCAATGTAGATGCATTGGATCTTCAGCAGAAATGGGAGACGATTATTTTTAATTATTATTAATTACTTAAAAATGAGCTGTGTTACTGTACTTAAAAATATTTGACTCAAGGGGATGACTTAATATGTGCACTTTATGTCTCCCTTAAAATATATGGAACGATGAAATTGTTTATCAACAAACATCTCCACCCCCCCATTACAGTCATATTGAAAGGCAAATGAAAACCAGAGGCTGCCAGAACCCATCTCACAGTGCACAATTTGTCCAGTGCTGGGACGGTGGTGATCGGATCAGGCTCACCCAAACCGTCTGCATCCCTGACAAATTGAATTAAGTTGCACTGATGGAAGACAAGCTGCATCCCCTTTTGGACACCACGCTCCGCTGGGCTTGGCAGGAATTCCAGGCTGATAATCCCCGTGCTGTGTGTTGTGTGGAGCTGAGGCAGAGCCAGGGAGGCCGAGCAGAGGTGGGTGCTCAGGCTGGGGCAGGGCAGGGGCACGAGCAGGGCCTTGGCACGCAGGGAGCAGCAGCATCTGCTGCCTCCAGATGACACATATCTGACAGTTATCTCCCTGTCCATGCCAAGAGGAAATGAGCTGTGGTTCAAACTGCTGGCGGTTTTCCTTTTGGGACTCTCTCTCTCTCACAGCTTTTTTTTATTTTATTTTATCTCCTAGATTTCAAGTTTGGCTTCAGACACGGAAATGTGTGAGTTCCCTGTCAGTAGAGAAGGGATTTATGTGCAGTGCAGATTATTGTATGTCTCTGTTTAGCACAGAATCCAAGCTATAATATTTTTTTAACCAACTAGCTGGCTCAGCTTTTAATTTTTTTTTCCTTTTGCCTAATGAGAGCCTTATCCAGAACTCCTTGAAGTCAGAGTCTGTCTATCAGCTTCAGTAGGCTTTGGATCAGATTTCACATCACTGATTCATTATTAATTACACATCTGGGACTCCCTTTTCAAAGAGTTCATTGTTAAATAAATTCACTTTTAGACATTACAGACTTGGCATTCTTGTGCATTTAATAAAAGTCTGGCAAACCAGCAAAGAGCCATAGGCCAGCTTCTCTTCTGGTACTGATGCATGAATCTCCACTGAGCAGCAGTGGTTTACACTATAAGGATATAACACATCTCTTTGCTCTCATATAACCACTTTCTGTCTGAGACTAAGTCTGTGTTTGAGAATTTTGCCTTTTCTGGGATTTCTCTTCACTTTTTTATAACTTTTCCTACCAGCAAGAGTTCCTCTGTGTATTCAGACACTGCAGGGTGAAATATATTTGCCATTGAGTTTCTTTCCTCTTCAAAGAGACACTGTAATCTTTTTCCTTGCACAAACTGCAGTCACATCTTCAGAGCTTCCTGGGAGGGCAGACAGGCAGGTAAATATTTTCCTGACCCATGTGGCAAGTGGAATGGAACATTGTCTTTCTAAATATATAGAGTCTTTCCCATAGTCCTCAATAACCTAGTTCAAGTCCAGACATTGAAGTGACTGAGGAGCTGCCGTGGAAGCTCTATTTACAGAGGAATAGTTTTAGCAGGGTAATATGAAGCAATAAAGGTTTTCCTTCTGAATTCCATTCAATAGGAGACTATATCCTAGGTGGAAAAGGACATCTTATGTTGTGATTTAATGGCACAAGGTATGATTCCCACTTAGCAGCTGATGGCACAGGGACCAGCAGCCCATGCGGGTGTTTCCTGTGCTGCAAGGATCTCCTAAGCTGCACTCAGCCCATCCTCTGCTTTTGCAGGGCTGCCCAGACACATGGGGGGGGAAAAGGATGGGGTGAGACCTTTATTTCCTCCTAATACAAATCAGAGTTTGGCTGAATGGTCCTGGTTAATACCAATGTCCAAATAAATTGTGGGGATATATTCAGATGACGGCTACCCAGTTTCCAAAACTTTCACTTAGTCAACAACTGTTTAAGGTATATGGAAAGGAAAACCAATAGAAATGCAGCTCCCACTGTTTAAATAATGAAGCTCTGATTGTTGATCAGAGGCAGACATCCACTGAGTCCATGGCATGCTCGCAATGCAAGGGATAAAAAACCACCAAACAGTTGTGGAAGGGTCTGAGAATTTTGACACTGGGGCACTTGAGCCCCTGAAAAGTCAAAGCTAATTCCCTACTACAAGTCAATAATTTCTCCTGTTTTATCATAGAGAATGACAAAACCTTTTCCCTGCCCAAATTCACCTTCTTCAGTTTTTCAGAAATCACATTAAATGCAATTATTCTCATCACCCTCATGTATGAAGTGCAAATCTTTCCAAAACTGCAGCCCTGTAGCATTAGAAATTATAATGTCATTTACTCCTTGCCATACAGCAAGTTTTGGGTTGGTCCACAGCCACCTGGTAGGATATGAGGAGGGAGAGATGAGAGAGATCTGTCACACAGGCAGTGTGATTGCTGGCCAGTCAGCAGAGATGCCTTCACTTGCCAGGGGCCATCAAGACCTCCAGCATCATTTTCTGGAGGTTTTTGTGCTTCCAGCATCTGCCAGCAGCATGACTGATCTCCAGGCTGGCCCAGCTTCTGAGACTTTGTCACTCAGTGAAATTTAGTGGGAACAGCCTCTCTGATATCCTTGCCCACACTGCTGCTGTGGGATCTGCTCCTGCCCATCTTCCACATTGGGTTTAATGAAAGCAGGAACAGATACAGTTGCCTAATCACTTCCATCTCACTTTGCAGTGAGGATGTGTCTGGGTAAGACCCAGAAAGAGATTTTCTGGACATTGGCGAGGAAGCTCAGCCTGTGCTATGCCATGGCACATTTGGACACTTCCCCATCCACAGGCCAAGGATCACTCCTTTTCAGAAGCCAGGCTGCCTTTATTTGCTTTCTACCTGTCCTGCTTAGAAAAATTTCCTCAATTCTCTATTGTCTCCAAGCTTCTCCTTTCATGGTTCATTACATTCATTGGCTAATTCTACTATCGCCCCAGTACGTGGGTCATCACCCACATTTGTATGCATTTACATTTTCCAATTATTTTCTTAGTAGCTGTTTATCACTAACAGTTTCTACCCTGCCTGAATTCTCTCCTAACCACTCTGTCTTATTTATTTATTTTTCTTTTGCAGGAAAAGTAAAAAAGATTTTGTTATTGTTGTTGTTGTTTTTGTGGGGTTTTTTTAATAAAAGACACTCACTATCTCATCTGGTCATTCATTTCACCCTCCTTCTTTATAAAGGAACTGGTTTATTACCAGCACTTCTTTTTACAAATATCAGGGGAAATAAGCCTTTCTTATTCTCCCAGTAATTCCTATGGTGAGCAAGTATTATTTTGCTTTCTTTTCTTTTGAGTTGTGGCCAATTATCATTTTTCTCCATTGCCTCCTCCTTTACTTATGGGGGTTGGAGTGTGACATTAGTGAGCCTGGAGTCAGGAAATAAAGCCCAGCATCCCTGTCCCGTTCCCATTCACCTTCAGGGTTGCCTACAAGGCATTAGAACAGAGCTCTGAGGAGGGGGGACTGGTAGGACCCATTTAGGCTCCTGGCTGTCCTGATGTGCACCAGGATGATCCATCTAGAAGTGGAGGCAGGACTTGCCTGTGCCCAAGTTTTCCCCACTGAACCTTGATCTGTTCCTTGAAGTGTCCTCTCCCTGTCCTTCTGCTATTGACATGGGCAAGTGCTGGACGTGGTGACTGCTGTGACTGACAGAGGGGACCAGACCAGAGGATCCAGGCAGCTTCCTTGCTGTGTCCCAAGGCACAGGGAGGGACACAAACAGTTGGTTGACTTCATATACAGGTTCTGAATGTACAGACTCAGTAGGGAAGACTGCAGAGTAGCTGAAGGCAGGGTAAGATTCTGTGCTCCTGTAGATGAAAAGTTGTTGATTTTTTCCATTCCCTCTGACATAACCACGCTTCTATCACAAACCTAATCCTTGGTTATATCTTGCATCTTCTGCTGACTCAAGAAGCAAAGTCTCCTCTTGGGTGCTCACCCAGAGTGGAGGGACCCTCTGTCTTACAGGACAAGGTGTATCAGACCCTGCCCCATGGCCCAGCAGTGTCAGGGGCCAGTCCCAGCCACAGCTCTGGTGAACTTGAGGACCACACTCAGGCACAGGAGATTAGAGGCCAGACTACCAGTGAGGAAGTAAGTGGAGTATCACTGATTTCCTGTGCCTTGGGAGCTGGACCTACACAATGTATCACACTTTTACTTGACTTCAAGGTTAAAGCAGCTTCTTAGCTATCCCATTTCTCTCTTTCCCTGGCCACTTGACTCCCCATAACATCTGAGCTTTGCCATCAGGCACTGAGCAATGTAACCAACATCTGGCAAGTGAAGTTCAGCCTCTCTCTCCTGACCTTCCCAGGGGAAGAACTGTCTATCTGATGTGTAGTATTTTCATAGCATGATTTACATTTGAGTGTGTTAAGCCAGGACATTGTGGTATGTTCCTAATATAGCACTGTTGGGGAAGATGAAATAGGAAAGCCTTATAAATATGATTACCTAGCAAAAGATGCTGAGAATGTAGAAACTATAAGCAAGATTGAAATGAAGACAAGCTTTGAGATGCCAAACCGCAGTTACTGAACAACTGGAAAACAATGGCATGGTCACTGCAGGTAATCCCCCCTTTGATTAAACAATACCCTCTGCTTGCAGACAGGTCCAAGGGTCAGAGCAGACCCTACCAACCTAGCAGAGGGTCCAAAAAGCAGCTTTTAGAGTTTAAAATATAACACTGTATGGTAATGCAACAGTTCTCATAGGCTGTATGCAAATGTTATAAGATTTGTAGTTTGTTCTAGATTGGTTAATGAAAATTACAATATTCAGCACAGAGGATGATTTATTGTATTGTAAGCGACAAGCTCGCTCTCTTCTCTCTTCTTCTTCAACCTCTCAACTCTCTTAGATCCTTGCTCTTAGCTCTTCTCGCCTCTCTGACCTGCTCCGAGCTGCGTCTGGCAGCTCTCAGCAGGTCTCTTATATCAACGTTCTTTTACAATAAACCTCATGCTCTACAACTCGACTTCAGCGATCTCTCGTCTGTCCCGGCCATCTGAAACCGACCCTAAAACTCCACATAGCACAGATGATTAAACTGATGAGAACATCCAGGAAGATCTATGTGCTTCAACTCCCAAGTTCCTTAGAGGAGGGAAATCCAACATTGCTGTATGTATGGAGAATGTGTTGGTGGAGTCAGCTCTTTTGACTGCATCCCTGAGTACAGATAGAGAAGATGAATGCACAAAAGCCCATGCACCCACTATGCTTCTGCAGGCATTCACCTTCCCCAGTCTCAGCACATGAGGATGTAGCTTTCATTAAGTTTAATTCATTTTCCTGCACTTACAATTGGTGTGTAAAATAGAACAGGATGATTTAATCCTATGCATTGGACCTAGCATTATTATTTGCTATATTTACTTTTATTAACATTAGGTTTTCTAACAGAGGGATTTTTAAATAAATGGTTTTAATGTGTTTAGAAAATGTACTACAAAAATAAGCATTCACTTAGCTTATTAAATATTTTCAGCGATGAAGAAGCGACTTTGAGCAAGGATGGAAATAAACATCCTTATTCAGGAGAGATTTTTAAAAAGCAAACAGAACACAAGAATGCAGCTAAGCTACTATGTCTTGGGAAATTATTTTTCCTTTTCCACATCAGCAATAATGGATCAAGAGCATTTCCAAGCACCAATTTCTGTAGGCGGCATGAAGGGGGATGGACATTTCTACAGTTGATTTGAAACTGGATGAACTAGAGTGCTTCAGAGGTTTACAGTCGGAAAGATAAATGGATTGTGTGAGCTGTCCAATTTCATTATGTGCCCTAGCCAAACTCTTTCTTTAATGTTTGATAGAATTATGAACAAATATTTCAAAATAAAAATGCTGACCTCTGTAGTAATTGTTGTTGACCTTGTCAAGGTAGGTTTAATGCTTTAAAAGAATATCAACAATCTCTCAGTGATGATGCCTGAAGGATTTTTCTGCTTTTCTTCTGAATACTTCTTACACTGTTCCCTATATTCACAAGTATTAGCATGCATACTTGTGATGCTTTAGGTGATAGTTTAGCCTGGTTTCATGGTGTTTAGTAGGCCGGTAGACTAAACACCCCTGAAACTATGTAGAGTTAGAAGACCAAACACTCTATTTTCGTAACCACTCAAGGTCTCCTAGTAGGACAGATTTTGTAAACTAGAAGTTAGCCCACCCAGGCCCCTTATTGGGCCCTCCTGGTAGATATGCTAATGTGTAGAGTCGTTAATTGTATACTCGATTGGGGGGACGGGGCTTTTGCGACGTGTTCTACCTGGACGGCAGAAGCCATCGAATGGGATCCTATTAAAATACCGAGGTCAACAACCCCCAACCCTCTAACCGTGTCTGAGCCTTTATTTCCTAAGACCAGAAAAAGGCATCAGTGATATACAACTTCAACAGACGCTACCAAATCGAAATATATATAGAAGGCAGCTGGTTATTCATACTGGCTGAGCTCTTATCAAGCCCCATTGTCAGCTGAGTGTGAAATGGATTCCTGCCCAGAAAGCTGGCTCTGAAGCTTGCTTCATGTTCAAAGTTTGATTTGCCACATGTGATATAGTCAGATGATTTAAAACACAATTGACTTACTTGCAGCAGTTGACTACCCTGTTTCAAAATTATATGCATCTCCAGAAACTGAAAGGCAAGTACACATGAAGACCCAAAATACTTTAAGCCAAGCATTTACAATACCGATTATCTGAATAAATTTGTCACATACTTTCCTAAAGTAGGCCACCTTATTTCCAACCCAGAATGCTGCACAGAATGTCAAATCCATGTCTTTTGTTTTTTCCTTTACATTAAGACAAGAGTTTGAACCAAAGCCCCGTACACAAACCCTCTTAACTCCCCAGTATGTGGAATTTGCATCTTGAGCTGCTTCCGTTTGTGTTCATTTAGCACCAATCTCGAGTTGGAGAGTGCCATCTGATCTGACCTCTGTATCTGTCATTGCTGCATATTACGTGCAAAGGAAGGTGAAAAATCTGAGCCCCCAGTTCTGTGATAAAACCATGAGATATGTTTAGCCTCAGTAATATCATTGCATGCTTAAATTGATTACAGATAATGACAATGAAATCCATCTCTGTTGCAGGGGCATATTCCACAGGTAAAATGCCTTTGTGTTGAAAAATGAGACTTTTCTGACTCTTTGCAAGGATGAGGGAAAGAAGAAAGAGTTGCCTGGTTACTCAGGCTTCTTTCAGGCTATGGGAACATGATATGCTATGGCCTTCTTCAGGTTACCAGTGCTGATACAGCTGTGCTGCTAAACCATGGAGATCCAAGTGCCAAACACACCCAGTCCCAGTGACGTGGAGATCAGATGGAGCGGGAGAAGCTTAAGCCACTGTGACCTTGAAAGTCGTGGTTTGCTTTAAAGCACAGATGCTTCACTCTGCTGCTTGTATGAAACTGATGGCCCTAAGCCAGTGCAAAGTCCTCCTGTGTGTGGGTATTTTCCTTCTGCTCTGCTGATCTATCATCCATATTTTTCTCATTTATACACACAGATCTCATAGATGCTTCATGCATGAGGAGATGGGAAGCTACCAAATACATCACTAATAGGTTCAAGACATTGAGGATGATTTAAAGGGCTAGTGAATCTGATCATCACAGATGGGAATGGCTTTTCTTCTGCTCTAAAGGAACTGAATTTGCTTGAAAGTTGCTTGTTCGGGTCCACATAAGTGAGTACCCTTTTTTTTGCACCACTCCTTCTGAGTTAGCGCCTCGTAAGTTTGCTCCAAATTCCCTGAATGTTTAAAGAAAATCAGTCAAAACTATCAAATTCGGGATGGATTTTCTTTAAAACTGTATTAACCCACAGCATGCAGCTCCTGATGATACTATAAAATTTCTCATGGAGTTGAGAGTAGCCTCCTGAAAACACAGTATTTGCTGGAGTAAGCACATAGCGAAGCAAGCAGCCAGCCAAGCTTGTCTTCAGGAGTGTCTTGTAAAGGTCAAACCAGATTTGATGTTGTGTTAGGTTTTGGGAGAAACCCAAAGAAAGATAATAGAGGAAGGATCTGTTTCTTCCAATAACCCAAAAACAAATCTAGAAAGTTTAAATAAAGAATAATAAAAGTTGCATGTGCAAATTGACTTGGGGCAACTTTTTAACTTGCTTCAGTGATGTTTTCATGGCTGATTAGATGAGCTGGCAGTGACTTTGGCAGAGCTACAAAAGCCGGTTTTACATCAGTCAGCACAAGGAATTCCACACTTTCCATCAAATTCCTCCAAAAAAGATGTCTGCTTGCCCTTCCAATCTGGGTTTACTTCTGTGGTTGGCCAGATCTCCTCAATCAGTTCATGCTCCTGGCTACAGTTCTGTTGGAAAGGACTCAAGGGTGGCTTGAGTCCTCACACGAGGTTGCCCTGCGAGATCTTTCTTACTGCTCAGAAAGATAACCTGGGAGATTTGTGAGGATTTTGACCACTTTCCTCTGGAAATCTTGTGCAGGAAGGATTGCTTGTGCAGGCACAGATCAGCGCTCTGGCACACAGGAGGTACTCTGGGTGACACAGGACTTGACACAGATGCTCCATGAAGGGGATGTGCATCGAGCCTGCACATCCAGACTGCACAGCTCAGAGATGCAGACTCTTGGGGGATCCCAGGAAGAAATACTTTACAGTGTGCTGCTCCTGCTGGCACCCCATGTAGTCAGGGCAGACCAGGACATCAGTTTGAATGCCAGGCACAGCATCCTTTCCCTCTCCCCAGCCCTGCAGGAGACAGAGAGGCAGATTCTCATGTGGGATGTAGTACACTAAGCCATCAAATCTCCTTGCACTTCAGGTCTATGGACAAAAAATATGTGATCAGAACCAGGGCCAGCCCCAAACCTGGGATTTTCCTTCTGCCATCCTCAGCACAGCAGCCAGGCTCTTTCAGCTGTATGTGGGGACATTACCTGCTCCCAGTGGAGACAGAGAAAGGATGGAGTGGGCAGAAGGCTAAGGGAGGGAAGAGGGAAGTGCTGAGGCTTTTGTCATGGATGAGAGAAAGATCTAAGCATGGAGCACATTTCCTGTCCCAATACCAGCTGCAGCTGGCTTGTCTCTTTGGGTGCAGTCACCTGAAAACTCTGCTGCAGTCACAGGATGATACAGATGGCAACAGAGAGGAATGGGGTCACTGGGCATCGACACAGACCCCTTCTGAATGGGGGAAGAGTGCAGCTGCCTCTGCATCAGGCAAGAAGGGGAGGAGGGATGCTAGAGACCCAAAAGTGTATTTTTCATCCCACCAACTTCTTCTCATTTTGGTTTTGACATGAATTTGCCATGCAGACTTGGCCAGCTCATGCTCTTCGCTTTCTGTGATTGCAAAATTATTTAAGCAGATTCCCATTGCTAATATGTTGGGGAATTAGAGAGTATCAGCACTGCCTTCTGACTTAAGATATGGAGTGTCAGGTATCAGCTGAATCCAGAAATGCAGCTAGCTGTGAATATTTCTGAGGCAACTTGTCAGTAAGGTGTTTCTAATCCTTTTACCAAACAGACTTTTTTTTGAAAGCTTGGGAATTGTTTTTGTCTATTTTTCTCTGACCCTAATAAATCTTAATTCCCACAACTTGCGGGTGTTGACTTTCCAAGAAAAAACGTCAGTGGCACTCTGTCACCACCCTCCACATTCCCGAGGCGGCTGCTGGAGGCACGTTGTCTCATTTGCTTATGTAAATGAAGAAAAGAGATTTTTAGAGCCAACCACTGACTCTGGGAAGGAGATGCTGCCTGTGCCAGCACGAGCTGTGCTCCTGCCACCAGTCCCCAACACTGACGGAGTTCAGCTGTTCCATGATAAAAAATAAGGCGCTCCCTCTCCAGGCATTTTGCATTTCAATGAATAATTTTTCACCCAACTACATCCCAGCCTGCTTTGATTATGTGCACTCCATATATTGACATAATAACATGGAGTTGAGGAATAGATGATCTTTCCCATAAGGGGAATTGCAGCCCCTAAAGCCCCAAGGCTTTAGCCTGAGCAGTTTTGTACAATATTATTACCCTCTATTCAGATGACATGATGACCAAAAGGGCCGTTACTGAGTATTTACACAACATCATATGGAGTGACTTCGGATTTTTCTTTTCTTGGAAATGTGTTAAATGGGTTAAATAAGAGGATCACATAGCTGTTGGCAGACCCAGTTTGACGATAATTGCAAGTGAGGGACAGTTCAGTGGCCCCTGGATGAGAGAATTCCGTGTTTCATGCATGAGGAAGCAGAGGAGGGAAGGAGTTACAGTCCATAGCTATAATGGGGCAATGCACTGCCTAATGCACACAGGTGAGCATGGAGCATTTGCTGGCTTTCAGCAGATAAGGCTGCTGGCCAGTGAGTATCTGTCCTGGGTTAGGCCAGAGGGGTCAAAAATCTAGGAAGTGATCTGTGCTGCAGGAAGGAATACAACTTCCTTCCTGCAAGAGAGAGCCAATAATCAGGTAGTTTTAAAGATTGATAAGTAAGTAAACCAATTAAAAAGTTGATCCGCCTTCGAGGAAAAAACCGTATATAAGCAGAGACTCTCTAAAGCTCTTCCTCTTTGGACCTGCTGCTGCTGTGTAGAGAGGAGCAGCTCCTGCTTCTCTCGCTGGTAAGGCCTCAGCTTTCCCCCCCCCTTCTTCCAAAAGGGGGGGGGGGGAAGGGAAGTTGAGAGCGCCGTGCCGCTGCAGCCAGGCATGGGGGAGGAAACGATTGAAATTTTCAGCAGATCCAGCTCAGCCGGTGTGTCAGCTACACGAGAGAGAGAGCCGGGCCAGGCAAGGACCAGGCCGGACTCCATCCAGCTCGGGCCAGGCCCTGCCCTATCACCCCGGGCCCAGATGGCCCCACCAGGCCAAGCCAGCTTGGCAGAGCCAAGCAGAGACTCTTGAGAGCGTCTGGCATCCAGCTCGGACCTGTTCAAACAACCCGGCAAAGAGCACGTGATCCTCACACTGCAGGAGAGAGAGAGAGAGACAGAGATTAACTCTCTCCATGCCTGGACTAAACTCACAGACACCCATCCTTCCTCGCAGAGAGAGGAACGAGTGAGGACATCAACATAGTGCAGCGCAGAGACTTTACAGTCAGTGAGGAAAGCAGAACTAATACTTACAATGAGGTGCATGAGAAGTTACTTCAAGAGTAAAGCTGAAAACTCTTTTAGAGAACCATGGTTGGGGACTGAGCTAATAAATTCTCTGTAATATATAAAGATATAGTCCAAAAAGAAATGTGAAGTTCTTATTGCAGCCAATGAACTGAAATACCTAAGTACAGACAAGTAAGTGTTGAAAAAGTACAGCCTGATGAAAAACTAGAACCAAGAGAGAGGAAAGGCTGTGACCCAGAGCCCTGGTCCCGGGGAGAATGCTAAAGAACCTGAGTTGTCAAGAGAACCTGTGTTGCTAAGCACAGAAAAAAAGATTTTCTTTGTTGCTGCAATTAAACTGTGCATCCTTAAAACAGGTACCCTGTAGACTGTTCATAACCCACCATAGTGGCTGTGGGAAGGCTACTGGTGTGGGAGGGATCCACCATTAAGCTGGACTTTGCTCCGGGCGGCGGCTGATAATGAAGCAGAAAACCCATAAAAACTGTATTTTTCTTACAGAAAATCCATAGTGTAAGCAAAAAAAACTTCTCTCCCTAAGTGAACTGGAACAAGAGCTGTTTCTGAGGTGGTAAACTAACTAGAAGTCGAAGTGTTGTCTTTTGTATGTTGTCAGAGAGAATGAAATAGAGAGGTGGGGAAGGAGGGGTGGTCTGAAAAGTTTGTTCTAGTTTTTCTTAGTTTTTTTTTTCCTTTTTTCCCTTTATCTTAAGTATATTAATAAAACTTCTTTGTACTTTATAAAGTTTAAGCCTGCTTTACCTACTCCTAATCCTCATCTCACAACAAACAATCAAGTAAATATAAGTAAGTGTGCTAACATTTAACCACAAACCTAAATAAGCAAACTAAAACCACTACATTCAATGGTGTTTCCGCCCGGTTTTCAAACCAAATAATAAACAAATTGATGAGAGTTTAAAATAAAGATTGATTAGAATAATAAACAAAACATGTATTAAAACACAAGATAAAGTAAATGATAGTAAAAACTGTGTATTGTAGTAGTCATATAAAGTCTAGAGGTGGAGGTTTGTGTAAGAAGCTTTCTGTTTAGTTTAGTAGTTTTTCTTATTCTAAGTAAAGATTGTATGATTAATGTAATTTTGATAATAAGTCTTATATATAGTTTTTCCCGAAGGCGAGAGGTGGAATGTCCTGGGTTAGGCCAGAGGGGTCAAAAATCTAGGAAGTGATCTGTGCTGCAGGAAGGAATACAACTTCCTTCCTGCAAGAGAGAGCCAATAATCAGGTAGTTTTAAAGATTGATAAGTAAGTAAACCAATTAAAAAGTTGATCCGCCTTCGAGGAAAAAACCATATATAAACAGAGACTCTCTGAAGCTCTTCCTCTTTGGACCTGCTGCTGCTGTGTAGAAAAGAGCAGCTCCTGCTTCTCTCGCTGGTAAAGCCTCAGCTTTCTC
>JAVTVJ010001692.1:0-185764 GCA_034509425.1 Eopsaltria australis | reverse complement strand
AAAAGGGGGGGGGGGGGAAGGGAAGTTGAGAGCGGCCGTGCCGCTGCAGCCGGGCATGGGGGAAGAAACGATTAAAATTTTCAGCAAATCCAGCTCAGCCAGTGTGCCAGCTACACGAGAGAGAGAGCCGGGCCTGGCAAGAACCAGGCCGGACTCCATCCAGCTCGGGCCAGGCCTTGCCCTGTCACCCCGGGCCCAGATGGCCCCACCAGGCCCTGATAAACAGAGTTAGAACACACAGGGCCTATATGGACTTCTTTACTGCCCTTATCTCCCTGGTGTTGGAAGATAGGGTTGTGTCTGGTTTTAGCAGATGATCTAATTCATGGGGAGGACCTGGAGTTTGCTTCATTAGCAAATGCTGATAGTCAGTGGAGGGGAATAATTGTGCGTGAAGCACCGTTTGGCACTTTTATTTCCTCCTGATTACACTGCCCAAGACTCGAGCAGACCAAAGAAGAAGCACTGTTCCCTGCCTGGTAGGACTGCACGGGGCACAGCCATGGGAAGAATTGCTCTGCATTCATGCAAACCATTCCTTTTCCACCTCACCTCTCCTGCTGATGGACTGGCCACACTGCATGCATTCCCCAGCCTACATTGCAACTCAAGCTGCCAAAAATATGTTTTTCAAACATTCAGCCTTTGAATGTTGAGCAAATTTTGACCAAATCAACAGGACTTGAGAGGCTTGTTTGAACTAAACACACTTCACAGTCCATCCTGCAGAAACCAAACCTGCTTACAGCTAAAAACCAGTGGTTTGAGTCCTGGAGCCTGTACCTGGCCACAGCCGGGTTATAGCACAAAATCAGTGCTGAGCACCAGTCCTGCAGACAGTGTTTAGCATTGGCTTAGCAGTGTCTCACCTCTGCATTCTTGTGCTATATGGCACTGTAAGTCCCTCCAGCAAGGAGACAGTGGATGGCAGCAGTGTTTTTAACCTGATGAGATGAGGCAATGCTTGGTGTGAGTAGGTGCCTGGTTCCCACAGCTCAACATGTGTCTGTGCTGGATGGATTTGGGCGGCACGTGTCTGTCCATATGTTGGAACTATACATTACCCAGAAACCTTCTGCTGCAGAGAATTAGGGAAAAGCTATGACATGGGGGAGGGGGAGTAGATAGGCTTGTTTGACAGTTAATAAAACAATGAAATATACTTTGTGTGTGCCTGAGTTTCTAGGGACGTACCAGCAGCTGCTAATACCGTGTCATCTGTTTTTTATTCATGGCACTGCTGAACTGTGGATAGATAATCTCTCTCTATAACTCACTCATTTCTAAGCTTAATGGGAAGCTGTCATAGAGAAACATGCTTCTCTGCCGAAAGTGGGCAGTCTATCTCTCACTGGGGAAACACATTATTCCAGAGTTCTTAGCTCTGCTCAAATCCCAGTAACATTGTCTTTTAATTATATTGAATATTTAATACTGGAATGCTTGTGTTTCTGTTGTATTTTCCACAGTGACTGACAGAAACAGCCCATTCTGTCTCTGTCAGATAGAAAGGTGCTCCACCCCTCTGGTCATCTTCATGACCCTCCTCTGGACCCACTCCAACAGGTCCATGTCTTTGCTATACTAAGGGCTTCAAAGCTGGATGCAGCACTCCAGGTGGGATCTCACTAGAGCAGAGGGTTCTCCCTCAACCTGCTGGCCACACTTTTTGTGCTGCAGCACAGGACACGTTTGGCTTTCTGAGCTGCAAGCACTGAATCCTGCCCAGCTTTTCATCCACCACTGTCCCCATGCCCTTCTCCACAGAGCTGCTTTCAATCTCTTCATTCCCCAGCCTGTATTGATACCAGGGGTTTTCCTGACCCTGTGTGTTGCATTTGACCCTGTTGAACCTCATGAGGTTCCCGTGGACTCACTTCTGAAGCTTGTACAGGTCCCTTTGGATGGCATCCCTTCCCTACAGCTTGGAGTCAAGCTTCTCCCAGGCTATAAGAGATCCCTCTCCCCAGAAGCCCTCTCCTCCTCCTCCCATCCTGTGGCCAGCACATACCCATAACATGTCAGTATTATCACTCAACCTGTGTGACAGTGTGGCTGGTGTTAGGAGGCACCAAAATGGGGTTTGCATGTCACCTTGAGCAGCAAAGTCTTGCTGTGCATCACCTGTATCTCACCTCCTCCTTTTCCTCTTTCCTGCACTGGGGAGGTCTCCCATGAGCAAACCCCAGCCTGCTCCCCTAGTGGGTACAGCAGATCATATTAGTGAGCTCATGCTAATATGAACTCATCCAATAAATACATCAAAGAGCCATGAAACTCTGGGATTTTGACATTGAATCAGTATGAATCATCATTCCTCATGCAGCCTCCCCTTTCCAAGGAGCTCTCAGGCTTGTCCTTCCCCTCCCTACTTGCCTTCAGTGCTCTCTATGCTCTGTTGTTGTTCAGGGAAGCTGCCATCATGTCTAATTGGGAAGGGACACCTGTAGAGTGCCTCTGTGCAGAGATAACTGGAGGGCATGGAAGAGAGACTCATCCCCTGTGGTTAATTTGCCAGTGCTGAGTGCTCCTTTAAACAGAGGCAAGGACATACAGACAGAGCTTGGGCATCGTGTGCATTGAAGTTTTCTTGGTATAATTTTTATTAGCACAGGCTGTGCCTGTAGTTTGGGTGTGGAGTGGACTCTTTAAGCAATGGGGAATTGCAAGGAGATATCCCTGGAAGTGTCAGCCAAGTGTGATCCCATATGGACCTTCTTGCATTGCCTTTGGTGCTTTTTCATCATCTTTCTTCATGGCAAGTTCAAGCCACAGAGCTGCTACTGAGGCTCAGCCCTTTCCCTGCTACCTCCCAACACCACTAATAAAACTCTCCCTTCCTCTAAGTCATTATTTGAACAAACTTCAGCTGTTTTGGAGGGCAGGGAGGGAATGAGTTCACTGATTCAAGCCTGCAGGATTGCAGAGAGTCTCAGCCATGTGCTCCCTGTGCTCCTCACTGCTGAGGCTTTGTGGATGCTCTGCATTATCGTTTCAGACAAGCCTCTCTGGCATGGCCCAGGGAGCAGGGAAGGATGTCTGGGTCATTCTACTAATGAGGCAGCCCCTAATGAGTCCGTCTCTGCTCCCCTGCCTCTCCAAGAGGAAAGGAAGAAACCTCAGAGTGCTCTGAAGTCAGGCTTGACTTCACAGAAGAGTTGCCTGCTCTGCAGAGTATCAGGAATCCCCTGGACAATGTTTGGTGCCATCATACCTGGCAGGTGGATGCTGACGTATTAAGTTTTGTAGAAAATGTCATGTTTGCAAGTCCAGGAAGTCCAGGGTGCAAAATGTAGCTTGTTCCAGGCTGGAGAGTACGAGCATGGATCCAGAGCCAGGAAAGCACTCAGGTTACTGCCATACAGAGAAGCCTCAGGGACAGGGTTTGTCTAATAAATGGTCAGTGTCTGTGCCAGAGACTCAGATACACAGGAGTGTGGGTCCCTCAGCCTTTCCTCCTGGCAGAGTAAGCACTTACCAGGAGCAGACTCTTCTTCCCCAGGGCCACAGCTCCAGTGTGCTGGGACCACAACTGGGTCCCTGCTGATTTCTCTAGTAACAACAGCAATTGATTTACAGAGCACTGTTCTTTACATGCCTTCCTGCAAAGAGGGTCCTGTAGTGGGAGGGAGCAGCAGGGGATTCCCTGGCTGAATAATGCTGCTCTGACAACCTACCCTACCAGCAAAGCATGTTCAGCCCTCGCTGGTCCAGATGAAGGATTTCTCCTGGTGTTACCCATCCTAAGCTTAGGCCAGCCAGCTGCAGCAATGTCAGCCCCACAGGCTGCGTTTTGTGATACTGGTTACATGGAGGATGCCAGGAAGGTGTAGGTAGGAAGGGGATGAGGAGCAGCAGATGTAGAGGGGGCTCCACACCTGCCTGGGCAGCTCACAGGCTGCCACAGTCCAGCTCTGTAGCTCTGCATCATTGAGAACATGGTTCAGTTTCTACTCAGAATGCCACCTGTTATCCTGATTTATTCCTGTGGGATACACAAGGTACATCTTGCTGACCATCCAATTGTATTGAATCCAGAAGGTTCCAGGCCCACTTTCTATTGATTTCCCTGCTCTCAGAGACCAGTCCCCATCTCCTTCAATGTGTCTGTGATGGAAGTTTTATTAATGCAAAATTTTCCCTCTGGAAAATGAAGTCCAGAAATTAATAATTAATTAAACCAACTTGCCACAGGCATTGCTAATGAGCTCTTTGTCTGCGCAGCTCACATGAAAGGAGGTCATTGCTCAGCCGTTCCCATTGCGAATGGCAAGAAGATTAACCGAGAACATCGAGCATGTGGGTCTCTCCTGAGACAGCAGGACAGACTGCAGCTCAGCTTCTGCCTGCCTGCCTTTTCCTGCCTTATCCCTGCTGTGCAGGTTTGTCTCGAGCAGTCTTTACTACCTGAAGAAGACACCTTCCTCCCTTCCCCTCCAAACACTTGGGTTGCCTGTCTGTGTTGGGAGGACACCAGAGTCTTTCCACTGGAAAGGACAATAACCTTGCAGAGCTTAAGGGGAGAGCAGAAAGTAATCTTGGAGGGGACTAGCAAGGCTTAACTTCACTGCCATAAGCCTCTTCAGGGACTCTGGCCCATAAACTAACCTGGCACCACTCCAGTGCTAGGTCTGCATCTATTGTTCTTTTCCCTTATCTTGCAAGGCAAAGGGTTATCCTGCCTTATCTGCTACCACAGGCTTTGGAGGAGGCCCCACGGCAAGGGCACTGGAAATCATGCCCCTGCTGAGCCTCAGGGGGCTGTGCTGGGAGAGGAGCATCCACTTCTGGGCAGTTGAGGTGGGAAAGCTGTCACACCATGCTGACCACCTCTCCATGGCTTTTTCAGCCTGGTCTCACTCAGCAGAAATAAGGAAGCAGCATGTTGAATTTGCCCATCCTGGGAAGGGTGGCTGAAGGCAGGGGGTTTTGGGTGCTGCTCCTCACTTAGCTGGGGCTGGATGCAGCAGTGCATGGGGCAAGGGAAGTTGAACATCATTTCTCCATGATGTGGCTGAACAGCAGAATGGACTTTCTCCCTTGTCCAGTGTCCCTTGTGGCAGTGTTGTCTGACTGCAGCAGAGGGACCCATACCTTCCCCATGTCCATGGGCAGCCTGTTACACATCAACTGTTTATTGCTCTGTTCTACTTTCTTGAAAAAGCTCAACCTTTAACTTCTATGTGCTCAACCCAGGCTTGGGAAAACTGCTGTGTTTGAGGCATGATGTTTCACCACTCTTTCCCACCCCTGCCCTCTCAGGTGGGACACCCAGCCAGGCTGACTGGTGGCTCAATCCCACGCTTGGCAGCACAATTACTTGTTTGTCAAATAACTGAGTCACGCAGAGCACTGGGCGCCAGGCATTGACAGCCACGCAACTCCCAGCCTGCAATCCACTCCAGCATGGGGGTGCCTGGATTCACCTCCACCAACTGCCCCCACCATTGCCTTGGCCATGGAGGAGCCAGTCCTGCCACGCATTCCCACCCCTCCCCTTGTGGTAGCCCTGGTCTGGGAAGAAATCCCCTTCTGGTGCAGAGAGAATTTGGCCCAGCCAGGAGAGAAAGGAGCAGGGACCCTTGGGTAAGGGCAGGGGAAAAGCAAGGCTTCAAACTGCACATAGACAGGAGGAAACAAACCCCTCTTCCTCTCTCTCCTTTAAAATTTGTGCCTGTTTGTCTGTTGGTAAGCTTAAAACTCACACAATGCCCCCAGTAAGTATCTACACTGAGCCTGTGTATCTCTGAATTCACCTGGCAGTCTTACCATCCTCTTCATCACAATATTTGTGTATATCATAAGTCAAACTGTGGCTTGTCCTTAAAATGCTCTGACAAAGAGAGATTCATCTTACAGGAGACAGGGATGCTGCATCCCAGCACAATGCCAGGGGAGAAGTATCTGGGGAGCCCACAGTGAGACTGGTGTAGCTGCTGTGCTCTTTGTTTGGGTCTTTGATGGGACTCAAGGGGATCTGACTGTGGTCCCATGCCTGGTCCACTCATCTCTGAGCACCATTTGGGAGCTTGTTCAGCAGTGAAGGTCAGTGCAGCTGGCAGTGTAGTCATAGCAGAGCCTCCAATGGTTGTGCCTGAGAAGTCAGGCTTGGGAATTAAAATCAAGCTGGTTGCATCCCACCTATTTGTTATCTGCCTGGCTGTTCCTCCTACACAGCAACTTCTTTCATATTCAAGGGTTGCTTTAAGCCAGGACTGCATTTAGGCACAGCTATTGCTTCTTTCTTTGCTGGCATGACCTAGAAACCCCCCCGTGCATTGGATGTCCCCGTAGGGTGGGTAGAAGATGCTGTAATGCTCATATGAATGCCAGGGAAATACACAGAGAAGTCAATTTGTCCCAGCTGTGTCAGATACTGTGATAGTGCTGGGTGTAGGGACATTTTCAGAGAGCCTGAGAGTCTTATGAATCTGTTTGGGAGTTAGGTACAAATCAGGGTTTTTTCTACTATAACTGTGTTGGTGTTTATGGGACAGGAGCTGTTGATAAGGACGCCAGGGTTGTGATGTCCCTGCCACCCATTTTCTGCACAGCATCATCATTTCACCTCCATTTAACAACAGGTTCATGTCTGGGGTAACTGACGCAGCTGCTTGGCAGACATTGGGGCAGTCAAGCCTGCAGACAGTTTTATTTTCACTGAGGTTTGCAGCACAGAGATTTGTAGACCAAATCCTTATAAGCAGTCACCAGGGAAGATTGTTGGGATCTCTGACCCCAGCTGTGCCAGTACTGCTGTAACAATTGCAGCTCTGGGACCTGGGGCTATTACAGGCTGCAGTTACCTAGATCCTTTGTACCCTGTTTCCTACAAGTGACAGTCAGGATGAGAGCTGTGCTATGGCCACGGCTTCAAAAATCTGGTTGGAAAAACTGGAGCCCAGCAGAGCAGATGAAAATTCGTAAATTGCAGGAGAACACATTAGAGTTAAAAGACAAATAAGGTTTTGCAGAAAAGGTAGTAATGAACCATTCTCTGTTTCTTTGAGCTTGGCTTTTACTGTCTTACAAAGAGTATTTTGAAAGTGTGTGCTACTTCTCTATCTTTCTTTCCAAGTGCCTGAATTCGAGGATATATCCTTATCTCTATATGACAAGCAATAGTGAATGGGAAACTATTTTGTTCTGTCATTTACTTCTCATTTGGTCCTGTCACATCCTATCTTTTGGCACTATGTATTTTCTTAGTGTTATGAGCATATATCTGTGCTGTGTGTGAGAGAGTGGATGTCTGAATCGTGTTTGCAAAGACCCTTGATAAAAAGCTTTAACAACTAAAATTATCAGAGAGGCAGGAGTGAGCTGGTCTTGGTAGATCTGAGCACTGGCAGGCAGCAGATCATCTGTCTGCAGAGACATTAAGTGCTGAATAGGTCAGAATTGCCAGGTTTTTAGTATTTACCTAGGAGGGAAACTACTGCTTATTTCTAGGAGCTAATGTTCCTTGCAGATTTAGCTTGAACACCAGAGGGAACATAAAAGCAACAGCTGTGGAGTAGTTTCAAGGATAATGTTTTCCTCCTCAAGCACAGTGCAGTTCTATCCAATTCTCCTCATTAATCACTTTCTTTCATTTTTGTTTTTCAGCCAAAGCTTTTGGCCAAGGAGTTGCTTGACTTGGTGGCATCTCATTTCAACCTGAAGGAGAAGGAGTACTTTGGAATTGCATTCACAGATGAAACGTAAGTGTGAGAAATCAAAGACCTAAGAGTCAACTCTTGGTCACAGAAAATCTTGGTGTAGAAACACTGTGTACACCAAGGTCCTAGACCAAGGTCTAGAGAGGCATAGACCAAATTACCACAAAATTTGAGGTTTTATTGTAAGACAGGCCATATCTACCCCCAGATTAACCAACAAGAATAAAATTTGCATTGAAGAAACATTGAAGGTCTGCCAAAGGCTATGATTAGTCCCAGACTGTGACCCCTCAGTGCTACTGCACCACCCTGTTACATTTTTCCAGCTGTTTTCTCTCAGGAGTTACACTGTCCTTGGCAGATGGACTGTGTCTTGTATGGACACCCACCTTGGTTTGCAAGAGGTTTTTTCTTTGTATGTTAATCAGGAAGAGGCTTCCCACACCTAAATAATTTTTAAAAACTAAGATTTTCAAGCCAATGCTGTGTCCCCAGAACAGCTGAGTCAGTAGTATTGCTGTCAGGAGCCAGTTTCGCTCTCCTGCTGAAGTGGCAGGGAAATGTAAATTATCTGCTGCAATAATGATTCAGGATTGGGTAATGAGAGGCTGCTGGATAATTGCACAAACATATCTGCATTCATCTCAGCAGCAATCACCCCTCTAAAGTAAATTCCTTTGGCAAGCACCTGCCTTGGGCAGCCTGAGGCCATCTCAGGACACAGCTCCCAGGATGGAGGGATGCTCAGCAACAGGCATGTGCAGAAGCAGGACCCAAATCAGATGAGATCCCAGAATCCATCCCAGCTTACTGACATGAGTAGCTCAGCCCTGTAGATCTCCAACTCAACACAAATTAATGAGACTAATCCTCCAAGGAGCAACAGTAGGAGGCACTGGCCTTTTATAAAGCAGGAGGAAATTGCTCCTACCACAGTGTTTATTCTTGGAGAGGGCAAGTTACTCAGTGGGTGCTGCCTGAGAGGCACAGGAAAGCCATGCAGGGAAGGCAAAGCACACTAGGAGATGAAAACGTTCCCTTAACAGTCCCAAGAGCACAGGTGAGAAACAAGGCACATCTCAAACTGTAACCAGAGAGCAGCTGAGCCAAGTCCCAGCTCTCAGTTCAGCTGGGCGGGCACAGGGCTCCCCTGGGAGTGCAAGGGAAGCTAATGGGGAGGTGTCAGCAATTAGAGAGAGCCCAGCCTCCCCTGGAATTTCAAGGTTTTACTGGGTGAGCAAAGACATGGGTTAGCAAAGGGAGGAAGCGTGAGAGCTGACAGAGGTTGTCAAGGCAGAGCTTGGAGATACACACTGGATGCAGATGGATATACACTGTCCAGGCAGGATTCAAAGGGTTAGATGATGGCATCCACTCGCTTGGTCACCTTCAGACCTGTAGATGGAGCAGGGTGCTTTTCAGGAGATGCTCAGCCAGCCCAGATGAAAGATTTGGGGACACCCTCATTAAATCAAAGAAGTGCAACCCAGAAACAAGCAGCAAGTCCTAGCTGGTCTGAAGCTGGTCTGCAGCCCTTCTGCTGTCCCATAGTGACTCTGACTTTTGCACTGGGGCTTCTTCAGTGCTGAGAAAATAACCTTGACAAAAGTATTTCCTCTTCAGTTGTAAAATGCTTTGAATAGAGTTGGCACAAACAACAATTGGTTTATTTGACTGGACACAGCAAAAGAATATACCTGGGGCCTTGGGCAGAGTCTTGGAAATAGATGTCCCAAGCCAACTTCAGAAAATAAACTGGGCTGTCTATACCACAGATCTTAACCTGCAATGTGAAATGGAAGTTTGAAAAATCCCCTTTCTTCAAAAAGTAGTAAAATCAGTCTCTTAATGTGTGTTTGCAGGGCACATAACCGAGACCTTTACCTAATACAGACCAGGAATGTAAAAAGAAACCCTTTAATTCTGTGACACAGGCCCTCAGGGAGTTCTTTCTCTTCACTCTCCACTGAGTTTCCATGTGCTTTACTTGAAGGGGGCCCATAACCAGCTAAAACAGAACAAGCCTGGTTCATAAATGTAGTCTGAGGTTGGCTAAATGGCAAGTTTAGAAAGAAGAAAAGCCACTAAAGTATTAAATCAATTCTTCTATTTAAGAGTAAAAGCTCTATGAGAGTAATTTATTTAGAAATTATTTGGGCTGGGGATTTCCATTCATTAGTTGTGCTCTATCATGACAACCTTAGAAGAAAATCAATAGGAACAACCTTTGCGTTGGCAACTTAATAGTTTATTGTGATAATATAGGGTCATTACTGCATTCAGCGTGACTAAAATTAGATTGTCAGACTATTATGGAGGAGAGAAGAACGCCTCCTGTTTTAATGATCATAGGAACGTTTTATAGCGTGAGCCATTAACTGCGGGAGAGCACAAGTCAAAAGGGTGTCCCTGTGCAGCACGAGGGGACAAGCTTCACAGGAAGCCAGAAGAGCAAAAGTGAAAAGGGTTGGGGAAAGGGCTTGGTTTGTAGTTCAGCTGGTTATGAATCTCCGCTAACCACCCTTTCCATTGTTATCAGCTCCTCCAGCATTCACTGAGAGCAAGTGGCCAGGATTACCCTTCTGTTCACTGTAGACTCCCCATCTGGGCCATGGGCAGGGTTTCCACATCCTTTACTTGTCCTTAGGTCTGAGTCACCTGCTCCATTGAGAGCTACCAACTTTTGCATCCCACAGCTCCCCACAGAGCAGGGTAGCACCTTTCCCTGGAATATCCTCTCATCCCTGGGACCTAGGGGGAAGCCTATTTCCACCCTCCAGCCATGTGGCAGAGCCAAAGTGAGGGAGCAGGTGTCCCAAATCCTGGTTGAACAGCTGGTCCAACGGAGGGTGCAGCTCTCAGAATAATGTCCTGCTCTGGCACTAGAGCAGTTCCTTTATCACCAAGTCCACTGCGTTGCAAAATTTGTATAGTTAAACTCTTATGGCCTCATGAGCTTCTCAGCCCCTTCAAAAGTAATTGAGAAAATCTGTGAGCTTAAAGGGTTTTTTGTTTGTGTTGCAATTGATGGAAATATAAATAGTTTATATGGTTCCTATTACATGAATTGGTCTTTCTCAATGTCCATTCAATTCAAAATGAGTCCGACACTGAAGGAGTGTGAGTTGGTTTATTGGTCCAAATACCTTTATAACACAAATCAATGTGGATCCACTTTTCAGAAAACTGGACACTAAGCAGAAAACCATATAAACAGAACCACCTGGAGGCAAAGTACTCATTGATGTGTCATCTTTACTTATAAAAGAAAACAGAACTACTGCACACAATCGACAAAATGGACCCTGGGCACCAAAATCCATACTCAGTCTGTATCCTTAATGGACCCAGTTTCTTGTCCTAAAAGTGATTATGTGGTTGTTATTGACACACCAGTTTAACTGCCAACATAAGTACAACCAACAGAGGGAAATTATCTGGCTTCCAATATTCAACCTCCCTATAGATCCCCCAAAAGTGTTTGCACTATTATTTCTGAACACAGATAGAAATATCAGAATGGACAAATCAATGGTGATAATGAAACAAAAGCTACTTTGTGTCTCTAAATTGAACCGTGAAGGAAATCCAGCTAGACATGGGCATGTATGAATGGGATCCCAGTGCAAGCTGCCTAAATTGGTCCATGAAAACTGTCAGGATTACTACATGCCTGGGGTTATATGCCCATACTTTTCCCTGTCTTACATGGGATTGTGCTCCATGAATAGTTCTGCTGACAACAGGAAGACAGATTCCAGAGCAAAGCATTTTGTGGTGCAACAGTATCGGAGTTTGGCTCCCTGATATCCACATTCACAGGCAGATACCAGTGACTGCTCACTGCTGCTGTCCTCTATGTGCCACGTATGCATGCTTGAAAACAAGGAGTTAGGTGACAATCTGCAGTGCTGAAGCCCTCAGCGATGAAAGATTGTAAGTAGTAATTGAGTACAGTGAGCAGTTAGCTCCTGGCAGGGATTTAAGTGACCCCCCTCCTCTGAAGGAGCTTTGGATTTAAGCTCCATGCAGACGAGACTAATGAAACTCTTCAACCTAAAAACTCAGTGGCAATTAAATGTGTTATCCAGTAGTCAGAAATGTGTACGTGGGCACCATAAATGTGGAACTGGTATGCATATGTATATATATATGATTATACCAACCAGTTTCTCTTGTTAAAATGCAATGAAAATTAAAAGAGCAAGTCTTTTCAACATAAGAAATATCTAGAAGTGATATTTTCTGCTGTGCACCATGGCTTCTCAACCCTTCCTTGTGCATGTTAGGCAAACCCAGACATTGCTGTTGAATAAACATAGAGGTAGACAGTAAGCCCATTGTCAACAACTCGCCCTCAATAGGAACTGGTGTCTGACACTATCAGCTGCTGATGGCTGCTGTGTTGGTGATACAAATGCAACTGGACAGGTTCAGCATAGGATGTCAGGTTTGATGTGGCTTTTCCTTGCTCTGACAGCGTTTTTTACCGTGGCCTATGTGGTAAATGCTCAAGTTGTACTTCGGCTAGGAATGGGTGAGCATGGCTAGTTTCAATCCCATGTGTAACTGTGGCCTTTACAGCTAATTTCAGCCTTCCTGAGGCCTGTTAAAAGAAACATAACAGCACTTCATGACAAAAAGAATAGGTAAAATTAGATTTCAGGAAGGGAGATGCAGAGGGAGATGTAGATCGCTCTAATTTTTTGGGTGCCCAGGCTGAGAATTTTTCGATGGGGATTATTTTCTGGCAGCCTGAAGCATCTGCCTTTTAAAAACCAAACCTTCTCAAAGTACACATTTGTGCAGAACAACAAGAAATCATGCAGGGATCCCACACTAGCACTGGATGGCTGCATCCCAGCAGCAGAAATGACCCCCTACATCATACTGCATGCCCAGCTATGCATCGAGCCCAGAGCAAGACCAGTTGGTTCCTACATCCAGACAAGTTAACATGGCCATCCTCACCCTGATCCCAGGCTGGGCAGACTTTCCCTCAGCCCCTGTACTGCAGTGGAGACATATGAAGTGACAATTTGGCTTGAAACTCTGGATTAAATCACCCCTTTCCAGTAGCCACGTCGCCAGCGAGTCTGTGCCCCTAACACACAGTATAGGCCGCCTTTTATGTAAAGTGCAAAAAATAGAGAAAAAAATTATTGAAAAACTTTATCCAGAGAAAAAAACTGTCTGAAAGTTAAAATATCTTGGGGAGAAACACATGGGTGTCTAGAGCAGGGGATATAATAGGCTTTGATCCTTTTGTACACCCAAAGATGTCCAGGATGAGTCTGGAAAGTCTCCAAATCCACATGTATCACTTGTACCTAGTTGAGACCTGGTACTTGTGCAAAACAGGGGCAAAGGCTGCTTAAACTGAGTGCCTGACTTCTACATGGCAAAATCTGAGGAGAGCTTCTTTCTAGAAACATTGATCCTGAACCCATGAGAGTGTTGAGTGGAGCTCACCAGTAATTTTGAATCCCTTGGTTCAAAGCAGAGTGCTGTGCTCAGGTGAGCACACACAATGTCCCAGCAGAGCTGCCTGAGCAGGAAGGTCCCTGAGCTGCCCATCCTCTTCTGCACCTCCATAAGCCTGGGCAGCAATAGGGAAATTCTCATTGAACCCAGGCGATTCAAAGCCTCCTGAAAGTGCTACTTTCCCCTGTATTTATTTTTCTGGGAAAGATGGAGTGGAGGAGCTGTAAATCCAGTTAAATTGCTACAGGGATATCATTGCTTACTTTCAAAAGGGGCTTCTCAGTTGCCCAAAGCTCATGCACATGCAAACCCTTGTGAAAGCTGAGTGTGTTTGCTGTACACAGAGTACATTGGTAAGGCTTGTGGCAATTCTAGAAGTTAATTTAATGGGTTTTTTAAAGCAGGCTCTTTTTTTTCCTTTTTTTTCATTTTCAGTGGAATGAAGAATTATTCTTGAGAATTAGCATGAGCTGGTGAATAGGCACTGGAATAGAGCTCAGGACACCTGAGTTCCATTTCCTGCTTTATTTCTTTCAAGATTTTCCCCAAAATCATTTCAATTCTCTCTCCCCTTGCTTATCTAGACAGCAGAGTACTGAAGGCAAGGGTTGCCTCTCCCTCTGGGTGAAATCTGGTCTGACTGAAATCAACAGCCAAAAGCTCACAGGATGCAGCCCTAGCATCACTGAAGGCAATGGCAAAATTCTGGCCAGCTTCAGTGGGGCTTGAATGTCACCCTAGGTATTTCTCCAGTGCCTAATTTAACAGGGCCTTTATCTCAGCTGGGCAGCGAGATGCCCCTATAATACAAATAATGGTATTTATAGAAGTATCTCTTATGCACACACAGTGCTCTACAATGTGGGGAACATGACAAAGAACAGAGCTCCTGCCCAGGAAAGCTTCCAGCAGCAAGACAGGAATGGATAGATTATAGGAGAAAATAACAACGACAGGTACCATCTAGGCAAAAGAAAAGCAGCATGTGGTAATTGGAGCTGGAACGCTTCGTGGAGCAGCTGTTTTTCAAGAGCTCTCTGAAGAAGAAAAAACGAGGGCTGGCCAAACTTAGAGAGGGTATTGCAGGCATGTGGGTGGTAAATAAACTGAGGCTGTAGAGTCAGGTTTAGCCTTGAGTGAAATACTGCAGGCATCGTGGAAACTCTTAACCATAAGGATTTCTAATGAAAATCTTGACAGACTTTTAATGATACAACTGCTCCAGAGGCCTGTAACAAAAAGGTGAAGCTTATAACATTTTGGGCTGTCCTGATTGCTCAGTGCTGCCAGCTTTCACCCTGACAGATTGAACTTAAGCAGTTCGATTCCCAGACTGAAACATTGCCAGGATGATATCGCCTCTGCTCCTCAAACATTTACTGTGTGTTTTTCAAATATCGTGCAATAGTCCAGGGCAAATAGCATACATTTTGGGTAACATTTTGTAACACCTTAGATCTCATTGCTGTGAGGAGTGAGAAACCTCTTTGGTGCCAGGCTCAAAATTGTCTCTTCTCTTGCCAGGGGACACTTGAACTGGCTTCAGCTGGACCGCCGGGTGCTGGAACACGACTTCCCCAAAAAGTCAGGACCAGTTGTTTTGTACTTTTGTGTCAGGTAAGTGCCTGATGGCAAGCCCTTCCCATGGGATACAGCTACAGACAGCCTGTTTCCTGGAGGCCAGGAAGTGAGGCTGTCAGTCTCTCAGAAACACCTGTGGGCAAACAAACACTTCCACAGAGGTTTCTTTGGAGCTCTTTGGCTTTGCAAACTCTTCTCACACAAGTGTAAACAAGTAGTATCCACACCAACATGCATAGCTGTCCACAGGGAAATGTTGTATGAGGGCAAGATCAGATGTTATGTATTTACACTTCTACTTGTGGGCTTTGGGCTGGAAAGTCCAAGCTGAGTAGGGTGGCAGAACAAAGCCCTCTTTCTGCCAGGATAACCTGCTTGAGCCAGCAACCTGCAGGGAAAACACTCACTTCCTCACTGGTGAGCCATCAGTTTCCTCTGGATTGTGCCCACAGTGGGCATTCTGTTAGGGACCAAATTAATCCCTGTACAGCTCTGTCATATTCACCTTCTGAACTCAGTGCTACAGTGAATTACCCACAAATAACAAATGATGGCATTTTATGGCAGTCAGTTGGTTTCTATATGGCTGGACCAGACAATAAAAGTTTTAATGAAGATTATGGCAGTTTTGGATCTTCAAACTTCATCTGGGATTTTTACAAGGAACTGTTAGTGTTTGGAAGCTGCTGGAAGCTGCCAGTGCTCTTGTGCACACAGTGCCATTGCCTCCAAGGGAGATCTTTTCTGAGAAGACAAATTTGCTCCTGCAGCTTTGAAATGCCCAGAGAGAGGCCGGGGGCTGGGATGGCATATGTACAAAATTAGGTTGAGGGTTTTGACTTACTTTTAATGGATAACTCATGTCTAGAACAAGCCAGTGCAGCATAACTGTATCTTTTTCTGTTAGGCTTTCCACTCCAGTGTTATATTACATCTGACATCATTCTCATTCATTCCATAGTACCCACAAAAATGAAGACCTACTTTTGAGTTTCTTCCCCTGAGTGAAGCTTTTTTTTCTCTGCATAATGATTGTCATTCATTTAACTTCCATTACAAGGCAGTCTTTTTAGGAGAAGAGACTCTTTGTTCTGTTATGTCCCCATATTTAGTGGTGTATATATCTTAGGACAAATCAAAACTGCACAAAGCCCTGTGAGTCCAGAACTAGCCTGATATCTCCCAAGAGAAGAATTTAGACAACATTTAGGGTGTTTCAAACCGTAAGGGTAGATCTAGAGCTGAGCATCTCCTGCATGTGAGATCCAGATCCACCTGTGCTTGGAACTACACAAAACTGTTGATGCTCATTAAGAACACAGCTAGTCAGTTACCAGACATCTTGTTCAGGGGCCAATTTGAGGAGTCTGTGCTAAGACAGGGATCCCATGGAAAGCAGGGAAAGCTCTGAGTGAGCAAGAGCTAAGTGCAGGGCTTAGGAGTGGAACTGTAAAATGTGTGAAAGCTTCTGAGCCACTCTCATATTCATTTCAAAGACCACTCAACAAGCATAAATATTGCCATCTGTATTGTTTTATGAAAGTTGGCAGCACAGTAGGGACCAGTCATTCTAGCAGGATCCCAGCCAAGAGACATCCTAGGATACGGATCCATATAACAGTTAGTGAATGAGTGACCCCTCCTGTTCTGGAATCACAATCTGTAGGGAAAAACTCAGCATTCAGTGTCTGCGTGTGTGAAAACCAGACTAACTCTGGGCTTATACTCTTACTGATGGCAGTAATGAGTGGATTGTCACTGAGTTACGATTTGGATTGGACTGGGAGCCAGATGCCTCAAGAGATAGGAATGGGCATTAACTTACTGTGCCTTTTCTACTGCTTATTTCCCTTGTGGATGTCAGATGCTGGCAGAAGTTGAAAAAGTTTCCCAGCACATAAGGAGTTCCCATGTCCATCCCTAAATCTGATCTGAGCAGAAGGCAATTGAAGACACCAACTCCAGCCAGATGGCTGAGGTTGGAAAGGACCCACATATCTGTTACCCAGTAGTTTCAGTTCTGGCTTGGGAACTGAAGCAAGGGCTGAAGGAAAGGTTCTAAAGAGACCCACCCATAGACAGGGGTTTATTTTCATAATCTGGGGGTGTGCAGCATCTTGCAGAGCCATTCATAAACATACCATAAAGAGAATGCTTCCTCTCCCCTGCTGCCATCAGGCAGAAAGCAGAGATAATTAGCGCTGTACCATACCTAATCACAAATGTGTTAATTTTTAAGGGACTGCGTGCCCATGACACCTACTATATCACTGGTAAAGGCTCGCCTGTGGTTGCAAATACCTTTTTGCATTACCTCTCCCAAGCTTTGCAGCTGATAAAGCTTAGCTTTGTCCTGGAGGTCCTAACTGGGGAGATACAAGTGATACAAGTGACTGGATGTGCCAGATGCTTATGACACAGAATTCTGTTTATTGCATCAAGATTTAGTAACTGTGTTGGTTTTTCCTTCTAGTCAAAGTAAATGTACAGTTCGATCACACTGCATAACTACTGAAGAGATGAAGCCTCAGGCAAGAAATGTAAAGGGTAGTTTGTGAAGAGGACAAGCTACAGTGGAAACATTTTCACCTTTAATGTGACCATCAAATGATTTTTACCCTCAACATTCCTGCAGCAATGTTGAAGGGCAGCATGCCCACCAAAGATGCCACAGATTTTAGCCTGCTCTAAAAGTACATTTAAAGGGAAGCCTGCCTTCTTAAGAAAGGCTTCTTGAAAGAACCGTGCCAAAAATAGGAAGTTTCACAAGTTTTGCAGTGTGAAATTCTCCTCCCTTTTTTAAAATCTCTGCAGCACTGTTGAAGCTTTGTCTTTTGACACACATTTCCTTGGGGTTTGACATTGTTGAACACTGATCTCCAGTGTCTTTCCTCTCTTCCATTATCAAGGACCAAAAATTTCACAGCACTGTGTCAAAGGAGGGGGATTTTAGAAGGATGTTTTTAGCATTGGTTTGTAAGAAATTGCTTCTTCCATTGTACATTTACACAGCTACTGAAGCCTCCCTGTCTTCAAGTTGTCATCTTGTGCTTCAGTGGAAGCTTTCCACTGAGAACAACGTAGGAATCTAGGAAGCAATCAGAACTCTTGGGCAGCTGTGAACTGCCCCGTGGCTATTGTGCAATATTCTTTTATAAGACTCTGCTAATACCTGTTTACAAAGCTCTAAAGCCACACATGAAAGCAAGAGGGAGTGCCATGTGTCTTGCAGGGGATAAGGGATGTTGGGCAACAGGATGGGAGTGATATTAGTTCTCACCTTATAATTAGCTTTCCTGGATGGCTTTCTATAGCCCTGGTTGCTTGGTTGTTGGTGAGACTAATTCCCTGCCTTAGAGGGTTTACAAGTGAGATGAGAGTCACCACTAAAGTCCAGGAGAAGCAAAGGATAGGGGAAAAAAAAGGAGGGATTGCCTGATTAGTTGATTTTACAGAGGTATTTTGAGGCCAGAAGAGAATAGAGAAAATGTACCTGACACCATGAGCTTTGGGGTAAAGTGTAGGAACCTAAGTACAGTGTGGAGACCTGGGCAGCAAAGGAGGTAAACAGAGATTGCAGGGGTTCAGATACAGGTACATCCTTTTGGCCAGGAAGGAAGCATTTTGCTTGGACTCATATAGACAGAAAGAAGGCAAAGTTACTCCTTTTGTGTAAAGCTTTGAGGTGAGAGAGAACCAGAGCACAGACATGATGTTTGTTCATGAAAAGCAAAGTTGGCCAGGCTCTGCAGTGAGTTCTCATCTTCAAACAATGGCCATGTGAGATTAGCAATCCTTAGCAAAGGAACCACCAGCATGGGTCTGATCTCTTTATCTTCTGTATCTTTGTCATGCTGTTAATTTATATGAACAAACTTAGCAAATAAAATTCACTTCACTGGTGGATCTTTTCCCAGGAATGAATATATTTGTTCTCAGGGCAACTCCACCAGCTAAACAGTGACAACTCACTGCAGAAGTCGTCACACTAAATCAGAATATGTCTCACATAGAAAGGCTTTTCTTTCAGAAACGCATGGAACAAAATGTGAAATAAATCCTCAATAGTCAATTACACTGTGGGGCAGAGTTTGTATCTATGGGCTGGCAGTATTCCCACAAAGGAATGCCTGTGTTCAGCAACATCTGGCATGTGTTCCTATGTACTGGCTAGGCTGAAGTCAGCATGGGAGCTGTGGGGGTTCAGGACCCTCGATATTGAGGCCAGACATTTTGCCAGGTTACTACAGTTACTACAGAACAAAGTGGCCCTAAATAAGAGACTGGCACTGAAACACAGAGCACAAAGCTCGTGGGTGTCTTTGCTCCCCTTAACCTGAAGGAACTCTGTGCACCAGTGGTGGTCCAGGTCTGAGGCAGGTGGGGCAGGTGGGCTGTCTGAGATGAGGTTCACCACACCAGAGCTGAGATCTTTACCTGGCAGACAGCTCTATGTCATGGCTAATTAGTGCAGCCTCCCTGTATAACCACTGGAAAGAAATAGGCACCTTTCAGGAACAATTCATCTGACTTACTTCATCTGACTCATCCAAAGATGACTGCTTTGGAATTCAGCAAGTTGCAGGCTTAAAAAAAACTGTGTCTCTTCCCTGACCTCAGATCCCTGCTCAGATGTAGGCATATTCACCTGATGAATCCCTCTGTCCCATCAAGGGCAGTCTGTAAATTTAAAATTATTATTATTTCAAGCAGGTTGACACAGCCAGGGTTGAGGAAGCATTTCCTATCTATAAGGTTTCGCCTCGCTACCTAAATGGAATTGGACCAGATTTCAGCTGTTAATGAGGCCTTATGCTATTTTAGTCTTTCAGCCCTTCTTTACAGGCATCTTTAAACCTGTATTCCATTAGAAAAGGACTAATGGTAACAGTGAAAGAAGCCAGAGACCATTTGAAAACAGTTGACCTGGGAAGGGAGACAGTGGCTCATAGGGCTAGATGGACCTTAGAACTTGTCACTGAAATGCATTGCTGCCTTACTCATGGAATAGAGACACTTATGGGGTGCAGATTCAAAAACCATCCTGCTCCCAACTTCCCCAACTGACTCACATGGCAGTCCCAGCATACCATGGCTGTGTATGCCACTCACATCCACTCAGCTTTGCTTCTCTCCAAGAAATCAGATTAGGGGTTGTGATGACAGCAGCCTGTCATGGCAGGAAGAGCTGAATAGAACCACATGAAATTAACCTGAGCAATTTATTTGTTTCACACGTGATGGGTTGTGTTTCTCCATACACAATTTTCCCCACCAGAGAAGGGTATGTGGTGCTCCAAGACTTTTCTCTAGGCAGGGAATGAGGAATCACCAGCTCCTGTCTCTCCCCTCTGAGGAGGGAGAAGGAGCAGACAGCCCTTTTTCTGCCCCGTGGTGTGAGACTGGGGTTTACGGGGACTGGGGGAAATGCACAAACAGATTATCAAATACATTAAATTTGCAGCCAGGGGAGAGGGAGAGAACTGGCAGAATTTGCTCTCACCCAAGCCTCATTACACCTGCTAGCACCCAGGAGAAGCTGCTGGGACAAAATTACATATACACAAATCGCTCTGCTCCTCTGCTCTTCCTTGGTCCTGTGCAGACAAGGAGGGCAGTATCAGACCCCAGTTTGCCATGGAGCTTGATCATCCCAGGAGAGCTCAGGGAACTGTCCTGAGATGTTTCAGTACCTTGAGGTGCTCCAAACACATTCTCATGGCTAGCTGTCTCTTCCCAGAGCTCCTTCCAGCTGCGCTGTCTCCCTCACCCACTGTCAGTACCAGTACTGAGCCAGAAACTTCCTGTACCAGGGAATTTGTGCTACATATAAGGGGAGACAAAGAGCCATCTCCTGCTCACATTATAGCTCTGCATCTCTGTGTACTGCTGTGGCATGCTGTAGAAATAATAGCCAAAAACCAGAATATTAAACCCACATAATCAAGCCAGTCCAATCAAGCTGCTTTCAGGGGCTCCTGTGAGCTGCTCTGTCTATAAAGTCCGTGCCATAGCCCAGATCTCTTTGCACAGCATGTGTTTTGCTGGTTGGTGTGCACCAGCTGTATGTCTGCTAAGTGGGAAGATCCCAAAAGCCAGCAGCTGTGCAAACCCCCTCCTCCCAGCCAGCCGCAGTGTATAAATACAGCCGCTCAGACCTTGTTTGTGCTGGAAGACAAGGCTCCCTGCAGACAATTTATTGCAGCCTTCCCAGGGTGGCCCCCTGCTCTGTTCACCCGGGGGAAGGTGTAATAAATTGCCTGCGGGGAGGCTGTGCTCCTCAGAGTCTCTTTAGAGATATGAGAAACTTCTGTCCAATCGAAAGATTTGCTTGTGTGAAAACTGACCTTTGCTTGAGGAAGGGAACTAATGGGGCTCTGCTACTTAGCACACAACTCTGAGCTAAGCCATCCATTACACACACATCTTAATAGCACTCTGGCTCTTGAGTCCCATAACATCATTTCTGTTTTCTGCTTAACTAGGAATATATTTGTGTAAGTGAGCTGTGTTGAGAGAAGGGGATAAGCTGTTTTTCCTTTCCATTCAGCCACCCAAGGGGGCAGAAAATGTGGCATTCTGAAAATGTGTTGTTTTGAGCCACATTTTGAATGTGTTGATGCTGGCAGCATTGTCTTGTCTAATTTTGGGAAGCATTTAGACTGCATGATGGGTACCATGCAGAAATGATGGATGCTGTCAGTGTAGGATTTGTAGCTAATTTGGATCAAGCTGCAGTAGTTGTGTCAGTGCCTACACACGGATTCTCTGACTGGGTCAAAGTCACGCAGACATTGTTTCCATTTTTGCTGCAGTTTGTGTGTTTGTACCTTACACCAGTGGGTGGGATGGACTGTCATCAGTGCAGCAACAGGAAGGTCTGCTATGAGGGGTCCCATTACCATGGCATTGATCAGGGGCTGAGTCAGTGAATAAGCGACCCTCATGCCAGCTTTGACAGACAAATCATACCTTCATGTGCTGCTGGCAACACATGGGACAGCTGGAGGGATTTCTATTCCTGAAATGGTCTGAAATCCTTAGATAAAAGATGCTCTCTAGGTGCTGACGGATGGTGTTATGCAACACAGTACACCCAGCAAGTTACCTCTAATAGCCAAGGTGTGACTCTTGGCAATGACCAAAGATCAGGAAAGGGCTGTGCTAATGCTCGGGAGACTGAGGGACAATTCCCCTGGTGACTGAGGGAGAGGAGGGGAGGAAGGCAGTGTGCTTGCTGTGATCCAGTCACTGCCCTCACCTCATATTTGGGGCAGATAACCACATCACTCCAAGCTAAGAGGAGCTGCAACAGCTTTTGTACAAAAATTAACACATCTTTTTGTACAAAGATGCACTTCTCTCACAAGCCAAGCTAAGCTCCAGGGGACATTGCATCAGTGGAGTGATTTACAGACTATGTTGAGCTGGGTTGCTGCTTTTATAGTTTGGGCAGGCCGGGTTTCCCATGTGTGGAGGGGGTAGAGGACTCACTATGCTCAGGTCAGTGCCTTTGCTTGATGCTGCAACCAAATATAAGGGAGGAATGTACCTGCACTACTTGATTCCTTCCCTTCTCTATGTTGATACTGGAGCAGTTTGTAGTTTGCAAAGACTCCCAGGATATTCAGCCTGGAAGAGATGAAGAGAGTTGGTCTCTATATATTCCAAAGCAGATCCCTAAGTATTTTATACATGGAGAAGATGAGGGGTAGGAATGAGCAAATATCCCCAAAGCACATGGTTTTCCAGGGATTCAATGGGTCAACATCTTAGAAACACTGAGAAAAATGGATTGACAGTAGGTAAAGATGCAGACACTTCATAGTATAGTGCAGCTGGTGAGGAAGAGAGAGGGGACAGGCTCAGATTAAACAATATCCACAGCTTTTTATTTTGTTAGCTGCAATTCCCTATATTTCTGGAATCAAATTCACATCCAGTTTTATGACTTCACCTGCAATGAGGTAAAAGTAAACACAAGTCTCTCTTGCTGCCTCCTGTTCCCTGCATACCAATCCCAGGTGCTGGATGAGTTGGCCTGAGCATGGCACAGGCACAGGGGGCAGGACATGGGGTCCAAAGCAAAACGAATGCAGAATGGGAGGTAAATGGAGCTTTTTAGCTGATTTTCATTCCTGACTGATTACTTAACAGGCCAACTATTTAGCATGAGCATTGTCTGCTTTTAAGTGTCAGCACATAAAAGTGTGCACCCATGACTATTAGCAGACAGGGCTGGAACATAAAAGGAGCTGTGCAGCCTGTGTTGCTCAGAATACTCATTTAGCACGAGACACTGGACATAATGACATCTGCATTTAAGTCCATTATACTGACACGTACGATTTTTCTTTTCCTGGTTAGCAAATGGCCTCATATTTTTCAAATTATCCTCTGAGGTTCTGAATGACATGGTGAAGGATAATGAGCCAGGCCCCCAGGATAGATGAGGAAGAAAAGGGGTGTTTTACTTTATCCATTGCTTTATAACAGTGAAATAAGGGGTAGTCCATTGACAGGGTCACTGAGCTCTGCTGGCAGCTCTGTCCTGCATCCCAACCAGATCAGAGTCAGCCAGCTGGGAAAGATGTGGATAGAAGTCTTTTGGACTAATTAACTCCCACCAGACTCAAATTTCACAAGGGGGATGATATCACTGCCCTAGGACAGACACCTGAAGAAGACAAGACATCCATTTGCTGGGGTCGTGTTTTGAAATACCATTGTGTTGAAGATCACAGTGAAATATTTCTATCGTTTGGCAGGTTCTACTTGAAAGTAAGTACATGGGCTTGTGCTCTCAAATGCTATGACAGTCTATCTGCCCAGTCAGCAACTCGACTGCTGATAGCCTGGTCCCTGCTAGGGAGTAGATGGCCAAGTTGAGGCTGACAGGATATGCCTAGGGCTGAGTGTTAGAGGCAATGCTAAATATTTTGTATTTGACAGTTTCTTTGGTGTATGCAGATCAGGAGTGCTGCTCATTTTTTCTCTCACTGTACACACAAGCACCCCACCAGCTCAGGTGCTTGGCAGTCCTGAGTTCTTCTATTCCCACTGCAAGGACAGAGCACTAGTGTTCAAACACCTTCCCAACACTGCTAAATTTGCCCGTCCACACACATACACCTGGGTTCACAGATGAGACTGACAGCTGCAGTCAGGGATTCTCCATCTCCTGAAGAACCACTAATCAAACTGGGGAGTCCAAGAGCCAGTCAGGCATTTCCCTGAGCCCTGAGTCAGAGGTGGGTGGGTCCGTGTGTAATGCAAGGGAGAATTGTGGTAGTACCAGTTTCCCCTCACCCAACGATCAGGAGTTTCCACCAGCACCACTGCGAGTCTGTGCTTGGCTGGTTACGATGGGAATTGCCATTCATCACAGCGTGAAGGGGCTTAAGCTGTCTCAGAGAAACCTGTCAGTTAACCAACGCTTAATAGAGAGCAATCTGATCAGGACGAGACATGTCCTCGCAGCTAAAAAGCCTTAAACGTTTCAGATTCAGCAGGTTCTGAAGTCTTCCAAGACACCTACTGCAGTACTCATTATTATTTTCCTGCTGCTGAGAGGGAGCAGCCAAGATAGGCACTTTGTGTTCATTATCCAGCATAATATTCACTGGTCTATTTAATTAATGCTTAGGAAATGTACTTGATGAATTACAAGTTACTGGGGGTGGGGAGGGAGGAGGAATGCAGAAATAGATTAACATTGGCTGATCTTTTAAATTTTCTCAAAAATTATTCCTTTGGTTTTTACATGGGGTATTCCCCCTTTCTGCAGACAGCTAATTTCTCTCAGGCACAGTTGCTGGCTATCAAGGAACCTCTTGAAGGAACTGCTGGAGGCAAAACTGTTTGCTGAGTGTATTGCAAGAGATGCAGGTAGTTGGAGCAGAGGTCTTGGACACATTGTACTGTCTGTTTCTCTGTCCAGCCTATCCATTACATCCCCAACACATCAGCTTCACATCCCATGAAGGAATGCTGCTCTCTGGGGAGTCCTCAACAGAAATCTGAGAGCTGCCTCTCAAAACTGATGATCTCGAAACACACCTTGAAAGACTCCTAAGATTAACAGGCAAAACAGAGGGGGGCAGAGGAGGGAGCAGTGTTTTCTAAGCACAGCTCAACAGCCCAAGCAGCTAAATGGTTTTCTGAAGGTCACAAAGGAAACCTGTGTCTGAATTGGGAATTTAACCCAGATTTTTGTGCTTGGTTCATTGCCTTAGCAGCTGGATGCTCCTGCCTGCCTCCTTAGTCATTGATATTGGTCATTGTAAAGTGTGGTTTCCTTCACTGTGTTCGTAAAAGATGGAAACAGGAGGAGATGTGACAGAAACTAGTCATAAGTGCAAAAAAAAAGTGTCTTTCCCTCCTCTTTTTGTTGTTACAGCACCAACTGTGAATTCAGGGTAATATACTCCAGTTCGGGTTTTCTGAGCTTGCCACACAGAAAATCCCACAAGAGTTCCCTTTGCAAATCTGTTTTCTTTAAAGTCGCACCAATTTCCTGGTGCACATGTTCCACATTTGTCTGGGTGCATGTGTGAGAGCCAGTAGCTCCCCAGCTCACTCTCCACTCTGGAGATCACTTGAGAATTGGGGTTTCTTTGTGAGATGAAGCATCATGTGCAGGCTCTGTGTTCCCAGAGACTTAATTTTGTACAGAAAACAATCTATGGTCATGTGGAAAGCCTTGGGAAAGCTCCCTTCAGCCTTAAGAAATGCAATATTGCCCTCTAGTGATGATAACAGTCTCGTTTGATCTGGTGAAACAAAAAGCTTTTTGGCTAACCTTCACTGGGATTCAAAATGGAAAAAATGTTCCTATTTTCTTCTGACCTTGGAATAAGAAAACCTACCATCATAACTCGGAGAGCACTGGTAGCAGTGATGAGAACCACAGAATGTGTAAAATTGCTATTCTCCATGAATTCAGCAGATGGGAAGCCAACTGCACTCAGAGAGCAGATCTAGTAAGAAGGTTCCTTTTTTAATGCATCATTTTTTGCATTTCTAGAGCTAAGTCTGTTTTTTATTTAAAAAAAAAAAAAGAGGCCATTTTAAGGACAGGAGGTGAAACAGTGAAAACCAGAAAGAAATTTTTAAAAGTTTAATATTTGTGCTTCATCATCACTACATTCAAATGTTTTAGGGGATTTGTGGGTTTGATTGGTTGTTAGTATTTTCTTGGGTTTTTTAAATTTTATTTTATTCAGGTTTTATTTTTATTTCTCTTCTGAAGGGGGAGAAGGAAGGGTAATACAGACAGGAGCCCTTCAGCAGATGAACAAAATGTTTCTCTCACTCTAATAAGCAAGGAGTTGGCTCTGCCTGTCAGGAAATACAGTGTTTTGAAGAGCCTTCAGAAGATACTTAGGAGCACTACAAAGCTTTGACCTTTGCCCCTAAGAAGGTTACATTGAAGGCCCTGGACTCTGCAAATAGCTGGATGTGGACAATCCTCTTCAGTGCTTGTGTGAAGCCTCAGGAGAGTCTGCAGCTCTGTCAGACAGCAAGGTCAGGAAGTGGGCTTTCTCTGTAACTGGACCCTGCATGTCAACCCAGATTTCTAAGGAATTTGGGTTTTTAAAAGTCCCTGATGCAGACACCATTTCCCTGGCACCTTTCCTATTCTAATTGCCTCTGACAAGGCACGATAGCACTGGAATTTATGTAAGGAACATTGTTGTCACTGCACTGCAACTTGAAGATCACTACCAAACAGCATCAGCAGACAGATCTATTTATTTTTCCTTACCTAAAACACTAAGTAAATGCAAAATTCACCTTAACATTTACTGAACATATCCAGGCTTTCTCTGTTACTACAGGAACACACAACATAACTGTATGAAAGTATCAGTCATTAACATTGACAGTATCCTGAGCATTTTTTCCCAAAAAAGATCTCAAGGCAGAATTAAGGGCAGGAGTCAATTCTTGCAAAGCTTTCGCAGAGTTCATTGCCAAAGCATCAGACCTTCAGAGCAGGCAGGACGTGGAGTACTGAATAAATTCATACATATCATGGACTTTCAACGTAATTGCAAATATTTGGGGCAGTCAGCCAATGCAAACGAGTGGGTTTTTCTGACATTGAGGGTTTGAGCTTTCTCCTAAGTTCTGAGAAGTCACTTCAGCTCAAAAAAATTAGATTATGATAATTCCCTGTCATCCCTAGCATTGTTATTCATGGTACTGGTAAACTGTGCAAGCTTAGTAGCGGCTGCCTTACTGTGAGACCGTAAATATGATATGTAAAGAACTCTTTATAAAATTTGCTTTATGCAGAGCTGAAAGGGACAGGGAAGGAACCCAGAAGCGCATTTCTGTAGATGAATATTTTACAAGATGCAGGTTAACAGCACAGAAATGGTTGTGATGTATAAAGGGGTGATGAAGAAATGCTGATGGTGAAAATGTGATGGCAATCAAAGGTGAAGCTTACAAGAAAACAGAATAAAGGTTTAAGACTAAAAACAAAACAAAGGATTATTTAGTACCTAAATCATGCACTTGATGATCCAGTTCCTTTGGTATGGCTGGGATGGTGGTGGCTGATCGCATCCTGGAGCGTGCACGAGCCTCCTTCACCACCTCAATCTGCTGTAAGCGAAGAATGTTCATTTTTAGTACACTCATCATGACTCCATTGACCATATTTCTCTCATGTAATAAGTGCATTTCTATGTTTTGCCCTAGTTCCCTTGTGTCTCACCCCTCTTGCTTTCCCTTTCAGGTTCTACATTGAAAGCATCTCCTATCTGAAGGACAATGCCACCATCGAGCTGTTTTTCTTGAACGCCAAGTCCTGCATCTACAAGGTGAGGACTTGGGGAGCACTGGGTGGCACTGGAATGAGATGAGACACCTGGATCTGCATTCCCTGCCCCAAAATTTACACTGGACACACCTGAACTTCCAGATACAACCTTCTCCTCCTCCTCCTCTTCCTCTCACATTCCCTCACTCCTGTCTCCAGCTTCCTCCGCACTTGGCAGCAGCTTTCCTGTCAGAGAGTGGTTCTGAGGCAAAACAGCCCTGGAAGTAACTCTTGTGGCTGGCAGGAGGGAATCCGCACCACTAAAATTATAAACTGGTTTGTATTTGGAAGGAAATGTCTGGTTTTGTGTTAAAAACGCGCTCTGGGCCGAGTGGGTGCCGTGAGGGTTTCCCGCCCGCAGAGGGCAGCAGTGCGGCGCAGGCGCCATATTCGGGGCCGGGGAGCGGAGTGTGAGGGGAGCGTGGGAGAGGGAAAGATGGAATGTCCTCAGCTGGGAGGGACCCAAAAGGATCGTCCAGCTCTTGGCTCTGCACACATAAACCCCAAGAATCCCACCATGTGCCTGCGAGCGTTGTCCAAACGCATCTTGAACTCTGTCAGGCTCAGTGCTGTCACCACTTCCCTGGGGAGCTGTTCCAGTGCCCAGCCGCCCTGTGAGTGAAGGAGCTTTTCCTGATATCCGACCATGTGTCAGTTTCATGTCGTTCCCCCGGCATGTCACTGTTCACCAGAGAAGAGTTCAGTGCCTGCCCCTCCACTTCCCCTCCTGAGGATGTTGCAGATCACCATGAGGTCTCCAGGCCTCTTCTCCAGGCTGAACAAGCCAAGTGACCTCAGGTTTGTGGGACAGGAGGAGTTTATGTGTTTCTATGTGAGTGGGGTAAAGGTGTCTGTGGATATGGACCGAAGATCGCCTTGTAGAGGAACGAGCCATGCACTGAGAAATGTTTTTGTATGAGAAATTGCCCTCCCTGGTACACTCCTGACAGACCCGGCTGTTGTCCCTGGCACTGCAGCTCAGAACAGCCCCTTGCAAGGGACTCTCTGTGCCAGACATGAGGGCATCCTGACACATCCTCAGCTTGGAGGAGTGCCCACAGCACAGCCATAAAGCTGATCCCTCTCATGCCACAAGCCAGCTGTATGTGGCAAGGTCTGGAAAATCAACCAGCCCCAGAGCATGCTGAGGTGGAGATTGGTGGTGTGCAGACTCAGCCAGGTGGGCTGGATGTCTGGGACTGGGAGAGGTTTGTCAGCAGCTGGGATTCCCTGGGAGGATCCCTCCTACCTCCCTCTGTGCTGGCAGAGGCCATTCTTGTGACTCACCTCCATCTGCCAGAGAGGAAGTGGTAGGAAAAGACAGATGTAGTCAGGGAGAGATTGTTCCGCCATCCCACAACCCTCAGCACGTTTGTGACCTGCTAAGCCAAGTAGATTACACCAAATCTGAAGCCTCATTTGACATCTATATGTCCTAAAATGCAGGGACTAACTTTGTATTTTCTACAATGCAAGGCAGAAGCCAGAAAATTCCTTTTTTTCAGTGCCCAGGAACAAGGCAGGGCTGCTGAGCTGAGCTGAGCTGTGCTGCACTTTGCGCTCCGGCAAGGCTGCAATTAGATGTGCTTAGTCAGCCCTCTCCAGCAACAAGCTCAGTGAGCATCACATTTTGGTTCCTGGGGAAAGTTCCTTTTTGAAGTACTGCCAGGAAAAGCTTACACTGTTGTTCTTTTTTTGGAGAAAGCTTAATAAGAAAAGGGGAACAAAATAAAGAAAACAAAGTGCCTACAGATCTATGTTGGTCTATTTTAGTATGACCTCTCCTGAAACCATTACTTTGCACATTTGAGCTGAGTGTCTCTATCCAAAAATAGCTCTGCTGAATTCCCAATCTCCCATGCAGATCATTCCCCATTTGACTTCCAGCCACAGTAAGCCGTGCTGTGCTATTAAAAAGACGCTGAGTTTGAAAGTTGGGTGCAAAGTGTCTGCTAAGACTCAGGCAAGCACCCCAGCCTGGCAGATTCCTCTTAATGTAGTGTTGTGGGGAGCCCAGTGTCTAAGCACAGCCAGTGCTTGTCATTCCTGCAGCTAGCACGTGATGTTGCATGCTGCCGAACCTTGAGAGCTCCCTTGTTGCACCAAAAGTTTCCTTATTAGACTTCCCGTGGATGCCTCCAGCCCTGACTCCCCTGCAGCCCAGAAAGACCAATGTGTATGAAATAAATGTAGTTCCTAACATTGCGCTAGCACCTCAGACCTTCCCCTGTTGGTTTTCCAGACGCACACCCTCAAGCATCCCCTTGCTCAGGGTGAGAAAGAAAAAAACTGAGGTCTAGTTTGGGGCTGTTAGTCACTGGGTTGCCAGCTGGCCCTGTGCTGTGTGCTGTGCTCCTCTGGCTGTGCCCACCGCCACCACTCACCAACCCTGTTGTGTAGTGAGACATTCATGAGCCCACACACCCAAACTCTTGCACAGGACCAGCAAGCCACTTTTTCCCAGAAAGGCCAAGCCACATTTGTACTACCAAAGCAGACAGGGCTTGGCATCAGGCACTGTCCCTTGATCAGACAGGCTGTTTAAGTACTTGCACACTCTGGTGTGGGTTTTGGCCTGTGCCAACCAACTCTGCCCCAGGCATTGCTTCAGCGCTGATCAAGGATGCGCACCTGTTCCCAATAGGCAACACCGTGGTGGAAACCCCATCTGGGACTGGGGGAGAGAGGGTAAGTGTTTAGTCATGAGCTGTACTGCACCCCAGGTACCCTTGGGGCCAGAGAACGGGCTCTGGCCCACTTCACCTGCCAGTGTAGACTTGCCATAGCATTGACATGTGGTGGCATGGACTGGTTTGTCCATGCCATGCCTGGTGCTTCCAGACAGGAGGAAGACCAGGCACTCTGGTTCTACTCTGAATTGCCCCTTGCTATGGGATGTGCCCGACAGCCCCAGCCCGGCCCTGCCTGCAGCTGAATCAACCTCTTGCACCAGCTGCTTCCCTTGGCACAGGCTCATCATTGGTGCAGGTGCCTGCGTGACTCAGGCAGTTCATCTGAGAGGGGAAAGGCGTGTTTATCGCCCGTAGCAGAGCTGCTCTTCACTCCCCAAGGAGTTGTTATGAAAGAGGTGAACTTATTTTAAAAAGCTGGCGCAGGTGAAAGCCAAGGACACCTGTATCGTATCCTGTGTTTTGTTCCCTTTGTTTTTGATTTTGCCAGAGACAAGCCAATGCAGCAATTGTGGCTTGTAAATGAGGTGTGGCCATGACTTGGCTGGAGCATGGATCACAGCAGTCATCTATATTTAGATCACTCGTTTCTTGCCAGATGAAGTAAAATATTAAAAACAGCAGCTTAAATAAATACAACAGAAAAACCATCACAGGAATTAGCTGAACAGTGACCCAGTTTACTGGGCCATGTCCGCAGGAGACAATGTAGGAGTTCTAGTTGCAGACTAGAGACCTAAACAGTATCTCAGTAAAAGCCCACTAGCTTCCCAAAATCAGGGACTAGAGAGTCAGGAATAGCACACTTGGCCTCCAGAGTAATGCTTGTTCCTCCCATCTCAGGCATCTTTGATGCTTGAACTGTATCCTGCACGTTCAGACAGAGCAGTGCCTGGACCCTTGATTCTGTAACTGCTGTCTCAGGCACAGCAGAGGAATCCTGAGAGGATCTGTTGGGACCATCAGTGTCCTTCATGTGACCATGGTGTTCAAGTAAAACCCCCCAAGATTGCTTTCATCAGTGGCAGGATCCTATAAAATGGAGCAGGGAAGATCTACCAAAAGATTTGGTGTCACAGCTCATGCTCAAACCATCCCCAACCTCAATGCTCTTGGAAATGAAAAGGCCAAAACCAGAGCTCAAATCCTGCAAGAGCAAATATGGTTCATTTTCCTATGAGTTTACCTTTTGTAAGGGCCAGAGAAGTCCAGTGGAAGCTTTGACATCACCTGAGTGTGTCAAAGACAAATCCTTGTTCCTTGCTTCTGTGAGCCAAGGACAAGGCTGTGTTCCCTTGAAGCATTATCACATCTGGGGGCTAAAAAATCTATGTCCTAGACTGCCTTTCCCTAAATCACACAGGAAAATAAAATTTACTCTGATCCTCCCCTGAGCATTCTCCTCACTCCTCCCCTAGGAATCCCTTCATGCCACATCCAGTTATGCTTCATTAACCAGCGCATTACACTGAATATTTGGCTTTTTCCATATCTGAGTGGGCAGGTTCTCCCTCCCTTTTGTCTCCAGGAGCACAGGGAATACTTTGAAGCCTAGCCAAGGGAGAAAACTGGCACTACATGCTTCACCATGCAGTAGTCAGAAGGAGATGTATGTCCTTCTTACAGCAACTCAACTCTCTTTTTCTTTCTTGTTTTCTTCACCTTTCAAGGAACTCATTGAGGTCGACAGTGAAGTGGTGTTTGAACTGGCTGCATACATCTTGCAGGTAAGCACCCACCTTCTCTCACTTGGTGCTTCCTCATGCTGCATTAAATATTTTGATTTACCAAATCCACAGTGGCTGTGTGGAAGTGTAGGAGTTCCCCAATTGCAGGAAAAATATGTCTTTACACAGTTTTCATTGTTTCTGCCAAAATGGGTACAGAAGGCTCTAAAACTAGACCTCCCCACTCAGGGAGAAGTTACTACAGCTCAACATTTTGCATACAGAAATGTATTATATTTGCACCAGAACAGATATCCAAGACTCTGGGATATGATGTACTGCCAGAGAAAATCTAAGTGATGAATGCAAATTCCTAGGTGAAATCCATATGCAATGGGTTTTTCCTTCAGTGACTTTACTTGCATTTGTTTTTCCAATTGAGCATGGTCCTCTAATGAGCTACATAAGCTTCTACATACGCACCTGTCTGTATTCTGCAACGTGGGCAGAATGGTTTAAATACTTTTCGTAATATTGTCTTTCAAAGTTCCGCTCTTCAAGTAGAGGGAAAAGGCTCAGAGAGCAAATGACCAAGCAGTGTTTGGTAAATGTCTGGTTCCCAGAAAGGAATCTTTTCAGGGTAAAGGAGGTGGGTTTTGTGAAAGTTCTCTTTTTAGAAGCGTGACTGTGGGAGCAGATCAGACAGAATTGTCAGATGATTCTTGTTCCCTTCTCTTACAGTCTGTAGTTCTAATTTTTTTCCCATCAGCCATGAAGCTCTGAGGAGCCATGTGAGCGCACAAACCAGCCCATCAGACTGCACTAATAAATAACAATGCACTGCACTTCTAGAGCAATTCTTGTTAAAGAAGCAATTAATGTGTAGGGATTTTAACCTTTATTAAAATAATTTTATGTAACAAAAATGGAGCGAGAGAGCCAGGATGGAGGACTCAATTAGCAGCACATTATAGAAATCACATATTGGCTGTTGGGGGAATACACATCAAACAACGGGCTCATTTTGAGGAGCAGCAGTGGGGTTATGAATCTATTGTCTGCTCGTCCTAGTGAATAACTTCATGCTTAGTAATTGTACAGCCAGACCCAGAGTTGCCACTGTAACTAGCCCTTGTTGCTGGGATTGTTTCTTGCCACAAACACAGGATGTTACGCTTATTCCTGTAGTAGTTTGATGTGTAACTTAATAAAAACAGTCAAAACAAGCCACTCCTTTGCTGCCTGTAACCAGAAATTACTACAACCCATGTTTGTGACAGGATCCAAGCAAAACAAAAGGGATCATGCTGCATTTTGTTCTACTTCTCGCTGCAGCATTTAGGTCAAAGCACTGAAGTATGAAGAATATACCATACAAATTGTTTCTTAAATTCAGTATGCTCACACCCATGCAGGCCAGGGCATATCCTTTGGGCTTTGCTCTGTGTTGAACTATGATCATGACATGCTCAAAGACTCCTTCCTATCAACCAGAGAAGTGTTTGTCTGCCCTTCAGTTCACTCAGAGGAAAATGGAAAGATAGTAAAGGTCTGTCAGAACTCAAGTGATTTAGTCTGCAGCCCTATTTCAAATTGTTTTATTACCAGAACAAATTAAAGTACCACCAGAGCTCTGAACTTTACCCCAGCCTCAGGACTGGAACACCACTGGATGTGGGCTGGCAGGTTTTGCGGGTAGATGAATGGATGTAAAGACAAAAGACCTGAATACAAAGCCCAGTCCTTTTGGCAGTGGAAACTCCCTCATTGCACAAATTACATTCTTGCACTGTGCTTTCTGTATAGCTGGTGGCAAATGAGGTGCTTTAGCATGAATCATATGAAAGGCATATTGTCTGTGGAAAACGGAAAATGCAAAATGTGTGCTGAATCTATTGCAGAGGGCACTCACCAGATTTTGAGGGTTCTCCAGGTATGCAGTAGGACTAATATAACTACTGTAGTGGAACATTATCCAACCCTTTAACATCAGGCTGTGATGGTAATAAATAGAAGTATCTAGATGTACAGGTAAGGAATCTAAATACATCCCCAAACACCCAGCAAGGAGTTAGAGAAACCTGTCTTGCATCCCCTTGAAAGCTGACAGTGAGCAAACTTTTTAAAGCCTAGGTGCTAGAAAATGACCAGAATACTTGTAAAAAAGTCAGGGGAGTTGCAGTCTCAGAGGCTGAGACTCAAAGGCAAAGCCATTGAGACTTCAGAGATTTTCTAGTAATGTAGCATCCACATTGACCCAAAATTTCTTATTTACTGGCATTATTTCCTGTAGGTATCCACAGCAGAATGAAGAATAATCTGGCCCTGTATTAGATCTTTTATTTGTTAATCTGCCCAACTCACTGTATCATGGCACTTGACATTAGATACTGGTTCCAAAAAATACATGAGGAATCAATTACAACAGGAAATTGCTGCTAAGTGAATTTTGCAAATGGAAAATCTTGAACAGCCTTTTCTTCTCTTTTTTTTTCTGTTTTTAATTATATACTTTTAATTTTTCTTCCTTGTTTTACAGGAGGCAAAGGGAGATTTTTCAAGGTAGGTGAATTTAAAAAGTTTTTGCCATTGTGTGCTGTGAGAATAAATCTGGTAAAATTCCTGTGTGAGATATACAGCTCCGTTGCAGCTATGTAGCAACAGGATTGCCTGTTAGCAATGCAACTATGTGTGCATAGCTGACGTAGACATCGTGTTTCCTGACATCATTTCTTCACCAAACATAACCTTTGACTGCAGCAGGCCTTGCAAACAGCATTGTTTGTGATTTAGTTGTTGACAAATCTCATTATGTGGTCATGAAGTTCAGGAAATAGACTAGTCTTCGGAAGGAAATTGCTAAGGAAATGACTCTAAAATCACTGCTATATCACAGATCCTGCCAGAAGCAACATTAAAATTCCATCACTAATTGATATTTCAGTTTCAATTTGGACAGTTCTCAAAATCACAGATTCGACAATTGGTTTTGTTGAACTTCTGCTATCCCTTGAGCCAAATCTTCAGACTTACTGTAAGAAATTCAATGAGGTGACTGTACTTGGTGTTTCAGAGGACTGTTAATGAAATGCCCAAGAATTTTCCTGTAAGTCAACAGTGTCTGTGATTTATGCATTAGTAGCAACTGAAGGTCAGATGGTTGTTTGATGTCTCATGTGAGAAACATGAACTGAGGATGCAAAAAATTTCGTATAGTTCATATATTACTTTTTCTGGCCTGAATGTGAGTTCAGCTGGAGGACCGCAATATCCATTAAAGTTAGTTTCAGAGAAGAAAAGAAATGGGCAGTGGGGTTGAATTGTCAGGAGAGCCTAAAGAGTTGTCTTAATTTTGTCAGCATTGCGATACACTGAAACATGACTGTAATGATAGGAGGCTGTGAAGGACAGGCAGGTTCCACTTTCTGGTGGATTGGAACTTCTAGCCAGCTAAAATTGTGACAAATCAATGAAAAGGAACTGCATTGTAGATACTTCTGCCCATCATGGAATCTGAGATGACATAAGGTAGCCCTTGCTAAAAGGAAGTTTAAGCTCTGCCTTATCATTTCTCAAAACCTTAAAGAACTTGCAAAATCCTGACATGCATCTGACCACAGAAACACAAACTCAGTCTTGCTTCATTTTTCAGTTCTGTCTAATTTGGAATAACTTGGCTATCAGTACTGTTTATTTGGGGGGTACTGGAGTGCATGTGGCTCTGACTTTTCAGTCTGGTTTTCAATGCACTGCCAAGTACTCTGTCCAGAAGGGTTGTGCCAAGCAAAGTTTTGCCATTCCAACCTGTGATAAACCACTGGTTTTGATAAGAAGAGCAGTATCTGTTTCCCAGAATGCCTTGGTTATGGTGAAAACACACTTGGAAATTGTACATTCAGACTATGAAACACAGAACAGAAAGGAATCAGATAGCTTGGAGTAATAGGACTGAAAGCATTTTATCTTCAAGTGTCTGTTTCCAGACCAGAAATGGAAATAGTGGGTGGAAAGTCCACTTGCTAAAATCCACCTGCTAAAAGTTGTGTGATGTCCCTTGTAAAAGGAATGGTTGAGTTTATCACAGCATGTTTATCTAGGCCACAGAGAAATGAGGAATCTTCTCTGAGGGCACAGAAGATACCTCAAGCCATGGTGTTAACTGCTCCCACCACATCAGTGTGGCTGTCATCACCAGGCCCATTAAAACAGCTTTGAGTTCTTTCACCTGTAGATCACAGTGGTTTGAAGTGGAAGGGGAATTCCTTACATCCGAATCAGGCAGAGAAGGGGTGTCATAATAACAACTTGAGGGCACTGCCAGGGATCTTAATTTATAAATGGACTTTGGGGACAAAGAAATCTGCCAGTCTGAAGCCTGTTCTTGGAGGAAGGTAGAAGGGTGCTACCCTGATCCTCTGTGGTCTAGAAGACTTAGCATCTCCTAGGGATGTCTGTCCAGCAGCTCCCATCTAATGTGCACTGACACAGGTTTATGTGCTGGGTGAGATCCAGGTGCTACTGAAGTCAACATGAGGTTGTTGTGGTCAAGATTTTTGCCTGCTGAGATTTGTGGTTATCGTATCAGCAGTGTAAAATCTGGCAGGCAAATCAAGACTCAAGCCAGCCAGAGGAACTGCAGATGAAGGCAAATGTTCTGACTTCTCTTAGGGATCAAGTTAGCTTTAGTATCTGAAGTTAGTTGATGTTGAAATACTGTTTAAAGTAGAAGTGGCTGCTCTTCGAAACAGAGTTTTGCTGTTGTGATTGTCTTGCTGCTGAGATTTAAAGATTTTATGTAGTACGTGGCAGCATATGTTGTGTGAAGGCTGAACTCTTGAACTCCTTTGTTTTTGAAGAAATAATTTAATTCTAAAGGGTTTCATGCTTGGAACGCAGACTGCAGCTTTCCCACACCTGTCCTGTCTACTGCCACCATCAGATTTATAGCCTGTGAGAGTACGACTTTCTCTCTGGCCCCGATCCAGAAAAGTGCACAAGCACTGGCTCATTTGTAGTGATGGGCGAGTTGCTGTTCCCCATGGGAGCCTTCCTGTGAGTCACTGCCGATCACCTCAGGTGCTGGGATAGTCAAAGCCAAACTGTCACAGCTCCAGCTGCGTGCTGGCACCTGCCCGTGGTGGCCGGAGTGGGATCACCTCCAAACCCCACTGCAGCCAGGGGGAGGATCTGCAGCTGCTTCAGGACTCCTGAGTGCAGTTGCAAGTCTGCTGTTTGGGCCTCGTGGGAACTCAGAATCCATCTTACAAAGTCTAACAGTCAGCTTTCTATCTCTGTGAGCTGATAAATCCTCAGTGACAGGAGTTCCCGCTGCTGCTTTTGAGGAAATCATCCCATACCTCAGAATAAACACTGTGCTCAGAGTACTCCTTTTTCCTTTCCCCAAGAGCAGCTCATGTGTCTTTTCAAACACGATCCTTTGGTAGGGCATTATCATGCATGAGTGTTATCACTGATTCTTGCCACCTGGGGCATTGCAGTGATTCCCAGGTTTTGCTAAGCCTGGGGAACACAGTCGAAGTCACCCTCACCTGTCTTGAAATAAAATGCCACAACAGCTCTGACAGATGAATTTAGCAGCTCTAATGAGCAATTCTTTTAAGCCCTTTTCCATTTCTAATGTGTGTTTCATTTCAAAAACAAGCTCATCAGAAACCCTGAGATCCTCAACCTGTTTAAATCAGCTAAGAAAAGTTTTTCTTAATGTTTTCTGTGAGTGGCCTCATCTGTCTCTTAGTTGATAAAGATTCAGGCAGAATGAGGTTTAAAATAAAAGGATTTTCTTTTTAAGAAGTTCCTAGTCCTCTGCTCTAAAGAAGAGCTGTTTTCACATTAATGAAGAGAATGCCCAAATGCTTCAGCTGATAAGACTTAAATAGGTTTACTTTTAGTCTGGGGCATACCATTGAATTTTGGACAATCATGTATCCCTGTTCAGCTGACTTTCAGGTGGAACCAGACACTTAAAATTGGATCTGTGCTTTTCAATATTAGCTGCAAACATTTTGACTTCAAAGGCACAGAATCACATGTATAAAGCTCCTAAACTAGTACCCTGCAGACAGATCTAGAGGTTATTAGCTCAAACTAATCTTGTTACTAGTTGGGAGCTGAGTCACCCTTGGTTGGCAGAGCATGGGCAGGACAAATTTCAGTTCCTTAGATGGACACAGATCCTACAGGTGTGACTCTCTTTAGGCCTACATAAAGGAATTCCCAAGGCTGCCCAGGTTAATTTGGGGGAGGAATACAGCATATTGTTAAAATAATTGAGATTTTTTTCCCCCTAATTTAATCCTGACAGGTTTAGAGTCCAGTCCCAAATTCTCTGGGAAACTCACACCAGCTCTGTTTTTAAATGTTCACAATCCAGTTCTTCAGCCTTAAACAGCTTGTATGCCAAAGCAGCAAGAAATGGCATATACTGATCATTTGTCCCTCAGTTTGGGGATGGGAAAGAAAAACCTCTGAGTAAAATAAAATCCTGAACTGCTGCAGCTAGTTCCTCATTGCTAGATTTCCTTCAGTTAAACAATATGAGACATTTCGAGTGAACTCCAAGTATCTCCCAGCAATATATGAAAGAATAACAAGGGGGAAAAGCTAACAGCCAGTTTCCTGCTAGGCAGAATTTCACAATAATTTCAGTGTTTGGGCAGATGGTAATCCAACATAGTTTCAGGCTTGCTTTTCTTTCTGTGTAACCAAGTGACATTTAACCAATTAGAATGTATTAAAGGGTTACAAAACCTGGGCTGCATTCTTGCAGCCTAATGGTAAAGAGCCTAAACACTGTATTTTGGAAAGTACCATCTAATCTGAGAATCTCAGACTCTGCATTTCCTCCTGTATTCTACAGAATGAATTACCATGCTGAGAGGAGTTGGTAACTTTAACCTGCAGTCATTGTCATTACACACACTGGAAAATGTATGAATTTTCTAAGACAACTGCATGTGTAATCTTGTTCAAAATTATTGCAGACAGTATGCAAAACCTTGTTTTTCCCAAAATGTTTTTGAAGTTCTAGGCAGGCCTTTTGTCCTCATGTGGATAAAGATACTGAGAGGTGGTGACTCATTTATTTGGACAAGACTCATTAAACAGGCAGTACCAGAACAAGCCCAAGAAAAAGGAGTTCTGTTTTCTAGGTCCATTCTTAGTCAACCTTCCTTCTGGCTTTCTAACCAGCTTTCAGGAACCCATGCAGATGGCTTTTCCAGTTCAGTTTTCATATTGTTATTCAGTCTTTTAAATATTACCATTTTCACCATAGGAAAAAAAGGAATAAAGTGGCCTTGGGGACACAGAGAAAGTGTGTTTGGAGCCTTTCCCCTGCATATTAATAAATCTGTATCCTAAACACCCTTCTGTATATATCAGCCCTGGAGGCTGGACACTTCCGAATATAAAATAAATGCAGCACAAGTGACCGGATTAAACAAACAGTAATAAAATAAACACACTGAGATATTTCACTAGAAAGAGCATGAAAGACAGTAAGTAAAAAACCACTTGTGATCCTGCGGAAAACATTTTAAAAATCGAGGGGTTCAGTGTTTTAAAAGGAGCCAAGAGGAAAGTGACCTCACGACCACTAGTTCAAATGCAACCTGAGTCATTATTTTTTTCCATTTTTGATTTGACATCTTTTTGGGAGTCTAAATTAGTTTGTCTTGAGATGAGTTTTGCCAGAAGGCTTTGTGAATACATGGACCACAGAATGAAATACCTTTTTGTTCCTGGAAGTGATTACCTGACATACATTTGGTGCTTTGAGGCTGTGAGGCACTACCCTTATGATATTTTCTAGGTGCTGAGCAGAAATGTTAATCCCACCCAACCTCACTAAGAATGTCTTTTTCTCTGATTCTTAAAAGACCTTATCACAGCACAGGCAAATTTTGTGCCTCACTAACAGAAAAAACAGATCTGACTGGTGTTAGCCCTTTCTTTTATAGGAGCTGTTACTGACTCAGAGTTTTTCCCAGACTCTCAAGGATCATTAGTCACCACTAATCTTGCCCTATTTGTTGGATTTCTGGGCTCAGAAAGTCCCTGTTTGGAACTCACTCTGTGCTTTCCCAGAAAAGTTTTGGAAATCTCTCAACTTCCTTCTCTGAACAGCCAGCCTCAAAAAATCTTCATTTGAGGGCAGTTACTGCTGCTTGTACTCTGATTGTCCCAAGTTCTATTCTTTTTTCTTTCAAAATGTCAAAAACCTCAGTAAGAGCTGAATATGCACATGCTGTGGAGGAGACAGCTCTGGGCAGACTCAGTAAACTCTAAAAAGCAGCAACTTGTTTTTTAGGCTATCAGTCACAGAACAGAGCATCCAGATCAGCAGATAACACAGAGCAGAGCAGTTTCATGTTCAGACTTGTGCAGATATTTACCTGTTATGGAAGAATAAATCTGAATAGTTTCTGAGCATTTGCACTTAGAAGAGAAGAGCTGTCTGATGGCCAAATGACCATGGGATTTAGGCAGGAGTGGGTGTTCACTGTTTCTCAAGAGCCTTTTGGCTTGGCATAGGAGGTGTTACAGAGTGGTTTTCCATGTGCTTGGCATGGCAGTGATTGCTTCAGTTCTTGCAAGTACTGTTCAGCACATCTTCACTCTGCAAAATTTGTACCTAATTGAGACTTGGGCATCTCTCACAGATTCGTCCTGACTAGAAATTTGGTCCTTTTTTAAAACTACTTAATGGATTGTCAGGGAACTACCATAATAATAAATAATAAATGTTTGTAGACAGGCCCAAAATGCCTGCTCCAGGATTTATGTCAGTGGTTTACCCTATGGCCCAACCTAGCAATTAACCTGCAGACTCCAATTAAGACAAACCCACCGAGGTCTCGGGCAGAGCCTGCTGCTGGGATGTGCAAACAGAGAAATGCTGTGGGAAGATTTTTACAACTGAAGCAGTATCACCTCTCTACAAGCCACTATACAGACTGTCTCAGAGACAGAAATGAAACCCAGGGTGATCTGGGATGTCCAAGAGCTCCTTGAGTCTTTAGCAGATGTTTGGATCTCTGGTCTACAGGCAGAGAGGTCAAGACTACCTGTCTGCCTGTCTACCAGCCCCATGGGAGAAGCCAGTGGGCTGGGAAATCTGGAGCTCTGGAAAAGGTGTCTCTCTCTACAGCTCCAGGACAGCCACATTTCTGGGTAGGATAAAGGGAAGGGTATAAGAAGACAGAAAAACTTGCTGGCAAGAAGTAAGCCAATAAACATGAATTCTTTGGCACTCCTCCGTGTCCTGTCTGGCCCTCTTGGCTGTGTATTTTTACAATTTTAAAAATTAATAGCAGCACTGCCTTCCTTCCCAAGCCTTTGAGGCTTTTTTTTTTGTATGTGCACACAATTCCGTGTGTGTTTAAAAGTGGGAAGGGAGGCATTTGGGGTTTGTAGGAGAAAATCCCACGATTTCATTTAATCTGTGAGAATCTGCCTCCCATTTCATGAGCTCTCTCTGCTGTGCAGTGATGCTGCTCCAGCTGACCATTGTGGCCACTGGAAGTTGCAGGGAGAAGAATGTTAGTGAGGTGGTTGTGTTGGGAGGGTTTTGTGTAGCAGGACACAAATTCAAAGTGGAGTCTTACCAGTGAAGATGTTATGCAAAGGACAGGTCAGTGGGCAAGAGGTTAAGAGCAACCTGTGATTCTAAGAAAGCAAATCATTACTTTTTGCAGCAGTTTGTAAGGCATGAAATAAATGTGTATAATTGCAGCTGAAAGCATCGCTTTCTCTTCCCCTTGTTTTTTTTCCCCTATGTGAACATGTCTGTGGCACCCTGCTCGGTGACATGTGACATGGTGGCTTTTGTGTCCAGTCACTGGTAGGAAGTGCTTCAACATAACCATCTGGGAGAGCTTCTCTCCAATTTTGATAATAGAGGGAAAAGTTAACTGGGCTGCCATAAAACAAATAAAGAGAGGAGAAAAAGGAAACCTCAGTGCCTTTTGTTAAGAAGGAACAGATGTAGAGCCGTAGTAGCCTGCCAGCTAGGTCAAGTCATATCAAATATTGTGGTTGTTTTCTTGTAGCCTGATCCTCCTTTTGAACTCTCTTTCAGCAATGAAGTTGTAAGGAATGAATTAAAGAAGCTGCCAGCCCTTCCAACACCAGCGCTGAAGGAGCATCCTTCCCTCGCTTACTGGTAATGTATCACTCTCTACAGTGTCTTGTGAAAGACCTGGCTCTGGCAGTGTGGTCTGGGAGTGGAACTGGGATGCAGAGATTCCTGCCTTGGGGTTCTGGGTCTGCCACTGACTCACTGCATGAGTTAACACAATTAGAGCTACCAGCCTGGGCCTCAGTTTCCCCATCTGCCAAATGCCTTGCCAAAAATCCACTGTAAGTGTGCACATGGTCTGATGAAATCAAGAGGCCTAAAGTGCCATTTGCTTTCCCAGCACTCTGCATTTGTGAAAGAGTTTTCCCAGTTGGAAATTTCAATGTTTTGCACTATCCTGTGTTGAATGCTTCAGTTTCATCTTGGAAGTCCTTTCTGTGTGGCACAGCAGAACTCATCTCCTTTTATATGAACTCACTGATGTTTGGAGGTGGATGCTTGTTTGCTCTGCCTTTATTGCACTGAAAAATAAGCCCAGGGTAGGAGCAGGGTCACACTTAGATTTTATATGCCACACACATAGATTCTTTGTGCCACCCTGCATATCCCTTTTATCTGTGCAAATAGGAAAGAATTTGTGGAAAGACTATTCATTAAAGGGGAGATACTTTCACTTGATTTTCTGCCAATTGCTCTTTCATGTTTGCCTTTAAAGCATTAGGCTGTAAGCCTGAGGGTTAAATTGAACTTCTTTATCTGCTACTCTTTTAATTTCTGCATTTTGGTAATCTGAGGATGGCAGGGTGTCCTGGTTTGAAGGACAGGTGTCTGTTAGGGAAGGCAGGAGCCTCCCTTGGAATGGGAAACTGTAACCCCTCTCCCTCCAAATTATTATAAATTTGAAATCAAAAGGCTCTCAGGTAAAGATATGGAAATAGGAATAAAAGTTCTTTACTAATATCTAAAACAAAGATAACAAATAACAACAACTATAACGTTAACCAACAAACAGAACCAGAAACCCAGTGGCAGCCTGCTCGGCTTCAGGCACCTTTTCCCTTTGGTGCAGTTCCAGTCACAGCCTGCAGGGGGCGCTCTGGGTGTGGTGATTCCCTGGTGCCTGCAGGGGGCGCTCTGAGTGTGATGATTCCCCGGCGACTGCAGGGGTGCTCTGGCGTGAGCTCAGGTAGCACACGGCAATGGCAGCTGCCCGAGGCACGGAGGGATGGAGGAGAGCCTTTGCTCTACAGACTCTCGGGGGGGGCAGCTGGTGTCGGTGCCACAGCAGGATCCCCGGACACAGGGAGCTGGGACGGCAAGAAGTCCCAACGTGCAGGGGGGAAACCCCGCCACAATGTAGCGAGGAAACTTGGAGCGGCGAGGAGGCGCGGGGGGAGAGACAGGCTGGTGGCAGGCAGCCCCTGATGGGCAGGGAGGAAAAAGACTCACAGCAGACAGACCGGCAGCTCCACGCTGGCTTCTCAGGGGGCCGTGGGTTCAGCAGACAGCAGCTCCGACTGTCCAGCTCCGAGGGTCCCGAGCAAGAGAGCGTGACCTACCCCCTGCCCTTGCTTTTCAGTCTTTCCAAATCTCTCGTTGCCAAGCCCTGCTTCCATGAGGGGCGATTCTACCCCACCCTGCCAAGGAGAAAGGCTCTAGCCTTGTGCTTTGTTTCTCTTAAGTACCCAGTCATTTGTGTCTTAGCAACCCATGGGAGAAAAATTCCTGAGGAAAAGAACTAAATCTAACCTTCAACATTCTCCACCCCGAATTTTTTCCCCATGCAAACACTTTACATCAAATTTAAACCTTCGAGGTATATACATACATGCAGATACAGATACAAGCACAGTGTCATAAGTAGTTCACCTTAAAACAAGATCTCTTTGAGGTATGCATCGGGTCTCTCCATCCCTTTGCATCACCCACCAGGTGCAGCCTGGTCCCTGAGCAAAGACAACCCCCCGGATAGGATTGTCTTTGCTTGAGGCAGAGTTTACCCAAACAGTCTTTCCCAGCATACCTCTCATGTGTACTACTGGAACTTTATCTCCATCTGTTGTTCGCAAGGGGTCAGAGTGGGCAGGCCCGGCTCGGTTGGAGGAACCTCGGGTGTTCACTAACTATGTGGCCTTTGCCAAATTAGTCTCCCAGTTCTTGAACGTCCCCCCACCCAGTGCTTTCAAGGTGGTTTTGAGCAGGCCATTGTACTGTTCAACTTTCTCAGCTGCTGGTGCATGATAAGGGATATGGTACACCCACTCGATGCCATGTTCCCTAGCCCAGGTGTTTATAAGGCTATTTTTGAAGTGAGTCCCATTGTCGGATTCAATTCTCTCAGGGGTACCATGTCTCCAAAGGACCTGTTTTTCGAGGCCCAGGATGGTGTTCCGGGCAGTGGCATGAGGCACAGGGTAGGTCTCCAGCCATCCTGTGGTGGCTTCCACCATTGTGAGAACGTAGCGCTTGCCTTGGCGGGTCTGGGGCAGTGTGATGTAATCAATCTGCCAAGCCTCTCCATACTTATATTTGGACCACCGTCCACCATACCATAGAGGCTTTACTCGCTTGGCTTGTTTGATCGCGGCGCACGTCTCACAATCATGGATCACCTGGGAGATACTGTCCATGGTTAGGTCCACCCCTCGGTCTCGTGCCCACTTATAGGTGGCATCTCTGCCCTGGTGGCCTGAGGCGTCATGGGCCCATCGGGCTAGGAACAACTCCCCTTTGTGTTGCCAGTCTAAATCTATCTGTGCCACCTCTATCTTTGTGGCGTGATCTACCTGCTTGTTGTTCTGGTGTTCTTCGTTAGCTCGGCTCTTAGGGACATGGGCGCCTACATGGCGGACCTTTACAGGTAGCTTCTTTACCTGAGTGGCAATGTCTTTCCATTCATCAGCTGCCCAGATTGGCTTTCCTCTACGCTGCCAGTTGGCCTTTTTCCACCTTTTCAGCCAACTCCATAGAGCATTGGCTACCATCCACGAATCGGTGTAGAGATAGAGCTTTGGCCACTTCTCTCTCTCAGCAATGTCCAGGGCCAGCTGAACGGCTTTGAGTTCAGCAAATTGGCTCGACCCACCCTCTCCTTCAGTGGCTTCTGCAACCTGTCGTGTGGGGCTCCACACAGCTGCTTTCCACTTCCGGTTCATCCCTATGATGCGACAGGAACCATCAGTGAAAAGGGCATAGCACTTTTCTTCATCTAGCAGTTGATTATATGGTGGAGCCTCCTCAGCCCGGGTCACTTGTTCTTGCTTCTCTTCATCAGTGAGACCAAAACTCTCACCTTTTGGCCAGTTCGTAATTATTTCTAGGATCCTAGGGCGGTTCGGATTTCCAATGCGGGCGCGCTGTGTGATAAGTGCGATCCACTTACTCCATGTGGCATCGGTGGCGTGGTGGGTAGAGGGAGCCTTTCTTTTGAACATCCACCCCAGCACTGGTAGTCGAGGTGCCAGGAGGAGTTGTGCTTCAGTGCCAATTACCTCCGAGGCGGCTTGAACTCCTTCATAGGCGGCCAAGATTTCCTTCTCTGTGGGGGTGTAGTTGGCTTCAGACCCTCTGTAACTCCGGCTCCAGAATCCCAGCAGTCGGCCTTGAGTCTCTCCAAGCACCTTCCGCCAAAGGCTCCAGGACAAGCCATTGTTCCCGGCTGCAGAGTAAAGCACATTCTTCAGCTCTGGTCCCGTCCTTACTGGGCCAAGCGCTACTGCATGAGCGATCTCCTGCTTGATCTGGGCAAACGCTTGTTGCTGTTCAGGGCCCCAGTGAAAATCATTCTTCTTGAATTGAGGTGAGGGCTCACAATCTGGCTGTGCTCTCAGGTGTGCATCCTCCAAAACCTATATTTCGAGAAGCTTGATTTTCCCTTTTTGTTGGATGGAGACATCACGTATCTTATTGATGATCTCCGATAGAATCAGCCGTCCATCTTGCCATTTTACCCCCAAGAACTGGAGTCTCGGCTGGGTCCTTGACTTGCTTTTCTTGATAGCAAAACCTAGGCTTCCAGGAGGATCTTGATGATCTTCTCTCCTTTCTCAAATATCTCTGCCGTGTTCCCCACACAATGATGTCATCAATGTACTGCAGATGTTCTGGAGCCTCACCATTTTCCAGTGCAGCCTGGATCAGTCCATGGCAGATCGTGGGGCTGTGCTTCCACCCCTGGGGCAGCCGATTCCATGTGTACTGCACACCCCTCCAGGTGAAGGCAAACTGGGGCCTGCATTCTGCTGCCAAAGGAATGGAGAAAAATGCATTTGCAATGTCAATAGTGGCATACCATTTTGCTGCTTTGGACTCCAGTTCGTACTGGAGCTCCAGTATGTCCGGCACAGCAGCACTCAATGGTAGAGTCACTTCATTTCATCACGATAGTCTAGTCAATCTCATTTGATCAGACTTGCGCTGCAGGCAGATGGGGCTGTTGAAGACTGAGTGAGCTTTACTGACCACTCTGTAGCTTTCCGGTGGCGGATCATCTTGTGGAATTGTTGAGGATCACCGGCGTCTCGATTAATCCGGTAATTTGTGGTGCACTATGTGAGGGGTAACAATTGGCACTTGTTGCTCTTTTACTCTCAGGAGTCTCACTGCATTTGGATTTTCCGATAGTCCAGGCAAGGTGTTCAGTTGCCTGATGCCCTCTGCCTCCACAGCCACTATTCCGAAAGCCCACCTGAGTCCCTTTGGGTCTTTGTAATAGCCATTCCGGAGGAAGTCTATGCCCAGAATACATGGGGCCTCTGGACCAGTCACAATGGGGTGTTTCTGCCACTCCTTCCCGGTCAGGCTCACCTCGGCTTCCAACAAAGTTAATTGCTTTGATCCCCCTGTCACCCCGGCAATAGAAACAGGTTCTGCCCCAACATGTCTCGATGGACTTAAGGTACACTGCGCACCAGTATCAACTAACGCTTCATATTTTTGTGGTTCTGATGTGCCAGGCCATCGGATCCACACTGTCCAAAAGACCCGGTTTTCCCGTGCCTCTTCCTGGCTAGAGGCAGGGCCCCTCTAGCTCTGGTTGTCATTTCTTTCTGGGGCGTACATGGTAGAGGTCCCCTCGAGGGGATCTAAGAGATCGTCCTCTCTTCTGTAATATCTGGCATCTCGGTCACGGGAGGCTGAGGCTACCTTCTCTTTAGTAGACCCCCCGCCTCGGTTAGTATTTCCCTCCTTGAGTTGCTGTACCCGTGCTGCCAGGGCAGCAGTGGGTTTCCTATCCCACTTCCTCATGTCTTCTCCGTGGTCACACAGGAAGAACCACAGCTCAGATCGTGGGGTGTACCCTCTCTCCCTGGCTGGGGGCGCTGGGCTCTGACTTTGGGGCTTGTGACTCGCACTGGTGCCGCACTCATCAACCTCATCTCCTCTCTCACCTCCCTCATCATCTCCTCTCTGAGGTCTTTGACCACAGCAGAGACCTGAGCCTGCATTGGGCTGCTGATCATACTATCATAATTCCTGAGTTTGGTGGCTATGGAGCCCACTGTCTCTCGGTTGTCATCAGCATTAATCGTTGCAATGAAGATGGTGTATTGGGAGGGCCCTAGCTTTGCCAGATTCCACAACATTTGCCCTGTACACTTGACCTTGTCAGGGTCATTATCATGTTGTCCATCCCTCCCAAAGAGTACCTCCAATATTGCCACCTCCCTCAGCTGTTGGATTCCCTCCTCAAGGGTCTTCCATGGTCTTCTATGATGATACTCCTGCATTCTCTCCCTGTTGACAAACCGCTCTCTTACACTTATTAAAAGCCGTTCCCAGAGAGACAGGGGCCCGTCATCTCTTCCGAATACCTGATCAACCCCCGAGTCGTGGGACAAAGGTCCCATCTGCCTTGCCTCAATACTATCCAGCTGCACGCCCATACCCATAAGGTCCCAGACCCGAAGTAACCAGGTTGTAAAAGGCTCACGACCCCGTCGCACAATGTCTTTTCGTAGATTACGGAGACTGTCATACCCCAGGGACTCGGTAGTGATTTCAATCCTTGGCCTCCCTACTGGTTGAGAGGGTCCTGCTTCCCCATCATCACTCACTGGCTGCTCTGGTTTGACCTTAGTCTTCCTCTTTTCCACAGGGGCAACTGCTACTGGCTGTGGCTGCCCCTCTGATCTGACTGGAGCCTGAGCGGTGATAGCGTCCCTGGGTTCCTCTGCTGCCCCATTAGACTCTCCCTCTTTGGGGTAGGGGAAGGGTTTCCCACCAGCTGGGCAAGTGTATTCCTTCAGCACTTGGCCCATCTCGCGTATCTCTTTCACCAGGACTCCCACCCAATCCGGGTGGGTTGTTTCTGAGGTGGGTTGTGGGACCGGGTCAGACTCTGTAGCAACATCCCTAGTGTCTGGGGCAATGTCAGGTTCTGGGATGGTGTCCCTAGTTTCTGGGGCCATGTCAGGTTCTGTGGCTACGTCCCTAGTTTCTGGGGCCGTGTCAGGTTCTGTGGCAGCATCCCTAGTCGCTGGGGCCGTGTCAGGTTCTGTGGCAGCATCCCTAGTCTTTGGGGCCATGTCAGGTTCTGGGGCCCCATCCCTATTGTCTGGGGTAGATGTCAGAGTGGCTGTCCAAGTCAGACCCCCCTTATCCCTGCATGCTAAATAGAGCAGGCTTATCAGCAACACCAGCCACTGTATGGTATCATTAGCATTTAGAGAAGATTTGAACCCCTCAAAGATTGGCGGGATAGGCCCAAAGAGCTGGGTGAAGGGTTGTGAGAACATTTCTTTTGGTGTCACTTCCTCGCAGTAGGTGCCATTATTAAAGTAACCCTGAAAACATGTCATTAATGTGTGGTAGCTGTGAATCCACATGCCTGCCTTCCAGAGGAAGTTGAAAATCCATGAATTCCTCACCTTATTGACCCATGACACAAACTGTATAACAGCCACTGTAGCCTTAGTTATACAGCCCATGTTTAGATATGGGGCTGCAAATGGGAGAGAAACAGCTGTGACCACTTGCCATACGAACTGGAATAAGCTAGACCACATGGTGCAAGCTAATGAGGTTCCCATATCCAGCACACAAAAACTACGTTACTCAAGAACTGTTATCCTTCTTTCCCTCGATGCCCTCGTGCCCCACCGTTGGGCGCCAAAATCTGTCCTGGTTTGAAGGACAGGTGTCTGTTAAGGAAGGCAGGAGCCTCCCTTGGAATGGGAAACTGTAACCCCTCTCCCTCCGAATTATTATAAATTTGAAATCAAAAGGCTCTCAGGCAAAGATATGGGAATAGGAATAACAGTTCTTTACTACTATCTAAAACAAGGATAACAAATAACAACAACTATAACGTTGACCAACAAACAGAACCAGAAACCCAGTGGCAGCCTGCTCGGCTTCAGGCACCTTTTCTCTTTGGTGCAGTTCCAGTCACAGCCTGCAGGGGCGCTCTGGGTGCGGTGATTCCCTGGCGGCTGCAGGGGCGCTCTGGGTGTGGTGATTCCCCGGTGCCTGCAGGGGGCGCTCCGGCGTGAGCTCAGGTAGCACACGGCAATGGCGACTGCCCGAAGCACGGAGGGATGGAGGAGAGCCCTTGCTCCACAGACTCTTGGGAGGGGCAGCTGGTGTCGGTGCCACAGCAGGATCCCCGGACACAGGGAGCTGGGACGGTAAGGGGTCTCCACGTGCAGGGAAAAACCCCGCTACAATGTAGCGGAGAAAACTCAGCGCGGGCTGGTGGCAGGCAGGTCGGCTCCGGATGGAGCAGAGGGCAGAGACTCACAGCAGACAGACCGGCACCTTGGTTCCATGAGGTTCCACAGCGCCACCACGATGTCCTTGGATCCGCATTGACACACCTGACCCATGGTTCCATGAGGTTCCGCAGTGTCACCATGGTCGCTGTCAGAGGCTGGATGAGATCAATGTCCCGAGACACCTTGGGATGAGCTGTCAATCAGTCACACCAGGGCAGTGCTAACCCAGGCTCTGACTGCCCCAGCAATCACAAGTCCCACCTGGGGGGAGCCCCACAAAGGCCCAGGGGCTTCAAAGATGGAGCACGAGGTCAGCCCATGGTCTGGTCCCTGCCTTCTCCTGGGGTTTGTGTCTCACCCACGCTGGAACCCAAGCAGTTTGTAGCTGTGTGTGTGTCTTTCTAAATCCATTCTGTCTTGTCTTTTTCTCTCTCTTTCTTCACCTTCTAATCCTATTTACCTGGAACATTTCTGGGTAACTCTAACTTCATAAGGGTTTAAAGGTTTCCAGGTTAAAGGGGCTAGGTTAATGAACTACTGCTATGATAAGTGTGTTATGTTGAATTGGATGTTGTATTAAATGATTTGCCAAAATTCCTTGATTTTCTGTGTTTTACCTGAAAAACTTGATGTAATTTTGACCTCTTGAGAATATCTGGTTGGTGTTTCTCCTGTGCACCAAACTCCAGTAAAGGAACCTTTGGTTCCCCCAGCATTTGAGTGTTCTGGGCTGTTGCAGCCCTGCAGGCTCACAATGGCCTCTTGTTTCCATGAGGCCCTGCTGTGTCCCACTGGCCCTTGGTTCCAGGAGGATCTGCAGTGTCACCCAGGTTGATGCCATTTGTCCTTGCTGCCCCTCCCATCCCCCTGCCCCACAAACAGCCCCGAGGCACCCGGGAGGGACAGGCCCTGCTGTGCCAGGCCTGGCCTCAGGCCTTGGCCTTTCTGCTTCCTCCAGCCAAGCCAGGCCTTTCTCAGCATTGCACTTCCCTGCTCACAGCCTTTGGCTCCCTGCAATCCTGGCCTCAAGGATCTGCTCTCACCACTCCCTGCGCAGCCTTTGCCACTCCCTGCCCTCACTGGGGCCCATTGATGCTCCAAGGCACTTGGAGTTTTGCTTCTGACTCCTTGAGCAGCTTCTTCATCCTTCTCTCAGTGCCTGAGGCTCCTGCACTCAGCCCCAAATCCACCGTGGGGCTGATTAAAATCCAGAAATTCCTCAGGAGCTCCTTGTCTTCCTTCAGTTGTCTTCAATTCTCCAGGGCTTGTGCAGCTGATTGGAGTCAGTTTGGAGTTCTGTTAAGGAGGGGGATTTCAAAGTGCACCTCATGTCTTTTTGTTTTCATTAATCAATGGAATTGATGTGTGGAATCAATGGAATATATTTTTACATTCCAGTTCAGAAAAGAGGTGATTGAAGCATTCCCCAAGTGATGTTGATGCTGAATGTGTCCTTAGGAGGTCTGGGCACAGAGAAGAATGAGCCCCTTGCAGGCTGACCCTGTTTGGACAAGCTGCTCCTCAGTCCCAACCTCACCATGTCTTACATCGCCCACCTGGCACTGACATCCCTGTCCCCTGCATCACAACCTTGTCCCCTGAGCTCTGCAGCTGCATGTCCCAGCCCATTGCACCATGTCCCACCTGCTCTCCTCAGGGCTCTGCCTGCACACAGGCCCAGGAGAAGTTCTCCTCTTGGTGAGGAAAGAATGGAAAAGCCTGAGCAGGTTTCCTGGACAACAAACCCCACTCAGGAAGCACATGCTCAGTCCAGGCTGTCTGGAATGATGTCACCTTTCTCCAAGGGACAGTGTGAGCAGAAATGATCTCTGTCAGCAGAATTCTCTGAGTCTTCCAGCTGAATTCTCTGTCCCTGTCCTTTGCCTGGGTCTCTGTTGCAGATGGGAGCTGCTGGTGCCATTCACAGCTTTAAGCCCTCTTTTGATGCAGACAGATGTTCCCAGGTGTGTTAAGCAGGTGTTGCTCATTGTTTATGCAGAGCTTTTGTATCCTCATGGAACCAAAAAGCCCCTGTGACATACTGGGGCTGGATGGTACCAAGGAGACCCTGGTGACACCATGGAAACTCATGGACCCATGGGCACTGTGACACAGCAGGGCCTCATGGAACCAAGGAGTGAATTGTGACTGTGCCAAACCTCATGGAACCAAGGGGCCCTTGTGACACTGAAGAACTTCACAGAACCAAGAGTCTGTTGTGACACAGGGGGCACTCATGAAACCATGGAGAGCATTTTGTCACTTTGAGGCCTGATGGCACCAAAGGGCCATGGTGGCACTGCAGAGCCTTGTGGAACCAAGGAGTGAATTGTGACTCTGCTAAACCTCATGGAACCGAGGGGCCATTGTGACACTGCAGAACCAAAAGAGCCCAGTGTGACACTGAGGGCCCCCATGGAATCAAAGGTCCATTCTGACATTGCAGGGCCTCATGGAATCCTGGAGACCCCTGGGAAACTCCCAGGCCTTGTTGAATCAAGGGGCCCTGCAGGGCCTCATGGAACCAATGAGACCCCATAGAACCAAGGGTCCATTGTGACCCTGTCGTACCAAGGTGTCGGGGGCTGGCCCAGGCCCGATGCCAGGCACCCACGAGAGCCACTCACTCACTCACTGCCCTCTGCAGCTGGACAGAGGAGAGAAAATTTAACAAAGGGTTCATGGGTTGAGATAAGGACTGGGAGAGATCACTCAGCAAATCCTGTTATGGACAAAACAGGTTCAACCCAGAGCTAGGAAATGAATTTATTGCTACCAAACTCAGAGCAGGATAAGAAGCCCTTAAAAATCCCTTTCCCCCCACCTGTCCCTCCTTCCAGCTCTACCTCCTACCCTGGCAGTGCAGGGAGACAGGGAATGGGGGTTATGGTCAGTTCATCACCTGTGGCTTCTCCCCCTGCTCCAGCCTGTGCAGATCCCTCTGCAGAGCTTCCTGCCCTCCAGCACAGCCACACTCCCACCCACCTTGGGCTCACCTGGCAACTGACTGAGGGTGCCCTTGATGTCCTCATCCAGACCAGCAATAAAGAGATTGAACTGAGCTGGCCCCAATCCTGAGCCCTGGGGACAGCCCTGGATGTGACTCCATTCCCCAGCGCTCCCTGGGCCTGGCCATGCAGGCAGATTTTGACCCAGGGAACAGATGCTGCAGAGGGTGTTGGATCAAGTTCCTGTGAGCCCAGAATATTGGGAATAGTGCAGCTGTAGCTCTGCACAAGAGAGCTCTGCAGCCACTTTCTCTCTTTTCCTCCCTCTGGGCATGGAGGGAGTTTCTGACTCCAGCGTGTGACTCGTGTGTGCAAAGAGCAAATCTGGACAGAATTCAGGCAGGGAGGGTTTGGGGGGATCTTGGGATCTGTGCTGGGCACAGAATGTGTTTTCCATTGGTGTGAGACTGTCTGCTGTGGAAAGTGGATTTAATATCCAGCAGAGGAATGGCTTTTGCTTTTTATGGAGCTGTGCCTTGCCTTGGTTTTGTTTGCTGACAAGAAATGAACATCCCTGTGCGTCTCGGGCAGCTCCTTCTGCAAGGAAAGCAGGTGGGAGTTGGTGCCAAGGAGCTGAAAGCTGCAGGCACAGCCTGGAGTGGAGGAAGCTCAGATTTGCACAAGGCTGCTCTGAGTGCCAGGGCTTGGATGAGGGAAATGGTGGGGTGGGGGTAGGGACAAAATCTGCTTGATTGTCAGCCATGAAGGGCCTTGATTTTCATATCTATCCACACTGCATTAGGAGGTTCTTGGGATCAATATCAACTGAGGATTGCTGATACCAATCTATAAACAGGAAAAGAAAAGAAAATTAAATAGGACAAAAGAAATATCTCCCCATTGTTTTCATTATAGTATATTCACTTTGAATACACTTCTGAAATCTGTCTAATTAACCACACAAGAATTGAAGACTTGAATTATTCCCAGGGGCTTCTCTTGTTTGGGTGCTTTGAACAAATATTCAGAGCTTTTGTCAATGAATTTCTCAACTGAAGAGCTCAAGACAAAACAAGCCTATGGAAAATTAAAATTCATCAGCAACCTCCAAGTTGCTGAGGATCCATGCAGGAATGCACAGAAATGGGCACAGCTTTGTGGCTGCCCCAGCTCTGGGATGGGCCCTGGGCCTGGAGCAGGAACTGCTCTTGAGGGCCACAAGGCCGCGGATGCTGTGCTGGCCTGGGGAGATGGGATGGCAGCAGGGGCTGCAGAGCTCTCAGCATCTCCTGCAGAGGAGAGCAGGGCACACAGGGAGCCTCCTTTTCCTTTGGCCAGGCCCATGGTTCCCCCATGGCTGGGGCTGAGTCCTGTGTGAGCTGCAGCTGCTGCTGTGCCCTAGAGAGGGGCTGAGGCCGTGGGGCCACTGCCCAGAGCAGCCTGGCCTGAGCAGAGCTGTGGGGCCAGAGGCGGCTGGGCTGTGCTGGGGAGAGGCCCTTGGTGCTGCACAGAGCTCAGGGCAGCTGGCAGAGCTTGCAGGGAGCTGGGCTGGGCTGAGAGAAGCTGCCAGAGCAAGGCATCAGTGTCCATCTCAGCCTGGCTGAGCGTGCAGGGGCAGGACTCAGCCCAGGGCTGCTGGGGCAGGGCCAGGGCCTGTGCAAGGCATTGCAAACAGGCAAGTGGCCCAGAGAGGAGGCTGCTCTGTGCCCTTGGTGGCATGCACAGAGCAGGGAGGGGGCCCAGGACATTTGTCAGCGGCAGCCTCTGTTTGCAGCCCTTGGCAGCCCTGGCTGCTGAGCCCAGGTTTGGGCTGAGTTTGGCTGTGGCCCAGCTCCATCCTGCTGCGGGGCTCAGGGCCTGTTGCCGGCAATGGCCAGCCCTGGCTGGCCTCTCTGCTGGCCCAGAGGCCGGCAGAGCCCGGGGCAGGGCTGTCTGTGCAGCCCCACAGGTGCCCCGGGCTCTGCAGGAGCTGGCAGAGGCTGCCCAGCAGGGAGGCCATGGGGCACAGAGCCCCAAGGCTGCTGTGGGCACCACGGCACAGGGGCCGTTCCCGGCCGCAATGCTCCTGTCCTGGGCTGGGCTGCACAGGGGCTGTGCCACCATGGCTGGGCCAGCACAGGGCCACAAAGGGGCCACGGAGCCGCTGCCGGGGCTGACAGCAAGGCCAGGGACACACAAGGAATTGCTGGGCATGGCCTGTGCTGGGCAGGGCTGGCTGTGGCAAAGGCAGAGCTCAGCTGGCCTTGGTGGCTGCAGGGAAAGTCAAGAGGCCGAAGAGCCTCCATGGCTGTGCTGGAGAGCAAGGCTGGAGGAGGGAAATGCAGGGCTGCTGTGGGATGGGGAGGGGGATTGAATTCCAGCAGATTCTGATGTGAAGCTTAGGAAGGCTTGAAGCAAAGAGAAACTTCACAAGCCTTAAAGTGGGGCATGTTGCCAAATGAAAAACCAGCTCCACACGGTGAGATTTTTGGAGGCCAAATTCCAATTTTGGCCATGGGCACCTTGACGAGAAGGACAGTTCTTTTTCATAGGAAGGCAAGCAGAGCAGCACTGTTTTAGGGGTAGATGAGAGGTGACCACCCAAGGCCAAGGCCGGCCAGACCTTTCTCTCTCCTGGCAGCTTTTGCCTGGGACAAATCCTTGGATATACAGAATTTGGGAGGCAGAATCTCAGTTTTGGAAATGGGCGCCTGGAAATTTCTTTTCTATACGAAGGAAAGCACAGAGCCCCAATGTTTGGTGGGAGATGAGAGACAGCCCTCAGGAGGCCAAACCAGCCAGACACATCTCTCTGGGCAGCTTCTGGCTGGGAAAAATCGTTGGTTATATAGAATTTTGGAGGACAAATCCCAATTTTAGCCATGGATGCCGGGAAGAGAAGGAGAGTTCTCCTCTATGGAAGGAAAGCCAACAGCCTCAGTTTTTCAGGGGCAGATGAGAAGTGACCTTCCACATGCCAAGAGCAGCCAGACCTGTCAGGTGACCCATGGGAGGCCAAGGCAGCCACAACTGTTTCATGTTCCCATGGATCCATGGGGCCCTGCAGTGTCCCAATGGCCTCTCTTTCCATGAGGCCTTGAAATGTCATAATTGTGCCCTTGCTTCTATGAAGCCCTGAGGTGTCACATTGGCCCCTTGCTTACACCAGGCTCTGAAGGGTCTTAATGGTCTCCATGGTTCCACAAGTCCCCACAGTGTCACAATGGTCTCCATGGTTCCACAAGGCCCCACAGTGCCACAGTGGTCTCTTGGTTCCATGAGGCCCCTCTGTGTCACAATGGTCTTTTGTTTCCATGAGTTCCCACAGTGTCACAATGATCACAATGAAGGAAACAACCAAGCTCCAGTGTTGCAGGGGCAGATGAGGGGCCAAGGCCAGGTCGACTTGACAGTTCTGGCAGATTTTGTCTGGCAGCAACCATTGGATATAGGGAATTTTAGAGGTGGAATACCAATTTCAGACATGGACACCTGAACGAGAAGGATGGTTCTTTTCCATAGGAAGGAAAGCATGGAACACCGGTGTTTCAGGGGCAGATAAAAGGCGGCCATCAGAGGCCGAGGCCAGCCAGACCTGTCTGTCCTGGCACCTTTCGTCATGGAGGAATCCTTGGATATACAGAATTTGGGAGATGAAATCTCAATTTCAGCCATGGACACCTTGACAAGAAGGACGGCTCTTTTCCACTGGAAGGAAAGCACTGAGCCCCACTGTTTCAGAATCAGGTGAGAGGCAGCCCCCAAGAGGCCAAGGACAGACAGACCTGTCTGTCCTGGCAGCTTTCACTTGGGAGCAATCCTTGGATGGATGGAGTTTTGGAGGTGGAATCCCAATTTCGGCCATGGGCACCTGGTTGAGATGGATGGCTTTTTTCCATAGGCAAGAAAAGCGCAAATCCAAGTATTTTGGATGACGGTAAGAGGTGGCCACCATAGGCCAAGGCAGCCAGACCTGTCTCTCCTGGCACCTTTCATCTGGGGGAAATCCTTGGACATAGGGAATTTTGGTGGTGGAATCTCAATTTTGGCCATGGGTACCTGGACAGGAAGAAGAGTTCTTTGCACAAGGAAGAAAAGCACAGAGTTGCACTGTGTTTCAAAGGCAGATGAGAGCCAGTCCTCAGGAAGCCAAGATCAGCCAGACTTGTCAGTCCTGGCAGCTTTTGTCTGGGAGCTGTCCTTGAATATAGCGAATTCTGGAGGCAGATTCCCAATTTGGACCTGGACGTGTGGATGTGAAAGGTGCTTTTTTCCCATAAGAAAGAAAAGCCCATGGTGCCGGTATTTCAAAGGCAGATGAGAGGTGGCCCCCAGGTGGCCAAGACAGCCAGATCTGTCTGTCCTGACAGATTTCATCTGGGAACAATCTTCACATACATGGAAATTTGGAAGAGGAATCACAGTTTTGGCCATGGGCCACTGGAGGAGAAGGACAGTTCTTTCCCATAGGAAGGAAAGCCCAGAACCGCAGTGCTCCAGGGGCAGATGAGCACTGGCCCTTGACATGCCAAGATCAGCCAGACCTGTCAGGCACCTCCACAGAGGCCGAGTCAGCCAGGCCTGTTCCATGTTCCCTTGGTTCCATGGGGCCCCACAGTGTCACAATGTTCTCCTTTCTTCTGTAGTGCCACAACAGCCCCTTGCTTCCATGACACCTTGCAATGCCAGAATTATTTGCTGGTTCCACAAAGCCCTGAAGTGTCACAGTGGCCCCTTGGTACCATGAGTTCCTACAGTGTCACAATGATCCCTTGGTTCCACAAGGCCACAAAGTGTCTTTATGGTTCCAGAAGATCCCGACAGTGTCACAATGTCCCCTTGGTTCCATGAGCCCCAGCAGTGCCACAATGATCCCCTTTGTTCCATGAGTTCCCACAGTATCACAATGACCCCTTGGTTCCACAAGGCCCCAAAGTGTCATTATGGTCTCCAGAAGATCCCAACAGTGTCACAATGTCCCCTTGGTTTCATTAGGTCCGCACTGTGTCACCATGGTCTCAACAGGAACAAAGCAACCAAGCCCCAGTGTTGCAGGGGCAGATGAGGGGCACTCACCAGAGGCCAAGGCCAGCCAGACTTGATGGTACTGGCAGATTTTGTCTGGGAGCAATCCCCAGATACAGGGAGTTTTGGTGGTGGAATCCCAATTTTGATCACTTCTGCACTGATAAGAAGGACGGTTCTTTTCCATAGGAAGGAAAGCAAAGAGCCCAAATGTTTCAGGGGCAGGTGAGAGGTGGCTCCTGGGAGGCCAAGCCAGCCAGGCCTGTTCCATGTTTTATTGGTTTTCATGGGGCCCTACAGTGTCACAATGGTCTCCTTGATTCCATGGGGCCTTGCAATGTCACGATGGTCTCCATGGATCCATGGTGCGCTGCAGGGTCACAATGGCCCTTTGGTCCCACAAGGTCCCCACAGTGCCATAGCAGTCTCCACAGGAAGGAAACCACCAAGCCCCACTGTTGCAGGAGCAGATGAGAGGCAGCCACAAGAGGCCAAAACCAGCCATACCTGTCTGTCTTGTACTGTCCTAAGGCAAATCCTGTCTGTGTGACAGACAAGGATCAGCCCAATCCTCAAGAAATGCTTGCTTAGATGAGAAAAATGGAACTTCTTTGGGTCAATTGCCACTTATTAATGCTCTAATTTTGAAACAAAAATTCCTATGAGTGACCCCATTTTTCGGATTATAAAACACTTCTCAATCATTCCTTACAATAACACTCTCCACACCTCATCCTCCAGTCACAAATACAACTGTTTCTTCAAAACAGAAAGCTCAAGCAGCCACTCCAATCCAGGACTTTCCAACCAATTTTATTCTCTGCTTTCTAAGTCCTACTTCATAGCAAATGTGGTGGCTCCAGGCACAGAGAAATGTTCCTGAGGAACAGCTCAGCCTGGTATTCCAGCCTGAAAGCTGAAACTCAGGAGCCCCTGCACCTGTGCTTTGAGCCAGGAGCACTCAGGGAATGCAGCTGGGGGCTGTGGGGGTCAGACATGGCCCAATGCATGGCACAGACCCAGCAGAGAAGGCACTGTTGCCATGAGAGCTGGAAGAATCCCAAACACAACCCCCACATACTTGCACACTTATTGGCCATTCCCATGGCCTCTCTGCATGTCCATCTGTGCCTCAGCATTTATTCCCATCTGGAAGCAGTTGGAACAGGCAGGATTGGCCCAGTAGTAGGAGTGGATCCCAGCTGGGAACGTGACTGGCTGTGCTGGATTGCAGAGGTGTCTTCACTTGGAAGACAGGTGTTTTCCAAGGAAGATGAGAACCTCCCTTGGAATTGAAAATGTGATGCCCTTCCCTCCAAATTATTATAACTTTGAAATTACATGGCTTTCAGGCAAAGATATGGGGAAAGAAATGACCATTCTTTACCAGTAGATATATATAGGTATAACAAGACAAACAAACAACACCAGTAGCAACACCAAACAGACCCACACACCCAGTCCCAGCCTTCTCTGGGCTGTGGAGCCCTGTCCCCTTGGGTGCAGTTCCGGTCACAGCCAGCAGGGGCGCTGGTGGCTCCCGGCCGGGCAGGGCAGGTGCGGTGACTCCCCCGCGCCTGCAGGGGGCGCTGTGGTGCGAGCTCGGCCGCCTCTCTCACCTGGGTAACGGCGACTGAGGTGGCGGGAGAGATGGGAAAGGGGCTTCCTGCACAAACCCCCAGGGCAGCCGGTCCCGGTGCCCCTCAGGATGGAGAAATGAGCTGCAGCAGGAACATTGGAGCAGCAGCAGGAACCTTGGAGCTGCAGCAGGAACCTGGGAGGTGCAGCAGGAACCTGGGAGCTGCAGCAGGAACCTGGGAGCTGCAGCAGGAACCTCGGAGGTGCAGCAGGAACCTGGGAGCAGCAGGCTGGAATGGCAGAGGCGAGCAGGCCCCTGAGGACAGCAAATCCAAGTGTAGCACTGAGCCCCAAGCGGTGGCAGAAGCAGAAGCCGTGGGGGGTCCCGGCTGGCGCTGGGTGTTGGGATAAAGTGCAGCCAAAATACCCAAAACAGCATCAGAAAAGCACAGGGGCTGGGCAGGGGATTGCTCCTTTGCACAGTTCACGGGTGAGGAGCAGCCCGGCGAGGGACGGCGTGCTCCCGGCTCCCAGCACAGCACACACTGGCCCTGGGCTCCCAAACGTCAGAGCAGCAGAGAAGCAAGCTGGCCAGCCCTAGCCCCAGTGCCAAAGGATAAACCAAACAACAAGAGAGAAGAAAAAGAAAGACAAAATCCCCAGGGCAGCAGGATCTGCAGTCAGAGGCACCGTGCCGCGTGGCAGCCGAGATGATCGCCCCAGCAGAAGGAAGCAGCAGCCCCTGGCCCCCAACCCTCGAGAGATCCCAGGCTGCCCCTCACCCATCGCGATACTCCCGGAGCCAGGGGAGGCAGTGACCATTCCAGACACAAAACAAAAACAAAACCAAAAATGGATATGGGATAGAAACCATCCCCAAGACACATGCTCGTATGAAGATGGGAGTATTTGGGATCAACAGGCTCAGGCCTATTTTTCCTCCCTGTAGATGCACACAACTCTCAGAGGAGACTGATGATGATGAGGCCCTGCAGTGTCACAGGGGCCCCTGGGCACCAAGAGTGTCTGCAGTGTCACAGGATCCCCTTTGTTCCATGAGGTCCTGCAGTGTCACAAAGTTCTGTTGGTTCTATGTCACAATTGTCACAATTGTCCCTGGGTTCCAAGTGCCCCTACAGTGTCACAGTGGCTTCTGGGCACCGTGAGACCCTACAGTGTCACAGGGTCACCTTTGTCTCATGTGTCATTCACACAATGGGAACAGCACTGATGAGTTCTGACCATCTCATTCCCCTTTCCCCAGATGAGATCAAGGCCCTTCTTGTCTCTTCTCTCCTGCCAGGAGAGCTGTGAGGAATAACATTTCTGTCTCTCTCAGCTGCTAAAAAACCTGTGTAAGAGGTTCACAGAGTGGAAACAAGCAGTGTATGAGTCTGAGTACATTTGTATTTCCTAAATGTGCTCTGTGCTTGGCCAAGGTAACGGTGCCATCTGCTAGAGGGCAATGGCACTCGTGCCTGCAGAACCCCTTGTGACTGCACAGGAGAGATGCTCCCCAGACGGGGCTGCTTTCCTGGTGTGGGGTGACAGACACAGCAAGAAAGGCAGAGGACAGAGAGATGTCAGGGAGAGACATTTGCAATGGCCCTGTCCCAGGCAGGTGAGATGAAAATCACTGTGACACTGGGGGCTGTTCCTGGAGTCACAGCCAGAAATGTCAGGGCTCTGTCAGGTGCCCAGCCCTGAGCTGGGCTCATGCCCTGCTCACAGCCCCAGGGCTGTTCAGGGACACGAGTCCTTCCCTGGCACACTCACAGACAGTTCATGGCAGCACGGGCAGGGGCTCCCTGGGCTCTGCTGCCACTGCCAGAGCCTGGCAGGGACCTCAGCCCTGCGGCTGTCACCCTGCCCTGCCCTGCCTGAGGTGCCCCATGGGTGCAGGGATGGACACGGGGAGCTCTGTGCTCAGGAGCTCATCCCAGCCCTGCACTCAGGGGTTCCCAGGGGACGTTACTCTCTCAAAACTGCAGGAACAGCTGAAGGGGTTTGTGCTCACTGGGTTCATGTCCCCTCACACACACACAGGATGTTCAGGACTGTGTCTTGTCCGTGCAATGCAAACACGGACTCCTGACCTGGTCACTGATGTCCCTCCATGGAGGGAAGAACAACCTCTGTGACCTGGGGTGAGAGGCCACTGCTGGAAGTGGCTCTGGCTTTGCAAGGGCACTGCTGGGGTCCCACCCTGAACACTGCCACACTTTTGCTGTTCAGGGCTGTTTTCCTCTCCAGGGCGCTGCGTTTGGAACATCCTTGAGAGCAAATTGGGAAGCAGATTGAAGCTTTCAGGCCCTGCACTGGGAGATGCCCTTGCATGATGGAAATGCTGCTGCAGAGCCCAGCTCTGTCCCAGCGGTGCCCACGGCCTGTCCCTGCCTGCCGTCCCTGCACAGTCACACAGCAGGACTGGGACTGAGCTGAGAGAGCCCTGAGGCCTTGGACCAGCACAGGGGCTGTGCAGGGGAGTGTGGAAGTGAAGGAAGGGGAGGTTACAGAGGAGAAGCCCTGGGGCTCCCTGGCAGTGAGGATCGCTGGGGTTCCCTTTTCTCCCCCAGCTCTGCCCAGAGGCACTGACCCTGCAGCTCCAGAGGAGTCAGGGAGGAAAGATGTCAGGGAAACAAGGCACTACAGAGTTCTTTATTTTGTGTAAGAACATATAGTACAGCTCCTGGTTTATAGTCTCTGGTTGCCACTAGAAATGCGAATACTGAATTAGAAATGGTACAGAAAAAGATTTTTGAATGAACAAATTCCCAAAGAGTAACACCTGTGTCAGCTGCAAAATATACAAGACACAGAGTGAGAATTCATGAGTAATATCAGAAGAGCTATGCAGAAGAATGAGAGTTTATTGCTTCTGATAACCACCCAGTTATCATTCTCCTCATGGCATCCTTTAGCTCCTGGTTCCTCAGGCTGTAGATGAGGGGGTTCAGGACTGGAGGCACCACTGAGTACTGAACAGACACCACCAGATCCAGGGATGGGGAGGAGATGGAGGGAGGCTTCAGGTTGGCAAAAATCCCAGTGCTGAGGAACAGGGAGACCACGGCCAGGTGAGGGAGGCACGTGGAAAAGGCTTTATGCCGTCCCTGCTCAGAGGGGATCCTCAGCACAGCCCTGAAGATCTGCACATAGGAGAAAATTATGAACACAAAACAGCCAAGTCCTAAACAGGCACTAACTGCAAGAAGCCCAAGTTCCCTGATGTGCGAGTGTGAGCAGGAGAGCTTGAGGATGTGTGGGATTTCACAGAAGAAGTGGCCCAGGGCATTGCCATGGCACAGGGGCAGGGAAAATGTATTGGCCGTATGCAGCAGAGCGTAGAGAGCGGCACTGGCCCAGGCAGCTGCTGCCATGTGGGCACAAGCTCTGCTGCCCAGGAGGGCCCCGTAGTGCAGGGGTTTGCAGATGGACACGTAGCGGTCGTAACACATCACAGTGAGCAGGAAATACTCTGTTGAAATGAAAAAGGAAAAAGTAAAGACCTGTGCTGCACACCCAGTGTAGGAGATCTCTCTGGTGTCCCAGAGGGAATTGTGCATGGCTTTGGGGACAGTGGTGCAGATGGAGCCCAGGTCGCTGAGGGCCAGGTTGAGCAGGAAGAAGAACATGGGGGTGTGCAGGTGGTGGCCGCAGGCTACGGCGCTGATGATGAGGCCGTTGCCCAGGAGGGCAGCCAGGGAGATGGCCAGGAAGAGGCAGAAGTGCAGGAGCTGCAGCTGCCGCGTGTCTGCCAATGGCAGCAGGAGGAAGTGGCTGATGGAGCTGCTGTTGCACATTTTCTATTTCATGTCATCGGTATCTGGGAAAAAAGCAATCATGGAATATTTACGTTTGGAGAGCACTTTAAACATCCCAGCACAGTTTGGTGGCACTTTCCCCGCACTGCCTGCCCAGGGCTCTGCTGCCTGGAGCTGTCCCTGCCAGCAGCTGCTTTCCTGTGCCCTGGGCTGAGCTCTGCCAGTGCTGCCAGAGCCCAGCTCAGCCCTGGGGGCTCAGCTCTGCCCTGCAGAGCCCTCCCAGCACAGGGCACTGGCCAGGGGCAACTCTGGCTCTGCAGGCTCTGATGGCAAAGTGAGAGCAACCCTGAGGAGGCTGGAAAAGCGACACTGATGCTGCCTGTAAGGGACCCTGTGCTGATTGCTGTCACTGCCTGGTTTATTCACAGCTGAGAGAAAAGGTTTTGGATTTTTCTCAACCTGAAGTCAGGGATGAATATCTATGTGCAATTTCCCATCCAGTCAACCCAGATCAGTAGATTTAAACAGCAAGATTTTCCCCTTTTATACAGTCCTGGCCTTGCTGTATTCATGCACCGTCTGCTTCCATATGTCATGCTGGGAGCAGTCCTGAGCAGTGTAGCCTCCTCACCACACAAGAAGAACACTTCCAAGCCCCACCTGCTGTCTCCTTCCACCCAGATCTTGTCCCCAGCACTGGCAGCAGCTCCCCGGGCCGGCTGAGAGCTGCCCCTGGCAGGCAGCAGAGTCCCTGCCCCAGCACAGCGCCCTGGGCTGCAGGACCCTTCTCTGCAGGACAGCCCTGGGCACCCCTGGCTGCTCTACACAAGAGAGAATCAGAGAATGCACTTACAGGATCTGTAGTCATTGGGATGTTCCAGCTTTAGGAGATCACTCCAGGAGCTGCAGCTGCCTTGTCCTGCAGCCAGAGGCTTCCTGTGTCAAGGGCTGGCAATGATTCTCCCCCAGTCACTTCTCAGCATCTTCCAGCCCTGACTGATTGAAGCTCTCAGTGCCTCTGTGCTGTGCCCAGGGTGGCTGCAGGCAGTGCCCCAGCCCTGCTGGGCTGAGCACAGGAGCTGCTCCTGGCCAGAGCTGTCTCTCTGCAGCGCTGCCCTTGCCAGGAGCTGCCTCTGTGCCAGGAGCCCAGCCCAGCTCAGCAGCACAGACACAGCACAAGGATTGGAATGACCCTCTTGGGGCTTTGCTGCTGAGTCCCTGAACATCAGTCCCTGGGAGGGAGCTGAAGAAATCTCTCAAAAATTCAAGGTCAGAATCAAACTCCAAAGTTTCCTGAAGTTTTAATGGGTCCCAATGAGGGGCACAAGTGAGAAAGTGTCCCCACGTTCCAGTTAGAGCAGGAAATTGGAGGCAGAGATGACAGGTGGGGACAAAGAGAAGCCAAGTCTTGGTCCCCTGGGGCACAGCAGGGTCTGTGCCACCAAGGGCTGGGAGGAGACACCTTGTCCTGAGGCCCTGGGGCCTCCTGGCACAGCCCCAGCAAGGCTGGCCACTGTCAGCCCCTTGTCCTGCCCTCTGCTTCCCCCCCACATCCCAGTGGCCTCAGGGATCTGCTGGAAGGAGTCCCTGGGGAGCCTTGCTCTGGAATGGCCCTGGGGGCCCCTTAATGCTCCCAGGGACTGCAGGTTTTTCCAAGGACTTTGGGTTTTGCTTTTGCCTTGGAGTCTCTGGGAGCTTTGTGCAATCCTGGCCTCCAATTCTCTGCTCTAATGAGTCCCTTGAGATGAGATTCTCTGTCAGTAACAACACTCAGTGGGGCTCATTAATGCTTCAAGACACTTTGGGTTTTTCTTCTGACTTGGGCGTCTGGAAAGGTTCCTGCAATCTCCTGTCAGGCCTTGAGATTCAAGGGCTCAGCCTTTGGACTCCTTGGTTCCACAAGGCCTTGCTCTGTCACAGTGGCCCCTTGGTGCCATGAGGTTCCACACTCAACAATGGTGTCCTTAGTTCCAAAGTGTCACCATGGCCCCTTGGTTCCATGAAGCACTGCTGGGTAACAGTGGGCTCCATGATTCCATGAGAAACGCAAAAGCTTTGCATAAACAATGAACAAGACCTTGGTCTCCTTGAATCAGCTTTGTCACAATGGACACTGGGTTCCATGAGGTCCCACACTGTCACCATGGATATTTGGTCACATGTTGCCCCACATGTGACCACATGGTCTCCTTGGTTCTACAAGGCCCTGCAGTGTCACAATGGCCCTGTTATGATCTAATTATTAAAGTTCTTTAGAGATACTTCTGCCCGAATTAAGGTACAAGCGAGACCATATGCCAATCAATAGTATGAGTTTTATTTGATAGTAAATATGAGAGAGAGAGAGAGAAGAAGAGAGAGAAAAGAGAGAGTAGGGAGAAAGATGGGGGGACAGAGAGGGACAGGGACAAAGAAGTATCACCACTCCGTGGGTCCCGCTGGTGTCCTGATGTCCTCTTCGGGTAGTTTCGGTGGTGGAAGTTCCCCCAAAAGCACAGAATGCCATGGGTTGATATACACTCAGGCCAGGTGGAAGTGTGCAGGCATGTCCCCTTGGGGGAGGGGGCAGCCTCTAGCAGCAGACTCTGCTTGCATCACGTGCAGTCCTGTGGTGCAAGGCGTCTGGGGAGCACTTTGGGGGGTCTGTGATAGATTGTGACTCCCCCTCAGCTGCCTCTCACCTGAGAGTCCCGTGGATGTGGCTTTTGGGGTTGGGGGTTCCACAGCTGGGCCAGTTTGTGTACTGGAGGATGAGTGTGTATTGCCTCTGACCAGAGGTTACGCCATCCTCCTCCTCCCTTCATCTGGGGGCTAAGACTGTGCAAACTTGGCTTCTGTGAGCTGAGCTTTGCCCCCACCCCAAACTCAGCCAGAAATGATTCTCAGTACAGCCGGTGGCTTCAGCCCCTGTGGACGCATTCCTTTCCCTCAGACTGAGATGATTGAACAATAGGATTTTCCCTTTACCTCATCTCAGCAGTTTGACTCAGTTCAGAGTCCCAGTCACGTATCTTCAGGGAAGCTTCTCTGATCAAAACTTTATATCAATGTTTGAGGCATGATCTATTTTCAGTCTCTGACAGGCCCATAGGTTCCATGTGGCCCCAGAGTGTCACCAGGGTTTCCTTGGTTCCATGTGACCCACAGTGTCACAGGGGTCTCCTTTTCCCTGCAGCAACCAGCTGCAAACCCCAGTGCCAGGGACAAATGCCTGGCAAGGAGGAGCAAGGGGGGACATTTGCAGTGATGGATTTTGCCTTCCCAGGTCACAGGGACGTGGGCTGGGGCCCTGCTGTCCTGGAGATGGCTGAACACCGGCCTGCCCATGGCAAGGGTGAGAGACAACAACCTCTGTCCATGGAACTACAGCAGCAGAGAGGGCAGGCACAAGGCTGGGTTTAAAAGACTGGCACCAGCACAGGAAACATCAACCTAGGGCATTTTTGGGAAAGCTGGCATTTTAGGGCATTCTTTTATACAGATATGGACCAGCAAGTGCCAAGTTAAACAGTTTCAGCTTTCTCTGTGTCCCCAAACAGAACAAAAGGAACTTATCCAACACCAATTTGATGTGAATAAGCAGACACTTCTTTATTCAGGTGCCAGGAACACAGGGAATAGCTCCTATGTGCTGGTGGGTGCTTTGGAAGTGATTTCTTTTCATCCTGTCCAGCTACTGCTTGGACAATCACCTGATTCACTGCAGCCTTGTTGTTCATTTGCTTCCTTAAACAAGAGTAGATCAACATGATTGCTAAAAGACTATCAACAAAATTAATACACTGTTAATTTGTGATTTTACCCATGAACTCAGATTCCATCCCAATCCAGCACAAATTTGATCTATCCAACTTCCTTGCATATTTTGTTGAATCTCATATTTTCTTCTACCTTTTCTAATAAGCCCAGGTCATGCTCTACATTTTGTGTCACATTTGGAATGTGTGCAACAATGATCAATTCTGTCTTTGAAATATCCCCACACTCCATGTTCTTTGAGCAAGTGCATATCTAAAGCCATTCTGTTTTGTGAAGTTATCCCTGAGGTTGTTTGTAACTGCACGTTTAAATCCCTAAATCCTTTCCTGGTTACATCTGCCAGCCTTTCTGCCTGTCCTGTGAGTTGGTTTATCCATCCTCCATTCCTGTATGCTGCTAAAGGAGTCAATAAAGACTTGAAAGCCCAACTGACTTTCACTCCAGATGCAGCTTCATTCCATCCTTCATCCATTTCTGACCTTTTCACTCATTCCATAATCAAGTTTTCTACTGTTTCCCTAAAAGAAGATTTCTTTCAAATGCACATAACATTGGCATGCCTAATGTAATTTGCTTTACTTCACCATCCAAAGGTAGATGAGTTGTCCAAGTCCCACCACTCATTGCCCACACTAAATGTCCAGGGCTCTTAATTCTGCCTCTTTTGCAACCAGAAAAGGTTCCCCTTCCCCTCCTAGGGGTGTGTGTATCAGTCAACTGGAGGTTATTTTTGGGGCCTCTACAAAAACATCCATACTTTAAAGCAGCAGTTAAAGGAGGAATAGCTTATATTACCTTATCAACAATACTACAAATATATTTATCCTCCCACATTTCTACCATGACACCACATTTTCTTTTTCTCAATTTGAGGTTCCCCTTCCTTGCACAAGTGGCCAATTTACAAAAACTGAACCATCCCAAGGAAAACACCAAGGGGCCTCAGCCATACAGTGAAACTGAGAGAAGATTGTCATGGACCAAATGGAGTCCCAGTCTGCCTCCTTTGCTTTTGTTTGATTTGTTCTGCCACATGTCCATTCCATGAACATTTGGCTCACATTTTCTTTACTTGTTCACCATATGAACAGCATCCTACTGTCAAAAATCTACCTATTTTAGTGAAAATAGAATTTGGTAATTTCTCACAATCAGCTCTGATCCCTGGGGACTTCCATTGTTTCCTCATTTTCTCTCCCTGTTCCTTCCATCCAATTACAGGTTTCTGTTCACATTGTGTAGTTTCATTTTTTATGTTCCACAGGAGTCAAATTCATGGTTAGGATTCCCCATGGAAGGGACTCACTCACTGCTCTTGGTGTAGGTAAACAAGCAGCAATCTGTGACACATTCTGCAAATTGGCAAACTCCTCCATTAATCCCAACGTCAAATTTTCCTCTGGAGTTTCTCTTGGGAGGTTTATTAATTGCTCTGACTCTCTTTGTCTTTTAGTCTTCTTTTCTTCTTCCTTCTTGATCTGAGTGAGTGCAATTCTTTCCAAATAACTGAGATGGCAAATCACATTCCCTTGGTCTCTCTCCAATTCTAGACAACATCCCTGCTTTGGAGTTTGGTATTTCCTACAAACCAATTCTTGTTTAGGACTCTGTAACACCAAGTCCTGTGTCAGAACCCATTGTTCCTTATTCTCAATTGGATCTCAGATTGCAGCAAAAATCCCTTTTACTCCACAAACAGTGGCACTGACTGCCATCCTTCAGGGGGACAGGGTGTGCTGCTGTGCCATTTACCTCTGCATCTCATTTCAAGGACTGCTCTTTTCCATTCTTTTCCCAACTCATTTCTAACTTACCAGGATTGAAATTTGGAATCTGTGTAAAATCACACTTCAAGCTCAGTGGATCTCCAATATCTTATTGATACTTCTTGTTCAGTTTTTATTGTGCTCCAGGCTCCAACTGACATTAGTTTCCAAATTTTTGTCAAAATTGCTGACTAAAGCTCCCCATAGAACTGGATTTTCTGCAAAGGTTGCTGTTCACAAGCAAGTTATTATAAAATTTACATTCCATAATCTGCTAAGATTTTGCACTAACTTTAAAATCACATTCCTCTTCCCAAAAATTAAAAACATAGTTTCTGTAATTATTATAAATATTCAATCATTTATCTTCATTTAAAACAAATTAATAGATTCTGCTTAGAAAATAATCATATATACTTAAAAAAAATGGATTTATACATATATCATAATATATATGTATAAACACCGTGGTTAGTCTTGTCTGTGAGAAGGAGTTGAAGAAACCTCTCAAAAATTCCAAGTCAGATTCAAACTCCAAAGTTTCTTGTAGTTTTAATGGGTCCCACTGAAGGACACAACTGAGAAAGTGTCCCCAGGTTCCAGTTAGAGCAGAACACTGGAGGCAGTGATGACAGCTGGGGACAAACAAGGCAAAGGTGTCTGTGATGCTGAGCAAAGCTGGATGTGTTTCAGCAATGCAAAGGGCCAAGGCCTGAGCCCCAGCCCCTGGCAAGGCACATCCTGTCCCTCCCTCATTGCTCAGGCCTCTTCCCGGGCCACTGCCATGTGGGCATGTGCAATGGCAAGGGCAGCACCATGGGGCGGCCCCTGCCAGGCTGCTGAGCAGGGCCAAGGAGGCAATGAGGCCCCAGCACAGCAAGGCTCACTTGTCTCCTCCTCATGCCTCACGCCCAGGGCCAGCAGCCATGGCCAAAGTGCTGCAGGAGTTGCCTCTGGCAGGGCCTTGCAGCTGCTGCCCATCCCTGTGGCCTCTGCAGCCCAGGCTGTGCTACGGTGTCCCTGCCCTGCGCCTCTGTCCCTGCAGGCTGTCCTCATGCCCTGGCTGCCCCACCTCACATCCATGGTGTTCCTGCAGTGTCACAATGGCTCCTTTATTTCACAATGCCCTGAAGTGTCACAATGATCTCCATGGTTCCCCACACAAGGCCCCACAGTGTCACAATGATCTCCACAGGAAGGAAAGCATGGAGCCCCAGTTTTTCAGGAGCTGATGAATGGCAGCTGCCAGATGCCAAGGTCTGGCAGACCTGTCTGTCCTGGCAGGTTTGTGTGGGAGCAGCCCTTGGATATACACAATTTTTCATGTGGAATCCCAATTTCAGCCATTTGTGCCTGGAGAAGAAGGATCGTTCTTTTCCATACAAATGAAAGCACACAACCTCAGTGTTTGGAGAGCAAGTAAGGGCTGGCACTAAGGAGCTTAAGACTAACCAGACTTGACAGAAATGGCAGCTTTTTTTCTGGGAACAATCCTTGGATATAGAGAAATTTGGAGGAGGAATCTCAGTTTTGGCCATGGATGCTAGGAGGAGTAGGAGAGTTCTTGTCCATACAACGGAAAGCCCAGAGCCCCAGTGTTTCAGGGGCTCTCTAAATGCCAAGATCAGCCAGATCTGTCAGGTGGCCTCTGGGTGCCCAAGGCAGCCCCACCTTTTCATGTCCCCTTGGTTCCATGGGGCTCTGCAGTGTCACAATGGCCTCTCCTTCCATGAGGCCTTGCAATGCCACCATGGTCCCTTCACTTCCATGAGGCCCTGAGGTGTCATAACGGCCCCTTGGTTACACCAGGCTCTGAAGGGTCTCAATGGTTTCCCTGGTTCCACAACACCCCACAGTGTCACAATGGTCTCTTGGATCCATGGAGCCCCTCTGTGTCACAATGGCCCCTTGGTCCCACAAGGCCTGGAACTGTCATTGTGGTGACAATGGAAACAACCGAGCCCCAGTGTTGCAGGGGCAGATGAGGGGCACTCACCAGAGGGCAAGGCCAGCCAGACTTGATGGCACTGGCAGATTTTGTCTGGGAGCCACACTTGGATACAGGAAATTTTGGAGGTGCAATCCCAATTCAGCCATGGACACTCTGATGAGAAGGACGGTTCTTTTCCATTGGAAGGAAAGCACTGAGCCCCTGGGTTTCAAAAGCCCCTTGTCTTATTTCAGTTGTCTTCTCATCTCCAGGGCGTGTGCAGCTGATTGGAGTCAGTTTGGAGTTCTCTTAAGGAGGGAGATTTCCAAGAACACCTCATGATTTTTTGCATTTTTTATGAAGTGAGTATTTTTTTATTTTACAGTTTAGAGAAGAGCCTTTAGAAGCATTCCCCAAGTGATGTTGATGCTGAATGTGTCCTTAGGAGGTGTGGGCACAGAGAAGAATGAGCCCCTTGCAGGCTGACCCTGTTTGGACAAGCTGCTCCTCAGCCCCAGCCTCACCATGTCTGACATCGCCCACCTGGCACTGACAGCACAAAATACCCAAGAACATTTATGTATTTTTTCTTCGTAATTAGTAATGCAACTTATTCTTCATTTTTAATATTGAATTATTACATGTATTAGTTATAATTATTTCATATTTATAAGAATATAATTTTCTATTTTATTACCCAATTTTTATATTTAAACACAAATCTATACATTTTCTGCAACAAAAGAACTTCATATTTGTTAGTTCTAAATAACGTGATTCCCTTCATTAATTAATTCACCTCTACTGGTTATTGATTTCTCCCTCTTTGTGCTAATTAGTCCTATTTTGAGACCTTTTGTAGTCTTTTTTATCATGTTTCTCTCAGAAGAGCTCAACGGGGGCACTTCGGGGTGCATGGAGACATTTCTGGGACACATTTGGGGCAGTTTTGGGTCTGGGGAGGGAATTTAGAGGTTCCTTGAGGGTCTGGAGGACACTTGGGGGCCGAGTGGGCACTGGGGGGCACTCAGGGATCCTGAGGGAAAGTCTGGGGTTGGGAGCGGCCCTTGAGGGTCCAGGGGGGCCCTTGGAGGTCAGGGAGGGGAATTTGGGGCCCTGCGGGGTCCGGGCGGGCCCTTGGGGGCTCTGACGGGGCTCTCTGCGCCGCGGGGCATCATGGGAGTTGTAGGCGCGGGTAGAATACGGGTCAACGGCGCCGCGGAGCATCACGGGAGTTGGAAGCGCTGCTACAATGGCGCTCTGTGTGCCGCGGGGCATGACGGGAGATGGAGTCACGGCTGCAATGGAGCTCTACGGGCGCCGCGGAGCATGATGGGAACTGTAGTCCCGGAAGCGGCTCGAACGGGGCGTTTGGGGGTCCGGGAAGGCCCTTGGGGGACACTTCAGCTCCTCGAGGGGAACGAACACGGTCCGGGAGCTCTTGGCGGGAGCTTGGGGAACTCTAACCGGGCTCTTTAGGGCGCGGGGCGTGACAGGAATTTTAGGCGCGGAACTGTGTTATGAGGGGCTGTGGGGCTGCGGGGGATGAGAAGAGATGAAGTCCCAGGAGTGGCTGTACCGGGCATCTGTGGGGTTGGGAGCACCTGGGGGTCCGGGGACACTTTTGGGGGGTCCCGAGTGGGCACTGAGGGGGCACTGAGGGATCCTGCAGGGTCTGGGGGACACTTATGGGGCAAATGGGGGGCGGATACCGGGGGAAATCTGTGGGGCGCGGGGCATGACGGGAGTTGTAGTCCCGGCTCCAATGGGCCTTTAACGGGCCGCGGGGCATGACGGGAGTTGTAGGCAAAGAAAACGTGATGACTCGAGGTACCGCCCCCGAGGCCCCGATCCCAGGAGCTCATTGGCTGTGGTCTCTGACGGGCGGGAGCGTCGGCCAATGGGAGGCCTGCGCAGGCGGGAAGAGCCCACTGAACCACTCCAGTTCATCCCCAGTTAATTCCCAGTACAGCCCAGTACAGCCCAGTACACACCCACAGCCCCTCCAGGCCCTCCCAATACACCTGAGTCAATTCCCAGTCCCTTCCAGTTCCCCCCAGTGTCATCCACACTATGCCCCAGTGTCCCCCAGTCTTCCCCACAGTGTTCCCAGTGTCCCCAGTTTGTCCCAGTATCCCCCAGTATTACTCCCAGTGTGTCCCAGTGTCTCCCACACCACTCCCAGTGTCCCCCAGTCTGTCCCAGTCCTCCCCAGTGTTCCCAGGGAACCTTGAACTCCTCATGGTGTCCCTGGCAGCCAAACCCAGCAGTGGGGTCAGTGCAGTGTCCATGGCCACAGCCCCTTGCCATGGCCCAGGGCAGCTTGGGATGAGGATCCACCCTCACAGCTGGCCCAGGCCAGGGCTGCAGTGGCTTTGGTGGCACCTTGGGCTCAGCACACACTTGAGGAGTGTGTCTGTTTTCTGTGGGGAAACAGTAATAAAATACACCCTTTAAAATAGGAATGTGTATTTCTGAGAAGCTCTTTGAAATATTTCTCCATAACTGTAGCAGGAAACCTTCCTAATGAACTGCACCAGAGCAGAGAGAAATCAAGGCAGAGCCATGGTTTGTTAGGAAACCTCTCAAGAATTCCAAGTCAGAATCAAACTCCAAAGTTTCTTGAAGTTTTAATGGGTCCCACTGAGGGCCACAAGTGAGAAAGTGTCCCCAGGTTCCAGTTAGAGCAGGAAATTGGAGGCAGAGATGACAGGTGGGGACAAAGAGAAGCCAAGTCTTGGTGCCCTGGAGCACAGCAGGGTCTGTGCCACCAAGGGCTGGGAGGAGACACCTTGTCCTGAGGCCCTGGGGCCTCCTGGCACAGCCCCAGCAAGGCTGGCCACTGTCAGCCCCTTGTCCTGCCCTCAGCATCCCCTCCACATCCCAGTGGCCTCAGGGATCTGCTGGAAGGAGTCCCTGGGGAGCCTCGCTCAGGAATGGCCCTGGGGGCTCCTTAATGCTCCCAGGGACTGCAGGTTTTTCCAAGGACTTTGGGTTTTGCTTTTGCCTTGGAGTCTCTGAGAGCTTTGTGCAATCCTGGCCTCCAATTCTCTGCTCTAATGAGTCCCTTGAGATTCTCTGTGAGTAACAACACTCAGTGGGGCTCATTAATGCTGCAGTTACTTCAGTTTTTAAGGTTCTTTCCTTTCTCCTTTCCGCACTGAGGCTCTGAGAGGTTTGTGCAATCCTGGCCTCCAATTCTCTCCTCCAAGGAGTCCATCAGGAGCCTGTGTTGGGGATGGACCTCAGTGGGACCCATCAATGACTTGAGACCCTTTGGGTTTTTCCTCTACCTTGGAGTCCTGGAAAGGTTTGTGCAATCTCCTCTCAGGCCCTGAGGTTCAAGGGCTCAGCACCAAATGCACCACGGGGCTCATTGGGACCATTGTGGAACTCAGGGGTGCCCATGGAACCAAGGGGCCATGGTGACACTGTGGAGCCCAGAGTGTCCCAGAGGAGCCATTGTGACACAGCGGGGCCACAGGGAGCCAAGGGGCCATTGTGACACTTCAGGGCTTTGTGGAACCAAGAAGCCACTGTGACACTGCAAGGTGTCAGTCAGCACCTGCAACACTTCAGAATCAAGGAGGACATTGTGACACTGTGGGGCCTGATGGAACCAAGGGAACATGGAACAGGCCTGGCTGGCTGGGCCTCCTGGGGGCTGTCTGACAGGTTCAGATGACCTTGGCATGTTGAGGGCCCTTGCACATCAGCTCCTGAAGCACTGGGGCTCTGGGCTTTCCTTCCTGTGGGAAAGAACCATCCTTCTTCATCCAGATGCCCATGGCCAAAATTGGAATTTCTTCTCCAAATTTCCTTGTATGCAAAGATTGTTCCCAGATGAAATCTGCCAGGACAGACAGCTCTGGCTGGCTTGGCCACCCCAGGGCCACCTCTCATCTGCCTTTGAAACACTGGGGCCATGGGCTTTTCTTTACTGTGGGAAAAAACCTTTCACATCCAGGCAACCATGGCCAAAATTGGGAATCTGCCTCTAGAATTCCTTGTCTCCAAGGATAACTCCCAGACAAAAGCTGCCAGGACTGACAAGTCTGGCTGCCCTTGGCTTCCTGAGGGCTGGCTCTCATCTGCCTTTGAAACACTGGAACTTTGTGCTTTTCTTCCTCATGAAAAGAACTCTTCTTTCTGTCCAGGTAGTCACAGCTAAAATTGAGATTCCACCTCCAAAATTCCCTATGTCCAAGGATTTCCCCCTGAGAAAAGGTGTCAGGAGAGTCAGACCTGGGTGCCTTGGCCTATGGTGGCCACCTCTCATCTTCTTCTAAAACACTTGGACTTAACACTTTTCTTTCCTATGGGAAAACCTATCCATCTCGACCAGGCACCCACAGCCGAAATTGGGATTCCACCACCAAAACTCTGCACATCCAAGGATTGCTGCCAAGTGAAAGCAGCCAGGACAGACAGATCTGGCTGCCCATGGTCTTTTGCGGGCTGCCTCTCACGTGCTTTCAGAACACTGAGGCTTGGGGCTTCCCTTCCAATAGAAAAGAACTGTCCTTCTCATCAAGGAGTCCATGGCCAAAATTGGTATTCCAGCTCTAAAATTCCCTATATCTGGGGATTGCTCCCAGATAAAATCTGCCAATACAGTCCAGTCTGGCTGGCCTTGGCCTCTGCTGACAGCCTCTCATCTGCAACACTGGGGCTCCGTGGTTTCCTTCCTATGGAGTTCCTTGTGAAACTGTGGGGACCTTCTGGAACCAAGGGGATCATTGTGGCTCTGTGGGGCTGCATGGTCCCAAGGGGCCAGTGTGGAGCAGCAGGGCTTTGTGGAACCAAGAGGCCATTGTTGCATTACAGGGCCTGGTGGAACCAAAGGGCCATTGTGATCCTGCCTGGCACCGTGGATCCATGGAGACCATTGTGACATTGCAAGGCCCCATGGAATCATGGAGACCATTGTGACACTGTGGGGCCCCATAGAACCAAAGGGCCATTGTGACACTACAGAAGCAAGGAGGCCATTGTGACACTTCAAAAGCAAGAAGAACATTGTGACACTGTGGGGCCTTGTGGAACCAAGGGAACATGGAACAGGTCTGGCTGGCTTGACCTTCCAGGGGCCACCTGGCAGGTCTGGCTGATCTTGGCATGTCGAGGGTTGCTGCTCATCAGCCCCTGGAGCACTGGGGCTCTGTGCTGTCCTTCCTCTGGAACAGAACTGTCCTTCTCCTCCTGGTGCCAATGGTTGAAATTGGTACTCCCCTGTCATGGAGTAATTGCTGTTAAAAATTCCCGGTGTAGAAAGAGGAGGCGGAGTCAGAAATGAGGTAGCTGGCATAAAACTCCGCCTACATAAAACTCATAAAACCAGGAGAACACCTGAAGAAGACCTCTCTGAGGCTTCCGGTTCGCTGAGGAAAGACGTCGCTCTCCCTCTCTGTGCCAGAGCTGGGTAAGGTCTCCCCAGGCCACATGGACTGAGGCTGGCAGCCCGCATGGTGCAGGGAGAGAAAGAACTCAAGCCACTTCATTCTGCCGCCCCTGGCCAAGGAACTTCACCGGCTCCGTTTCCCTAGCCTGGACCGGCCGGTCCCCTCTCCGTGGCACGGCCCAGTGGGAAGAGAGTTTGGGGTCGGGCCCTGTGGGTTTTGGGAGCGCCTCCCCTACAAACTTGGCACGAGAGAGAGAGAGAGGACTCAGACTGGGCCCCTCCCACGCAGCTCAGACGTGAATCCCGCTGGGCAGCCTCACGCGGCCTGGCATGGAAAGGAGACTTGGACCAGCTCCTTGCAGCATGGGTGTGGTCCCAATGGGCCCCCACAACTAAAACACAGCTTGGATGGGGGGGCAACACAGACGAGATCTTTTCCTCTGGTTCAGGCACGAACTTATAACATTAGAACCACGTGGGCGAAAGCCACGTGACCATTGCCCAGCCGAAAAGACAAATTAAATGTTTCTTTCTAACATTAGAATGGGACTTTGGGGGCATTCATGTTTTCCTCCCACACAGAAAGAGCACAGGAATGAAGGTACCTACAAAAGGTACAACATAGAGACTTTAGGTTAATGAATATACCCAAGCTTATTTTCAAAGAAGGAAGAGAAAAGGAGTGCTTTAATGCTGAAAATTCTTTTGTAAAAAACATGTTGATAAAGTTGGCTGTAATATACCCTTTAATATATGAATAATGGTCTAAAAGAGGTGAGAAAAAGGGAATGTAATGTTCTAGGTTGTAAGCAGTGGACTGAGACTTTTGTGCATAAAATTTTTCCTTGCCCCAGGAAACAGTAGAAGACTTGTGTTGCGGATGATGAAATAAGGGGATGTCGTTGCCACTGTAATAGAAACATTCGCTCTCAAAAAGAACACCTCAATAACCATCATATGTGTCCATTGGTAGTAGCCCTGGGAAAGCTACTGAAATGGGAAGGGGTCTGGAGAAGCAAATTTCTCCCTTGGGGAGGGGGTGGGGGGGTGGGGGGGTGGTGCTTGCTGGAAAGCTAATAACCATGGAAACCATGTTTCCTATAGGGGTCAACATGATGAAACAAAAGAAAGCTTCTATCTCTACATAAATTAAGAAAACTGTTTTGTTCCAGAGGTGGTAGATTAACTACAAGTTGAAGTGTTACCTTTTGTATGGTCAGTAGGAAAGAAAATGGAAAAGGTGGGGAGGGGAAAAGAGTGTTCTAAAGGGTTTGGTATTGATGCCTGATTATTATTCCTATTATAAGTCTCTTAATAAAATTCCTTTTTGTATTCCTTAAAGTATAAACCTGCTTTGCCTACTATTAATCCTCATCTCACAACAAAATCAAATAATTTTGACTACAGAATTGATGTTTATACCTAGTTTCGATCCCCAAACCTCATAAAACCGCAACATGGAGGAGTTTGCCAATTTGCAGGATGTGTCAGAGATTGCTGCTTGTTTACCTACACCAAGAGCAGTGAGTGAGTCCCTTCCATGGGGAATCCTAACCATGAATTTGACTCCTGTGGAACATAAAAAATGAAACTCCACAATGTGAACAGAAACCTGTAATTGGATGGAAGGAACAGGGAGAGAAAATGAGGAAACAATGGAAGTCCCCAGGGATCAGAGCTGATTGTGAGAAATTACCAAATCCTATTTTCACCAAAATAGGTAGATTTTTGACAGTAGGGTGCTGTTCATATGGTGAACAAATAAAGAAAAATGTGAGCCAAATGTTTATGGAATGGACATGTGGCAGAACAAATCAAACAAAAGCAAAGGAGGCAGACTGGGATTCCATTTGGTCCATGACAATCTTCTCTCAGTTTCACTGTATGGCTGAGGCCCCTTGGTGTTTTCCTTGGGATGGTTCAGTTTTTGTATGTTGGCCGCTTGTGCAAGGAAGGGGAACCTTGTATCGAGAAAAGGAAAATGTGGTATCATGGTGGAAATGTGGGAGGATAAATATATTTGTAGTATTGTTGATAATGTAATATAAGCTATTCCTCCTTTAACTGCTGCTTTAAAGTATGGATGTTTCTGTAGAGGCCCCAAAAATAACCTCCAGTTGACTGATACACACACCCCTAGGAGGGGAAGGGGAACCTTTTCTGGTTGCAAAAGAGGCAGAATTAAGAGCCCTGGACATTTAGTGTGGGCAATGAGTGCTGGGACTTGGACAACTCATCTACCTTTGGATGGTGAAGTAAAGCAAATTACATTAGGCATGCCAAGGTTATGTGCATTTGAAAGAATCTTCTTTTAGGGAAACAGTAGAAAACCTGAAGTAGGAATGAGTGAAAAGGTCAGAAATGGATGAAGAATGGAATGAAGCTGCATCTGGAGTGAAAGTCAGTTGGGCTTTTGAGTCTTTATTGACTCCTTTAGCAACATACAGGAATAGAGAATGGATAAACCAACTCACAGGACAGGCAGAAAGGCTGGCAGATGTAACCAGGAAAGGATTTAGGGGTTTAAATGTGCAGTTACAAGCAACTTCAAGGATGACGTGACAAAATAGAATGGCTTTAGATATGCTCTTGCTCAAAGAACATGGAGTGTGGGGATATTTCAAAGGCAGGATTGATCATTGTTCACACATTCCAAATGTGACACAAAATGTAGAGCATGACCTGGACTTATTAGAAAAGGTAGAAGAAAATAGGAGCTTCATCAAAACATGTAAGAAAATTGGATAGATAAAATTTGTGGTGGATTGGGATTGAATCTGAGTTCATGGGTAAAATCAAAAATTAACACTGTATTAATTTTGTTGATAGTCTTTTAGCAATCATGTTGATCTACTCTTGTTTAAGGAAGCAAATGAACAACAAGGCTGCAGTGAATCAGGTGATTATCCAAGCAGTAGCTGGACAGGATGAAAAGAAATCACTTCCAAAGCACCCACCAGCACATAGGAGCTATTCCCTGTGTTCCTGGCATCTGAATAAAGAAGTGGCTGCTTATTCACATCAAATTGGTGTTGGATAAGTTCCTTTTGTCCCATTTGGGGACACAGAGAAAGCTGAAACTGTTTAACTTGGCACTTGCTAGTCCATGTCTGTACAAAAGAATGCCCTAAAATGTCAGCTTTCAAGGAAATGCCCTAGGTTGATGTTTCCTGTGCTGGTGCCAGTCTTTTAAACCCAGCCTTGTGCCTGCCCTCTCTGCTGCTGTAGTTCCATGGACAGAGGTTGTTGTCTCTCACCCTTGCCATGGGCAGGCCGGTGTTCAGCCATCTCCAGGACAGCAGGGCCCCACCCCATGTCCCTGTGACCTGGGAAGGCAAAATCCATCCCTGCAAATGTCCCCCCTTGCTCCTCCTTCCCAGGCATTTGTCCCTGGCAGTGGGGTTTGCTGCTGGTTGCTGCAGGGAAAAGGAGACCCCTGAGACACTTTGGGGCACATGGAACCAAGGGTCCTTGTGACACTGTGGATCCAAGGTGACCATTGTGGAACCGAGGGAACTCATGGAAGCAAGGGTCCTTTGTGACACTGCTGGGACTCGTGGAAGCAAGGACACCATGGGGTCCACTCTGGGAACCAAATATCCATTGTGACAGCATGGGACCACATGGAACCCCTTGTCCATTGTGACAAAGCTGATCCAAGGAGGCCATGGCCTGGTCCATTATTTCTGCAAAGCTTTTGTATTCCTCATTAAATCAAGGACACCAATGTGACACAGCAGAGCTTCATGGAACCAAGGGGCCATGGTGACACTGCAGATCCAAGAGATTCTGGGGACACTGTGGAACCTCATGGAACCAAGGGCCCATTGTAACAGAGCAGGGCCTTGTGGAACCAAGGAGTCCAAAGTTCTAAAACATTTCTTGCAGGGTTCTGCCATGGGGAAGGGGAACCTCACTGGTGGCAACTTGGGCTTGGCACACACATGAGGAGTGTGTCTGTTTTCAATGGGGAAACTCAGGAGTCTGTGATTGCTTCAAAGAAAAACAAAAGGAAAAACCCCTCTTTGCCCGAGTGCAGCCAGTTCTCCAAGCAAAGCAGGTCCCAGGTGAGTGAGGAGAGACAGGATGGGCTTGGGGAATGTGGGGCAAGGTTGTCCACACTGGGTCAGATCTCAAGGCACAGCTTCTGTGAGCAGGCCAGACCTCCTGAGGAGAGACCCTGGATCAATATCAATCACAGAATGCTGCAATCACCTCTGCTATAAAGAGAAAAGGAATAAAATACACCCTTTAAAATAGGAATGGAGAGTTTTTAGAAGTTTTTTGAAATATTTCTCCATAACTGCAGAAGCAACCTTTCCTAATGAACTGCACTAGAGCAGAGGGAAATCAAGGCAGAGCCAGGGTTCGTCAGGACTTGCTTGATCCTAAAGAGCCCCGTGGTGCATTTGGTGCTGAGCCCTTGAACCTCAGGGCCTGAGAGGAGATTGCACAAACCTTTCCAGGAGACAAAGTCAGAAGAAAAACCCAAAGTGTCTTGAAGCATTAATGAGCCCCACTGAGTGTTGTTACTGACAGAGAATCTCAAGGGACTCGTTAGAGCAGAGAATTGGAGGCCAGGATTGCACAAAGCTCTCAGAGACTCCAAGGCAAAAGCAAAACCCAAAGTCCTTGGAAAAACCTGCAGTCCCTGGGAGCATTAAGGAGCCCCCAGGGCCATTCCTGAGCAAGGCTCCCCAGGGACTCCTTCCAGCAGATCCCTGAGGCCACTGGCATGTGGGGGGGATGCTGAGGGCAGGACAAGGGGGTGACAGTGGCCAGCCTTGCTGGGGCTGTGCCAGGAGGCCCCAGGGCCTCAGGACAAGGTGTCTCCTCCCAGCCCTTGGTGGCACAGACCCTGCTGTGCCCCAGGGCACCAAGACTTGGTTTCTCCTGGGAACTGCCAGCCCTGCCAGGGCCCTTGGCCATGTCCAGCACAGCCTGTCCTGTGCTGTCCCGCAGCTGCTGCTGTGTCCCTGCAGGCTGCACTCTCCCATCTCGCTGCCCCCCTGGCTCTGCCCTGCATTTCCCTTTCTCTTCTCTCTGATATCCTGTGATGGAATGTGTGAGAATGGTTCAATGCTGTGCCAGGGACAGTTTAGACTGGACAGGAGAAAGTATTTCTTTAGTGAGAGGGTGGTCAAACACTGGAAGAGGCTCCCTGGAGAGGTGGTTGATGCCCCAAGCCTGTCAGTGTTTAAGAGACGTTTGCACAGTGCCCTTAATTACTGCTTTAATTTTTGGTCAGCCCTGGAGGCTTTGGGCAGTTGGACCAGACCATCATTCTGGTCTGAACTGCAGATCATTCTTATCCTGGTCCAGTCCATCCCATTCCATGGTTGTACCTGTACATGGATCCCTGCAGCAGCTGTGCTCGGACACTCCTCTGCTCAGCAGCTTCCCCTGGATTCCAGTCCCACCAGCTGAGGCATTTGGACATCTGAGCCCTGAGGCCACAGCCCCATTCCAGGTGCTGGTACAAACCAGACACCCCCACACCTCCAAATCCTGAAGTCCAGTCCCTGGGGTCACTCCATGGCCAGCACCAGTGACAGATGGGCTGTTGGGTGCCCTGGTCCTCCCCCAGCTGCTGCCCTCACACCCTCAGGCTCCCCTGCTCAGGCAGAATAGAGATTTGCTCACACAGGAGGTAGAATTTAGGTTTAATGAGAACACAGGACAGACTGCACTGGTTTGGGTCCTCCCCTCACCTTCCCACAAGTCCTCTGCTATCCAAAACTGCTCTTCCCCTTCATCCCATAACGTGTCCTACATGCCAGGGCCACAATCCCCTTATATCAAATGGTGACCTGCTCTCAATGACTTTGGGGTTTCAAACCTGGGCACCAGGGCTGATGGCTGTCCTAGGGAAGGAGCTGGGACATGGTGTCCATTGCCCAGGAGCTGTAATTTGGATTGTCACCTGCCACTGCTCCTCTGAGCTCTTCTATGTTTTGGAGATGGGCTCTTAATGAGCTGGTGGCTCTCCAGTGATGGGCCTGGGAGCAGCCAGGGCAGGGAATGGACTGAGTTTCTCCTCCTGCCATTGTTGGTGCCCTGTCTGGGTGTGCAGATGAGTCTCTTATCCCTTAACCTGACACAGGAGCATCAATCTCCTGAGGCAGCCGTGTCCGGAGGCTGCACACACACGCACTGGTGTTGTGTAACAGATGACACCAGGTTCTTGGGATGGCTTTCCAGGAATGCACCATGGTTAGGGGAAAAGCTTTGCTCTTGCCCTGGCAATGGATTTGTTCAGGGCCAGGATCACAGATTTGTTCCGAAGGCTGTAGATGAATGGATTTAAGAATGGGTACAGGACTGTGTTCAGCAGAGCTACAGTTCTGTTGGTCCTCGAGGAAACGTGTAGAGGTCTGCAGGGCACGTGTAGAGAGCAATGCAGCTCCCATAGGCAATGGATAAGGTGATGAGATGGGAAGAACACGTAGTCAAAGCTTTCCTCCTCCCAGAGGCTGCTGGAAGGTGCAGAACACAGAAAAGGATGCAGATGTAAAATGCCAGAGTCAAACATAAGGAACCCAACACGACACACGATATGAAAACAGAGTCTATTTTCCAAAGCAGGCTGGTGTCAGAGCAGGACAGTTTGAACAAGGGAGAGTTGTCACAAAGGAAATGGGGGATCTTGGAGCCACAGAAGGACAGCTCAGAGAGGAAGAGCAGCCAGTAGCTCAGCAGGGCAAAGCCAAGGACCCAGGCAGCAACAACCAGGTGGAAGCAGAGCTGAGGCTTCATGATGGCAGCGTAGAGCAAAGGTTGGCAGATGGCAACAAAGCGGTCAAAGGACATGACAACGAGCAGAACAAACTCTGTGCAGCCCAGGGCAAAATAGAAATAGTTTTGGGCAAAGCAGCTGCTTAGTGAGAGAGTGTTCTGGCCAGTACTCAGGATCACAAACAATTTGATGCTTGTGGAGGATGTAAACCAGATTTCCAGGAAGGCCAGGTTGCCAATGAAAAAGTACATGGGGGTTTGCAGATGGTGATCCACACACACGAGGAAAATGATGGTTGCATTCCCCATCACTGTGGTCAGGTACATGAGCAGAAGGACCAGAGAGAAAAGTAGCTGTAGTCTTGGATCAAGCTCTGGGAAGCCCTCTAGGATGAACTCAGTAACTGCTGTTTTGTTTTCTGGCCCCATGCTGAATTCCAGCTCATCCTGCTGAGACAGGAACATGGCAAAAACAAGAGTGATAATCTCACAGTCTGGACAAATATTCCCATCCTCCTTCTCTGCTTGTTTCTTTTCCTGCAGTCTTCCTACAGAGCACAGAAATCATCCTTAAGCAGTTCTCACACCCTGATTGTTGTGTTTCACATTTCAGGCAGAGCCCTCAGAGATTTTATTGTCTTCATTCTACCTTTTCCAAACACTCACAAAGAATTCTTTCACCAGAACAGAGGATTCTAAAGAGGCTCTTGTCTGTTTCACCCCATCACTGGGAAATTCCCAGCTCACTCAGACCTACTGCAAACACCTGTCACACCCATGTGCCAACCATTTCTCACCTACAGCATAAACACTAAGCTGTGAAATTACATCCAATCTGGCCATTGAAATCCCTTGTTTCTACTTTTCAGTACTTGCCTTTGGACCAGGAGTCACTGAGGATCCATTGATTCCAAAATAAGCAATCCCAAGTATCTCTTTTGCAACCCCCTGATTTCTTCCACAGCTTCTTCCTCTCTGGCTCTTCAGGAAAGGAGAGGGGAGGGCGGAATAGGGACCAAGTACCTCCTGTTTTTTTAGTACTCTGAATCAGGACTGGAATTTATTGTGGATCCACACAGAGTGTCACAGTCTCAGCTGTCACCTGTCTGCACCAAAATGCACCTGTTCCCATGCAGTCCTTTATTGCCATTGCTATCAAATAACCCGAATGCAGAGCCAGAGAAAAGTGCCAGGAAGAGATCTGTAACCTTCCTTTTGTGTGCCAGCTGGGAGCACCCAGCCTCCAGACTGTTCTCTGGTCTCCACTGACTACAGAGGGAGCCTCGAGAGCACAAGTTCTCCTGAGTGCCTGCAGGGGAGCGGATGAAACTCAGTGTTCAAGTCTCAAATCCCTGATTAATTAACTTATCTGTTTTTAAACCAAAATACACAGCTAACAAAAGAAGAATGAGAAAAATATATGCAATGAAGACTGGTGCTTTCCCTTTTGACTTTTTTGTTTTGCTTTTAGACGTAGAGGAGAGCAGAACAGAGGATTTTAAAAACAGAATGATTCACAGTGCCAGGGGGAGAATAGGAGAGGGGGGGTTTGAAACAGTGGAAAAAAGCTCTGTTGATGTGCAACCAGAGCACTGAAGTCATTGGCCCCCTGGGTGGCCCAAGGACTCTCCCATCTCATTGTCCACATAGACCAAAGGAGAGACTGGTCTGAGACTGTCCATCAACTTAAAACAGAGTGATTGAGTTCAATCAAGAGCCTTCACAATGAACCAACTCCAAAATGAGCAAAAGTGAGTCACCTTCAAACTTAACTGTTGGACTGAAATATTTGGGACCTTTCCCAGTGGGAACTCGGAGCAGCTCTAGAGATGGGCAGATCCTGCTGTGCCCAGGCCGATTCTTGTGCATTAATGCAGTGATCACCACCCTGGGTGGAGGCTCTGACTGCTCCAGAGACCCCTGCAGCACCTTCTGCTGCACAGCTGAGTAAAACTGAGCAAATTGCAATTACTTAAGATGCTTCCACAGTCCAGAGACCACAGGGCAGGTGGATTATCAGAACCGATCAGAACAGTTGTAAGTGAAGTCACATCTGACACAGCTGAAGGCTCTGTTGCAAAGAACTCTTCCAAACTGAGTTATTCCACAATTCAATCAATCTTTTCCCTGAGAACTCATCAAAGAATAGCAGAGGAAGGAAGAAAATAGGCTTGGTGTCAATCAATGTGCACATTGTAAGAAAGACAGGCCTTGGAAAAGGGACTGTCTGCAGTTACAACACAAACCCCCCTCTCGTGGCCATCACCGATGGTCACTGAGGGGACCAGAGGATTCTTCCCCAGCAGAACCTCTGGTCACAGCTAAGCTGGGCAGGGAGGAGGTCAATGAGGAGACAGAATTTTTATTGGATATGGGAGCTGGTCACTCTGTGCTAAATACAGCAAAAGGAAACTTGAGTAATGATTCTATAACAATCACTGGTACCACAGGGAATCATGAAACACGGCCATTTTTCAAGCCCATTGATTTTAAATTAGGAAAACAATTGACGACTCCCCAGTTTTTGTATCTACCCAATGTACCAAAGCCTCTCCTTGGGAAGATTTTCTGGAAAAACTAAATGGTAAATGCTAAAATCAGATTTTAAAATGGCAAAATGCAGGTTATTACTCCAGAATCTAATTAAGTGGAAGCCTCTATTTTTGCACTACAGTCTTCAAAATCAGATGTGATCCATCTGCTATCTGTATTACTTGAGGATGCAGTGAATCTGGTAATCTGGGCTGGAGAGGTACCAGGGTGACCCAAAAAAGCACAGCCTGTATGAAATAAATTGAAACCTGGAGTAGGACCAGTGAGGCAAAAGCAACACCCTTTGAAAATAGAAAGTCAGGAGGAGTTATTATCCCTTGTGGAAAAATTTAATAAAATAAGGCCAATTGAAGGTGAACCCGAATTTAATACCCCTATTTTGCCAGTTAAGAAGGCAAATGGAGAGGATTAATGGCTGGTACAGGATCTTAGAGCCATAAATGAGACAGTAGAAGATATACACCTGTCACTAGCAAATCCTTGTACTTTGCTAACAACCTTGAGTGAAAAATAGTTCATAGTATTGAAAGGTGGCTTTTTCTGTATCTCTTTCAGTACTGAAAGTCAAGAACTATTTGCTTTTGAGTCCAAAAACAGGGAGAAGAACCTGACTGCCTTGGGCAGTTCTACTGCTGGGGTTTAAAATTACTCCCACCATATTCTGAAGGCAATTGACAAAAGAACTGGAGGAATGGAAACATCAGAACTCTCTTGGAGTTGTGTTGCAGTATGGAGATGACATTCTGAGGCCACTGAAACTCAGCAGCAATGCTGGGATTAGACTGAGGCATTATGGAATTTTCTGGGACTAAGTGGATATAGAGCACAAATAGGCCAGACCACAGAAATCTGCCTGGGATTCAAAACCCTCCAGGGACAAAGGAGATTGGGATAGGAAGGAAAAGAAGCAATTTTCCAACTCCCACAGCCACTAACAGTGAGAGATTTGCGGACATTTCTCAGGGTAGAAGGATGGTGTCACCTGTGCATCAGCAGTTATGAGTTGCTGGTAAAGCCCCTGTGTGAGCTCTTGAAGACAGCTCAGCAGGGCTTTATAGTCTGGACTGGTGATTCATGGGCTGCCTTTTTACAGCTCCAACAAGCCTTTATGCAGGCCCAGATTTGGGGCTCCCAGACCCCATGGACCCGTTTGATCTGTTTCCCTATGAGAGACAAAACCCAGCATGGGGAGTGCTGTCGCAGTTCCTGGGGACCAGAGCAGGGCTGTGACCAACTTTTCACAGCAACCAGACAGTGTCAGCCAGGGCTGGCTGGGCTGCCTGAGGGAAGTAGCAGCTGCTCTTCTCTTGATAAAGGAAGCTCAAGAACTGACTTAGGGACAGAGTATTGTAGTTTAAAAAGTTTTTCAATGTGTAGCTCAAGGTGACTCCTCCTGGCGATTTGAAGAAATATGGACCAAACTTCCTTCATGGTTATCCAGCTGAACTTGGTTAAAACATCTCTTTGTAATCGTCACTGTAAAAATTGCACTTGATTCCATTATGCTCCACAGTTTCGCAATAGCTCCTTGGTTTCAGGAGGCCCTGCTGTATTACAACAGACTCTTGGTTCCATTAGGGACTGCACTGTCAAAATGGCCTCCTTGGTTCTGCACTGCCACAATGCTCTCCTTGGTTCCATGAGGCCTTGGTGTGTCACAACACCCCCTTCATTCCATAAACTGCTGTAGTGTCACCATGGTCTCTTGGATCTGCAGTATCACGATGGATGATTAGTTACAAGCAGCCCTGCTGCGTCACAATGAATATTTGGTTCCACGAGGCCCCAGTTTCACAATGGCCCCTTGAGTCTGTTGTACTGTCAACAATGGTCTCCTTGGTTCTGTAGTGTGAAAATGGCCCCTTGGTTCCATAAGATCCGTCAGTGTCACAGTGGTCTCCTTGGTTTCATGAGGCTCTGCCATGTCACAATGCCCAATAGTTTCCATGAGCTTCCATCCTATCACCAATGTCCTTTGTTCCAATGAAGCCCTGCAGTGTCACAATGACCCCTTGGTTCAATGAGGTTCTGTACTGTCACCATGATCTCCATGGATCTTCATTGTCTCAATGGACAATTGGTTCCATGAAGCCTCAGAATGTCACAATGGACAAATGGGTGCATGGGGCCCCCCAATGTCCCAATGGCCCCTCGGGTCCATGAGGTTCCGTAGGATTGCTGGGATCTCCTTGGATCCACAGTATCACTATGGACCATTGGCTCCATGCAGCCCTGCTGTGTCACGATGGCTCCTTGGTTCCATGAAGTCCCACTGTATAACAATGGACCCCTAATTCCATGAGGTTCTGTACTGTCAAAATGGTCTCCTTAATTGTGGATTGTAACAATGGAGCCTTGGTTCCATGAGGTCCCATTATGTAACAATGGCCTCCTTGGTTCCACGAGGCCTTGCTGTGTCACAATGGTCCCTTGGTTCCATGAACTTCTGTAGGGTCACCATGGTCTCCTCGGATCTGCATTGTCACAGTGCACAATTGGTTCCATGAGGCCCCAATGTGTCACAATGGATCCTTGGTTCCATAGGTTTTATACTGTGACAATGGACTCCTTGGTTCTCTCAGTTACCCTGCTTTCAGCAGTGCTTTCTTTGGTTCCAACAAGGCCCCGCTGTGCCTCAATGCACCCTTGGTTCCATGAGGATCTGGAATATCACAAAGGCTCCTTGGTTCCACAGGCCCGGCTGTGTCCCAATGGATCCTCTGTTCCATGAGGCCCCTCTGCTCCAAGAGTCAGAATGGACCCTTGGTTCCATGAGGTTCTGTTGTGTCCCAGTGGTCATCTTGGTTACTTGAGTTTCCTTAGTGTCACAATGGTTGTCGTGGTTCCATTAGGCCCGGCTTTGTCACAATTGACCCTTGGTTCCAAGAAGGCCCTGCTGTGCCACAAAAGACCCTTGGTTCCGTGAGGACACACTGTGTCAGAATGCACCAATTTTTCCATTAAGTTCCAAAGTGTCACAATGGTCTCCTTGGTTCAGTGAGACCCCACTGTGTCACAATGTAGTTCCATGAGGATACAAAAGCTCTGAATAAACATTGAGCAACCCCTGCTTAACACACCTGGGAACATCTGTCTGCATCAAAAGAGGGCTTAAAGCTGAGAATGGCACCAGCAGCTCCCATCTGCAACACAGACCCAGGCAAAGGACAGGGACAGAGAATTCAGCTGGAAGACTCAGAGAATTCTGCTGACAGAGATCATTTCTGCTCACACTGTCCCTTGGAGAAAGGTGACATCATTCCAGGCAGCCTGCACTGAGCATGTGCTTCCTGAGTGGGGTTTGTTGTTCAGGAAACCTGCTCAGACTTTTCCATTCTTTCCTCCCAAACAGGAAAACAACTCCTGGGCCTGTGTGCAGGCAGAGCCCTGAGGAGAGCAGGTGGGACATGGTGCAATGGGCTGGGACAGGCAGCTGCAGAGCTCAGGGGACAAGGTTGTGATGCAGGGGACAGGGATGTCAGTGCCAGGTGGGCGATGTCAGACATGGTGAGGTTGGGGCTGAGGAGCAGCTTGTCCAAACAGGGTCAGCCTGCAAGGGGCTCATTCTTCTCTGTGCCCACACCTCCTAAGGACACATTCAGCATCAACATCACTTGGGAAATGCTTCTGTCACCTCTTCTCTGAACTGAAACATAAAAATATATTCCATTGATTGAGTCCATTAATCAATTCCATTGATTAATGGAAAACAAAAAGTCATGAGGTGTTTATCCTGGAGAAGAGGGGGCTCAGGGGACACAAGGTGGTGTCAGGGCACAGGTTGGACTCAATGATCTCCAAGGTCTTTTCCAGCCTGGCTGATTCTGTGATTCTCTAAGAGCACCCTTGAAGCAGTTGCAGGATGAGCCCTGGGCCTCCTCTTCAGAAGCTGCAGCAGCCCAGGTGCCTCAGGTTCTCCACACAGGCCCCAAAGCCCATCCTGTCAGTCCTGCAGAGCCTCTCCAGCTCCTCCTCACTGCCCCAGAACAGGGAGCCCCACACCCAGACACACCAGCCCAGATGTGGCCCCCTGGTCTGTGGTGCCTCTTGCAATGCAAACAGGGGCTGGTGAGGCAGTGCTGCCGTGTGTGTGCCTGCAAGGATGCAGCAGCTCTGTGAGCTGGGGAGAGGCCAGGGCTGCAGAGGGGGGATGTTGTTGGCAGGTGCACGAGGACGCTCTGGCACGCTGCCCTGGGCTGTCCAGCGCAGTGGGGATGGATCAGCCCCTGCTCTGCTGCTCCTTCCCATCTCCCCCAGGGACCTTGCAGAGCCCCAGCCATGCTGTTTGCCCCCAGCCTGCCCACGGCCAGCCTGGGGCTGCTGACGGGGCTTTTCTGTGCTGAGCATTGGCCTGGGCGTGTTCTTGAGAGAGCCTGGGCAAGGAGCCTGGAGCCCCCAGGCCCTGGCCTGAGGCATCAGCGCTGCCCCAGCAGTGCCCATGGCCTGTCCCTGCTGCAGCCCCGGCACTGCCACCCCCAGGGCTGGGAGCGAGCCCCAGAGCACTCAGGCCCTACAGCAACAGCAGGGCCAGGAGGGCAGCACGAGGGCCAGTGGCACGGGAGCAGCACTGGCAACACCAAGTGCTGCTGCTCCTGGGCAGAGCTGCTGTGCCAGCCCTGATCCGCCCCCAGCTCTGCACACAGACATTGCTGCTGCAGCTCCAGAGAGGGGAAAGAAAGGGGGATCTGTAGTGAAAACTCTGCTGGGACATCCTTTAGCTCATTTAAAGTCACCGAGGGCACAGCTTCTCATTGACAGTCTGGGATCACAGTGAAGGTGGAAAGAGACAAAATGAGAAATGGCATACAATGGCATTTATTCATGGGCAATATTAAAAACCCGAAAGAGAAAGAACCCCCAAAAAGAAAGCAACAAAAACAATTGAATATTACATGTATTATAAGTGATTTTCAAAAATTGTCCGGCAGTTTAATGTTTCTGAAATCGTCCAGTGATCAGTGTCCACAATGCAGCCTTGAGCTCCTGGTTCCTCAGGCTGTAGATAAGGGGGTTCAGGGCTGGAGGTACCACCGAGTACAGAACTGAAACCACCAGACCCAGGGATGGGGCGGAGAATGATGAAGGCTTCAGGTAGGCCAAAAAGCCAGTGGTGATAAACAGGGAGACCACAGCCAGGTGAGGGAGGCACGTGGAAAAGGCTTTGTGCCGTCCCTGCTCAGAGGGGATCCTCAGAACAGCCCTGAAGATCTGCACATAGGAGAAAACTATGAACACAAAACAGCCAAACATAAACAGGCACTAACCACAATAAGCCCAAGTTCCCTGAGGTAGGAGTGTGAACAGGAGAGCTTGAGGATCTGGGGGACCTCACAGAAGAAGTGCCCCAGGGCATTGCCCTGGCACAGGGGCAGGGAAAATGTATTGGCCGTGTGCAGCAGAGCGTAGAGAAAGGCACTGGCCCAGGCAGCTGCTGCCATGTGGGCACAAGCTCTGCTGCCCAGGAGGGTCCCGTAGTGCAGGGGTTTGCAGATGGACACGTAGCGGTCGTAGCACATGATGGTCAGGAGGGAAAACTCTGCTGTTATAAAAAACAGAAAGAAAAACACTTGTACAGCACATCCTGTGTAAGAGATGGTGCTGGTGTCCCAGAGGGAATTGTGCATGGCTTTGGGGACAGTGGTGCAGATGGAGCCCAGGTCGCTGAGGGCCAGGTTGAGCAGGAAGAAGAACATGGGGGTGTGCAGGTGGTGGCCGCAGGCTACGGTGCTGATGATGAGGCCATTGCCCAGAAGGGCAGCTAGGGAGATGGCCAGGAAGAGGCAGAAGTGCAGGAGCTGCAGCTGCCGCGTGTCTGCCAATGCCAGCAGGAGGAAGTGGCTGATGGAGCTGCTGTTGCACATTTTCTCTGTCTTGGCATGCAAATCTGTAAAAAAGCAATCATAGAACAGTTGGGTTTGGAGAGCACTTTAAATATCCCAGCACAGCTTGGTCACTCTTTCCCCCCCACTGCCTGCCCAGGGCTCTGCTTCCCGGAGCTGTCCCTGCCAGCAGCTGCTTTCCTGTGCCCTGGGCTGAGCTCTGCCAGTGCTGCCAGAGCCCAGCCCAGCCCTGGGGGCTCAGCTCTGCCCTGCAGACCCCTCCCAGCACAGGGCACTGCCCAGGGGCAGCTCTGGCTCTGCAGCCTCTGATGGCAAAGTCAGAGCACTCCTGGGGAGGTTGGAAAAGCAACACTGATGCTGCCTGTAAGGGACCCTGTGCTGATTTCTGTCACTGCCTGGTTTATTCACAGCTCAGAGAAAATGTTTTGGATTTTTCTCAACCTGAACTGAGAGATGAATATCTATGTGCAATTTCCCATCCAGGCAACCCAGATCAGTAGATTTATATAGCAAGATTTTCCCCTTTTATACAGTCCCTGCCTTGCTGTTTTCATGCACCATCTGCTTCCAAATGTCATGCTGGGAGCAGTCCTGAGCAATGCAGCATCCTCACCACACAAGAAGAACACTTCCAAGCCCCACCTGCTGTCTCCTTCCACCCAGATCTTGTCCCCAGCACTGGCAGCAGCTCCCCGGGCCGGCTGAGAGCTGCCCCTGGCAGGCAGCAGAGTCCCTGCCCCAGCACAGCGCCCTGGGCTGCAGGACCCTGCTCTGCAGGACAGCCCTGGGCACCCCTGGCTGCTCTACACAAGAGAGAATCAGAGAATGCACTTACAGGATCTGTAGACATTGGGATGTTCCAGCTTTAGGAGATCACTCCAGGAGCTGCAGCTGCCTTGTCCTGCAGCCAGAGGCTTCCTGTGTCAAGGGCTGGCAATGATTCTCCCCCAGTCACTTCTCAGCATCTTCCAGCCCTGACTGATTGAAGCTCTCTGTGCCTCTGTGCTGTGCCCGGGGTGGCTACAGGCAGTGCCCCAGCCCTGCTGGGCTGTGCACAGGAGCTGCTCCTGGCCAGAGCTGTCTCTCTGCAGTGCTGCCCTTGCCAGGAGCTGCCTCTGTGCCAGGAGCCCGGCCCAGCTCAGCAGCACAGACACAGCACAAGGACTTTAATGACCCTCTGGGGCTTTGGTGTTGTTTACATGAGACACAGTCCCTCAGATAGTGTTCTAAAAGCTTCTTTTGAAGTCAAAATGAGATTTATACACTGAAGTTGCTTGAAGTTTTAATGGGTCCCTCTGAAGGACACGACTGAGAAAGTGTCCCCAGGTTCCAGTTAGAGCAGAACACTGGAGGCAGTGATGGCAGCTGGGGACAAACAAGGCAAAGGTGTCTGTGATGCTGAGCAAAGCTGGATGTGTTTCAGCAATGCAAAGGGCCAAGGCCTGAGCCCCAGCCCCTGGCAAGGCACATCCTGTCCCTCCCTCATTGCTCAGGCCTCTTCCCGGGCCACTGCCATGTGGCCATGTGCAATGGCAAGGGCAGCACCATGGGGCGGCCCCTGCCAGGCTGCTGAGCAGGACCAAGGAGGCAATGAGGCCCCAGCACAGCAAGGCTCACTTGTCTCCTCCTCATGCCTCACGCCCAGGGCCAGCAGCCATGGCCAAAGTGCTGCAGGAGTTGCCTCTGGCAGGGCCTTGCAGCTGCTGCCCATCCCTGTGGCCTCTGCAGCCCAGGCTGTGCTACGGTGTCCCTGCCCTGCGCCTCTGTCCCTGCAGGCTGTCCTCATGCCCTGGCTGCCCCATATTTCTGGCTTGTTTGTTTCTGGCTTTCATTGTTCTGCAAATTGATGGGAGCAAGTTAAAAAATAGAGACACGAATGGATAGAACGGTCTTATTTTGCTGTGAATACAAAGGCAATAGAGAAGTAAAATTATACATTCAATAAAACTGTGTGCTAGGCTTTAACAACAAGCAAAAATAAGCAAGGTAATGCACCTAATCATTTCTACATGAGGGAAAGGATACTGATAGATACATTATTGCAAAGATTTTGTGTTCCTCATGGAACCAAGGAGAACATTGTGACACAGTGAGGCTGACTGGAACCATTGTGACACTGTGGATTCAAGAAGACCATGGTGACACTATGGAATGTCATGGTACCAAGGGTCCATCGTGACACAGCGGGGCCTTGTTGGAACCAAGGAGCCTTTGTGACACTCCAGATCCCCATGGAAGCAAGGGTGCATTGAGGCACAGCGGGCCCTTGTTGGAACCAAAGAAACCCCTGCTAAAAGCAGGCTAAGTCATAGAACCAAGGAGTCCATTGTTACAGTAGAAAACTATAGAACCAAGCAGCCGTTGTGACACATTGGGGCCACATGGAACCAACTGTCCCTTGTGACAATGCAGATCCAAGGAGACCATGGTGACACTACAGAACCTCATGGATCCAAGGGGCCACTGTGGCACTGAAGAACTCCATGGAACCCAGGGTCCATTATGACACTGCAGAAACAAGGAGACCATTGTTGACACTATGGAAGCTCATGGAACCAAGGGGCCATTGTGACACTCCAGGGCCTCACTGAACCAGGGAGATCATTGTGACACTACAGGACCTCATGGCACTAAGGGTTTACTGTGACACAACAGGGTCCCATGGAACCAATTGTCCATTGTAACAAAGTGGATCCAAGAAGATCGTGGTAACACTGCAGAACCTCATGGATCCAAGGGGCCACTGTGACAGTGCAAGGCCTCGTGGAACCAAGAAGTCCATGAGACGCTACAGAAGCTCATGGAACCAAGGGGCCATTGTGACACAGGGGGCCCCACATGAAGCCAAGGGGCCATTGTGACACTGCGGGGCCTCATTGGAACAAAGGACATTGTTGACAGAATGGAAGCTCATGGAAACTACGGGGTGTTGTGACACTGCAGAGCTGCGTGGATTCAAGACCATTGTGACACTGGGGAACCTTGTGGAAGCACAAAGTTTTTTTAATACTACGGAACCAAGGAGACCATTGTTGACAGTACAGAACTTCATGGAACCAAGTGTCAATTGTTAATACAGTGAGGCCTTATAGAAAAAAGGGGCCATTGTGACAGAACAGAGCCTTGGGGAACCAAGGCCAATTATGACACTACAGAGACTCCTGGAATCATGGAGAATATTGTGACATTTTAGGGCCTCATGGAACCATGGTGACATCAAGCTGGGTGTGAGGATCTGTTGGAGGGTAGGAGGGCTCTGCACAGGGACCTGGACACGCTGGATCCAGGGCTCAAATCCAACAAGATGAGGTTTAACAAGACCAAGTGCCAGGTCCTGCACTTTGGCCACAACAACCCCTGCAGTGCTACAGGCTGGGGATAGAGTGGCTGGACAGTGGCCAGGCAGAAAGGGACCTGGGGACACTGATGGACAGCAGGCTGGACATGAGCCAGCAGTGTGCCCACATGGCCAAGAAGGCCAATGGCAGCTGGCCTGGATCAGGAATGGTGTGGCCAGCAGGAGCAGGGCAGGGATTCTTCCCCTGGACTTGCACTGGTGAGGCCACACCTCAAGTGCTGTGTCCAGTTCTGGGCCCCCAATTTAGGAAGGACATGGAGGGGCTGGAGCGTGTCCAGAGAAGGGCAAGAAGGCTGGTGAGGGGTGTGGAACACAAGTGCTGTGAGGAGTGTCTGAGGGAGCTGGGGTTGTTTATCCTGGAGAAGAGGAGGCTCAGGGGAGACCTCATCACTCCCTACAACTCCCTGACAGGAGGGTGCACCCAGGTGGGGTCAGGTTCTTCTCGCTGGGAACAGTGACAGGACAAGAGGACAAATCATTAAGCTGAGCTAGGGGAGGTTTAGGCTGGACATTAGGAGATATTCTTCACAGAAGGGGTGAATGGGCATTGGAATGGGCTGCCCAGGGAGGTGGTGGAGTCACCGTCCCTGGAGGTGTTTAAGGAAAGACTGCACGTGGCACTCAGTGCCATGGTCTGGGTGACAAGGTGGTGTTGGGTCACAGGTTGGACTTGATGATCTCAGTGGTCTTTTCCAGCCTGGCTGATTCTGTGATTCTGTGATGATTGTTAGACTGCAGGGCCCCCAGGGAAGCAAGGGGCCATGGTGACACTGCATGGCACCATAGAGCCAAGGGGCCATTGTGACACTCTGGGTCCCTGTTAAACCAAGGGGCCATTGTGACACTGTGGAACCAAGGAGACCCTTGTGAGATTCCAGGGCCCAATGGAACCAAGGGAACATGGTTACACTGCAGGGACTCATGGAACTAAGGGAACAATTGTGACACTGTGGTGCCCCAAGGAACCGAAAGGCCACTGTGATACTGTGGGACCTCATGTAACTTCCAGGCCACTGTGAAACAGCAGGGCCTTGTGTAACCAGGGTTCCATTGCGACACTGCGCAACCAAGGAGTCCACTGTGGCGCTCTGGGGCCTCATGGAACCAAGAACAGCATTGTGACACTACAGGACCTCATGTGACAATGGGGACATTGTGACACTGCAGGGCCCCAAGGAAGGAAGGGACAAGTGTTACTCTTTGGGGCATCATGCAACCACAGAGACCATTGTGACACTGCAGGACCTTGTATAACCAAGGGAACATTGTTGCACTGTGGGGACATTTAGAATGGAGGAAAGAATTTTGACATCGTGGTGCCCCATGGGACAAAGAGGCCACTGTGACACTGTGGAACCAAGGAGAGCATTGCTGCACTGCGAGACATCATGGGACCATGGATCCATGGAGACACTGCAGAGCCCATGGAACCAAGGGACATTGTGACACCATGGAGCCTCATAGAATCATGGAGACCACTGTGACACTCTAGAGCCTTATGGAATCGACGTGGCACCAAGCTGGGTGTGAGTGTGGATCTGTTGGAGGGTAGGAGGGCTCTGCACAGGGACCTGGACACGCTGGATCCAGGGCCCAAATCAAACAAGGTGAGGTTTAACAGGACCCAAGTGCCAGGTTCTGCACTTTGGCCACAACAACCCCTGCAGTGCTACAGGCTGGGGACAGAGTGGCTGGACAGTGGCCAGGCAGAAAGGGACCTGGGGACACTGATGGACAGCAGGCTGGACATGAGCCAGCAGTGTGTCCACGTGGTCAAGAAGGGCAATGGCAGCTGGCCTGGATCAGGAATGGTGTGGCCAGCAGGAGCAGGGCAGGGATTCTTCCCCTGTACTCGGCACTGGTGAGGCCACACCTCGAGTGCTGTGTCCAGTTCTGGGCCCCCAATTTAGGAAGGACATGGAGGGGCTGGAGCGTGTCCAGAGAAGGGCAAGAAGGCTGGTGAGGGGTGTGGAACACAAGTGCTGTGAGGAGTGTCTGAGGGAGCTAGGGTTGTTTATCCTGGAGGAGGCTCTGGGGACACAAGGTGGTGTCAGGGCACAGGTCGGACTCGATGATCTCCAAGGTCTTTTCCAGCCTGGCTGATTCTGTGATTCTCTGAGAGCACCCTTGAAGCAGTTGCAGGATGAGTCCTGGGCCTCCTCTTCAGAAGCTCCAGCAGCCCAGGTGCCTCAGCTTCTCCACACAGGCCCCAAAGCCCATCCTGTCAGTCCTGCAGAGCCTCTGCAGCTCCTCCTCACTGCCCCAGAACAGGGAGCCCCACACCCAGACACACCAGCCGAGATGTGGCCCCTGGTCTGTGGTGCCTCTGGCCAGGGAATAGCACGAGGCACTGCAGGAGCCTGCAGACAATTCCTGAAGCACTTGGAGGATGATCCTGTTCCCCAGGGGCTGTTCCCATGGTGCCAAGTCAGGAACTGAAATGGGGAGTGGGGCCAGAGAGGAAAGGGCAAACCGGGATGGGCTGTTTGCAGGGGAGGGGACAGGGATGGGCAAGAGGAAGAAATGTGGAGCAGGAAAGAGGAAAGAAAGCAAAGGTGAAGCAAAGGAAATGCTCAGGGCTGTTTGGGGGTGGCTGCCAGGCAGCCCTGGCTCAGAGCAACAACATCTGCAGTGGGACAGGAAACTCACAGCTGATGGGAACAAACTCTCTGGCTGCCTTCAGAGGCCACCACAAACCTGAGTGGTTTCCCTGCCATCCCCCAGCCCTTGGTGGCCCCCAGGGGCTGATGGCATTTGTGCTCCCTCAGGTTCATGTCCCCACACCAACACCATGGGGTGCTCACGCCTGCTCTGTGCAATGCAAACAGGGGCTGGTGAGCCAGTGCTGCCGTGTGTGTGCCTGCAAGGATGCAGCAGCTCTGTGAGCTGGGGAGAGGCCAGGGCTGCAGAGGGGGGATGTTGTTGGCAGGTGCATGAGGACGCTCTGGGACGCTGCCCTGGGCTGTCCAGCGCAGTGGGGATGGATCAGCCCCTGCTCTGCTGCTCCTTCCCATCTCCCCCAGGGACCTTGCAGAGCCCCAGCCATGCTGTTTGCCCCCAGCCTGCCCACGGCCAGCCTGGGGCTGCTGACGGGGCTTTTCTGTGCTGAGCATTGGCCTGGGCGTGTTCTTCAGAGAGCCTGGGCAAGGAGCCTGGAGCCCCCAGGCCCTGGCCTGAGGCGTCAGCGCTGCCCCAGCAGTGCCCATGGCCTGTCCCTGCTGCAGCCCCGGCACTGCCACCCCCAGGGCTGTGAGCGAGCCTCAGAGCACTCAGGCCCTACAGCAACAGCAGGGCCAGGAGGGCAGCACGAGGGCCAGTGGCACGGGAGCAGCACTGGCAACACCAAGTGCTGCTGCTCCTGGGCAGAGCTGCTGTGCCAGCCCTGATCTGCCCCCAGCTCTGCACACACACATTGCTGCTGCAGCCCCAGAGAAGGGAAAAAAAGTGGATCTCCAGTGAAAACTTTGCTGGGAGATGGTTAAATTCACTAAAAGCCACTGAGAGCAAAGCTCTTCATTGACACAGTCTCAGGCCAGAGCAAAGGTGGAGAGAAACAAAATCAGAAATGCAACACACAATGGCCTTCCTTTGTGGACAATATTAAAAATCTAAAACAATGGAAGGAATAGAAAACATGAACAACCAGACACAAGAAGAACTATCAAAGATGGCTTTTATTACAAATGATTTTCAGAAATTGGCAGCCACTTTAATGTTTCCTAAATAATCCAGTCATCAGTCTCCACACTGCAGCCTTGAGCTCCTGGTTCCTCAGGCTGTAGATGAGGGGGTTCAGGGCTGGAGGCACCACTGAATACAGAACTGACGCCACCAGATCAAGGGATGGGGAAGAGATGGATGGGGGCTTCAGGTAGGCAAATGTGCCAGTGATGATGAACAGGGAGACCACAGCCAGGTGAGGGAGGCACGTGGAAAAGGCTTTGTGCCGTCCCTGCTCAGAGGGGATCCTCAGCACAGCCCTGAAGATCTGAACATAGGAGAAAACTATGAATAGAAAACAGACAAATACCAAACAGGCACCAACCACACTAAGCCCAACTTCCCTGGGTTTGGAGTGTGAGCAGGAGAGCTTGAGGATCTGGGGTACCTCACAGAAGAACTGGCCCAGGACATTGCCCTGGCACAGGGGCAGGGAGAATGTATTGGCCGTGTGCAGCAGAGCGTAGAGAAAGGCACTGGCCCAGGCAGCTGCTGCCATGTGGGCACAAGCTCTGCTGCCCAGGAGGGTCCCGTAGTGCAGGGGTTTGCAGATGGACACATAGCGGTCATAGCACATGACAGTCAAGAGGAAATATTCTGTTCCTATGAAGAACAAAAAGAAGAATAACTGTGCAGCACATCCTGAGTAGGAGATGGTGCTGGTGTCCCAGAGGGAATTGTGCATGGCTTTGGGGACAGTGGTGCAGATGGAGCCCAGGTCACTGAGGGCCAGGTTGAGCAGGAAGAAGAACATGGGGATGTGCAGGTGGTGGCTGCAGGCTACGGCGCTGATGATGAGGCCGCTGCCCAGGAGGGCAGCCAGGGAGATGGCCAGGAAGAGGCAGAAGTGCAGGAGCTGCAGCTGCCGCGTGTCTGCCAATGGCAGCAGGAGGAAGTGGCTGATGGAGCTGCTGTTGGACATTTGCTGCCTCTGGCCATGGGCACCTGTTCAAGGAGGAGACAGTGACAAGTCAGGGGAGACTTTCCTGAGCAATGTCCAATCCCTTTATCCCAGCCCTTCCCCTGCCCCTCTCTGCCACCCAATTATCCTTTTCTCAGAGCCCTTCCTTCAGCCCGTGCTTGGAGCTCTGCTGGGATCTGGCCCCGTTGCTGTGACCAGCAGGGGCTCTGGCTGTGGACACCGAGGGGTCAGCTGTGCTCTGCAGCAGTGGGGTCAAGGGAATGGGGATAGGGGCCAGTCCTGGGGTTGGATTCCATCATCCCAAACTGCTCCTGAGGCAGAGGGGCTTGGCAGCATCTCCTGTCCCAGGGCTACGGAATCGTGATGGCCAAAGGCACTTGGAGAGGATTTCCTGCTGTGCCCAGGGAGAACAGAGAGAACTGTGCAGTGCAGGAGCATTGGCTGTAACTCAGTGAAGGGTGAGGGGAGCTGCTCTGTCGCTCCATCTGTCCCCAGCTGCCCATTCTGAGATCCAGGGCAGTCACTGTGTTCCCCTGAAAATCAACCTGACACAGCTGAGAGCAGAGGGAGCCACAGCAGAGCAAACTGGCTCAGCCTTTCTCAGAGTCTCAGCCCCACTCTGGCCAAGGACACTCCTGTCCCCCAGTGTCCCCTGGAAGGCAGCTCACAGCTTGGATGGATCCCGAGGACACACCAAGGGTCCTGGCCATGGCACTGCTGGAGGAGAGTGGGCTCATTGCCATCCTCCCAGGCTGCCCTGCCCAGAGCTGCCCGGGGCACAGGGAGCTGGGACACCCCATTGCTGGGCTCACCCTGCACAGGAGGAGCCCAAGGGCTGGGCCTGACCCTGCAGCTGCAGCTGCCATTGCCACAGAGCCCCTCAGCAATGCCAGCAGCACCTGAGCAAGGCAAGGAGAGACAGAGCCGGGCCCTGAGGAAAAGCCTTTCCCTGGCCAGCCCTGCACAGCCCCTGCCAGGCAGCAGCAGGGCAGGACAGTGGCCCTGAGGCCCTGGGCAGCAGGGAATGGGCACATGGCAGGAGAGATGCCCTTCATCTCTGCTGCTGCTCTGCCGGCCCAGGAGGGCACTGAGGGCCCCGAGCCCCCGGGCTGAGGGCTGTGCAGCTGCCAGGGGACACAAGAGCTGTGCTGCTCAGGCCAGTGTCTGCACTGCAGGCCAGGGCCCGCACGTGCCACATGTCCCCTGCAGCAGGGCTTCCCTCAGCATTGCCTCCCTCCTTCCCTCCCTGCCCATGGCTCTGCTGCTGGAGCTGTCGCAGCCGGGAGCTGTTCCTGTGGGCCCGGGCTCCTTCCCTGCCACAGCTGCCAGAGCCCAGCCCAGCCCCTGGGCCAGCTCTGCCCTGCAGCTGCTGGGGGCTGCAGGGATTAAAGAACAGCTCCCCCAGGCCTGGGCACCATGGAAAGGTGATGCTGGATGGGTCTGGAGGCTGGGCAGGTGCAGGCACTTGCTGAGGGTCCCAGCAATGCTCAGTGGGATGGTTTAAGAGCCTCAGCCCCTGCTCTGCCCTGCACAGCTGAGTTTCCATTACCACCAAGCTGAGGCAGGGAAAAGTGGGAGCAGAGATTGAGGAAAGCAGAGACTCAAGCAGGAAAGCCCTGGTCTGAATGTGCTCCTGAAAAGTGCCCTCAGAAATGAGCTGGGCATGAGCTGGAGCTCTGAGCAGCCCTGGCCCACACAGCAGCCTCTGCACAGCAGCAGGACCTGCCCTGGCAGGAGTCACTCCTTGCACCCACAGCTCCCCTCCCCGGGCCCTAGGGAGCTGCCAGGCAGGCTGAGAGCTGCCCCTGGCAGGTGGCAGATGGCCTGGGCTGGCCAAGAGCCCTGAGGGCTGCAGGAGCTGCTGTGCAGGACAGCCCTGGGCAGCCCTGGCTGCACCCCCACCTTCAGCTGTCCCTGCAGCCGTACCTGGCAGCAGGAGCCGTCCTGCCCTGTCCCTCTGACGGTGCCCAGGGCAGCCCCGCTCTGCACCACATCCTCCCCCAAACCACAAACGGCAGCACAGCCATCCTTACACTCACAGCAGTCGTGTCCTGGGGCAGCTTTACAAGATCCCTGCAGCCAGAGACTGACTGTGTCAGAACTGGTGAAGATTTCTCCATGAGTAAGCTCAGAATTGTCCTTCCAGTTGCTTACAGTCTCTCTCTTTGCTTCACTCCTCTCAGGTGCCTGCAGGCAGTGCCCTCAGCCCTGCTGGGCTGGGAGAGGAGCTGCTCCTCAGGAGAAATGGCTTTTTGAAGCTCTTCTTGGTTGCCAGGAGCTGCCTCTGTGCCAGGAGCCCGGCCCAGCTCAGCAGCACAGACACAGCACAAGGACTTTAATGACCCTCTTGGGGCTTTGGTGCTGAGTCCCTGAACATCAGTGCCTGAGAGGGAGTTGAAGAAACTTCTCAAGAATTCAAAGTTACAATCAAACTCCAAAGTTTCTTGAAGTTTTAATGGGTCCCTCTGAGGGACACAACTGAGAAAGTGTCGCCAGGTTCCAGTTAGAGCAGAACACTGGAGGCAGTGATGACAGCTGGGGACAAACAAGGCAAAGGTGTCTGTGATGCTGAGCAAAGCTGGATGTGTTTCAGCAATGCAAAGGGCCAAGGCCTGAGCCCCAGCCCCTGGCAAGGCACATCCTGTCCCTCCCTCATTGCTCAGGCCTCTTCCCGGGCCACTGCCATGTGGGCATGTGCAATGGCAAGGGCAGCACCATGGGGCGGCCCCTGCCAGGCTGCTGAGCAGGGCCAAGGAGGCAATGAGGCCCCAGCACAGCAAGGCTCACTTGTCTCCTCCTCATGCCTCACGCCCAGGGCCAGCAGCCATGGCCAAAGTGCTGCAGGAGTTGCCTCTGGCAGGGCCTTGCAGCTGCTGCCCATGCCTGTGGCCTCTGCAGCCCAGGCTGTGCTACGGTGTCCCTGCCCTGCGCCTCTGTCCCTGCAGGCTGTCCTCATGCCCTGGCTGCCCCACCTGGCTGGCCCCTTCCTTTGCTGACAGCTCTGCCTCCTGCCTGCCTCTGCCTGCCCACACAAAGCCTTGGCCTTGATACCAAAAGGGTCCATTCGGTTTTTACTGTGCCTGTGAACTTTTAGGAGAAAACTAGGCCATTCAGCGGCTGCTTTCCCAGTAGGGATGGTTGGAAGAGAAGAAGAAGACATCTGGCTTTAGAGTGCAGTGATAGAACAAACAAGGACTCAATCTGGGAACTTGGGGTGGGTTTTATGGTAATTGTAGAATTGTAATACACATATAGTGACTGTGTATAAGTGACACATTTGTAGAAGCACGGGTTCGCATAAGGGTAGGAGTTACCCCCTAGTGGACTTAAGGCCTGAAAAAATAAATAAAGGCCTCTTTAACACCAGGTTAGTGTTAAGGAATCTCATTCTGATATTTTGGAGATTTGGTGACAGCGGGGCCTCACAGAACCAAGGAGTCAACTGTGACACTGTGGAACCTCATGGAACAAAGAGTCCATTATGATGCAGCAGCACTTGATGGAGCCAAGGGGCCATTGTGACACTGTGGGTGCTCATGGAACCAAGGAGACCATTGTGACACATGGAACAGATGGTCCATTGTGGCACTGCAGAACCACATGGACTCAAGGTGACCATGTTGTACTACAGAACTTCATGGAACAAAGGGTCCATGGTGACATTGCAGAACCAAGGAGAGTGTTGTTTACAGTATGAAACCTCATGGAACCAAGGGTCCATTGTGACACTGTGGGGCTTAATGAAACCAAACATCAGTTGTGAAATTGCAGAGATTCATGGAACAACAGAGATTATTGGGACACTTTGGGACCCACTGGAATCAAGGGGCCATCGTAGCACATCAGGGTCTCTTGGAATCAAGGGGACCACAGTGACAGTGAGGGGCTCCATGGGATGAAGGGTCCATTCTGACACTGTGAAACCAAGGAGACCATTGTTACACTACAGGACATCATGGAGCCAAGAAGGCGATTGTGACACATTGAGGCCTTGTGGAACCAAAGCACCATTGTGGCACTGCAGGGTTGTGTGGAACAATGCGATCATAGTGATACTCTGTGCGGTTCAATGGAACCAAGGGGCCTTTTTGACACTGTGGTGTCCCATGGAACCAATGCTCGATTGTGACAGTGCAGGGCCTTATGGAATTATGGAGACCATTGTGACACTTTGCGGCCTCATTGAACCAGGGGGGCCACTGTTATACTTTGCACCCCCAGGCAAGCAAGAAGCCATTGTGACACTATTGTGTCTTGTGAGGCCAAGGGGCAATTGTGGCACTGTGTGGCACCATTGAAACAAGGAGACCATGGTGACACTGGAGGATCTTACGGAATCATGGAGAACATTGTGACACCCTTATGGAAGCAAGGGGCCATTGTGACACTGCAGGGTCCCATGGAAACAAGGGGCCAGTGTGACACAACGGGGCCATGTGGAACCAAGGATCCAATATGACACTACCATTGTGACACTGTGCGACCTCATGGATCCAAGGGAACAGGTGACAGATCTGGTTGGCTTGGCCTGACTGCCTCAACTGACCCTGGCATGTCAAGGGTCCCTTCCCATGCACCCCTGAAACACTGGGGCTCTGGGCTTTCCTTCAAATGGAAAAGAACTGTCCTTCTCCTCCAAATGCCCATGGCCAAAATGGGAACATGACTCCAAAATTCCCTATATCTAGGGAGTGCTTCTGGACAAAAGCTGCCATTACCAACAAGTTTGGCTGTCCTTGGCTTCCTGAGAGCCATCTCTCACCTGCCTTCAAACACTGGGGCTCTGGGCTTTCCTTCCTATGGAAAAGAACCATCCCCCCTGCCCAGGCACCCATGGCCAAAACTGGTACTTCTCCTCCAAAATTCCCTATATCCAAGGGTTTCTACCACACAAATGTTGCCAGGACAGACAGCTCTGGCTGGCCTTGGACTCTGGTGCCTGCCTCTAACCTGGCCCTCAAACACTGGGGCTCTGGGCTTTCCTTCCTCTGGGAAAGAAATGGCCTTCTGCTCATAGTCTAAGAAACTGAGCAGAGGACAAGGCCAGCCAGACCTGTGTCTTGTAGCAGCTTCTGTCTGACAGCAATCCTTGGATAGATGGAATTTTGGAGGCCAAATCCCAATTTTGGCCAAGAGCATCTGAAGAAGAAGGATGGCTCTTTTCCATAGGAAGGAAAGCAGAGCCCCAGTGTTTCAGGAGGAAATAAGTGGCAGCCACCAAGGTCCAAGGCCTGCCAGAGCTGTCTGTCCTGGCAGCTTTTGGCTGGGAGAAAGCCTTGGATAGATGGAATTTTGGGAGGCAGAATCCCAATTTTGGCCATGGCCCCTGGAGAAGAAGGAGAGTTCTTTTCCATAGGAAGGAAGGAACAAAGCTCTGGTGTTTCGTGGGAGATGAGAGGTGACCACCAGAGGCCAAGGCCAGCAAGAGCTGGCAGGTTTTGTCTGGGATTTTATTAGGGGAAGTACCAATTTTGACCGTGGGCACCAGCAGGAAAAGGGCAGTTCTTTTCAAGAGGAAAAAAAGCCCAGAGCCCCAGTGCTCCAGGGGCTGATGAGCAGCAGCCCTCAACAGGCCAAGATCAGCCAGACCTGTTCCATGTTCCCTTGGTTCCACGAGGCCCCACAGTGTCACAATGTTCTCCTTTCTTCTCTAGTGTCACAATGGCCCCTTGCTTCCAGGAGGCCCTGCAGGATCACAATGGCCCTTTGGTTCCGTGGGACCCCAAAGTGTCACAATGATGACATTCCATGGTGATTCCATGATGATTCCATGGGGCGTTGCAATGTCACAATGGTCTCCATGGATCCACGGTGCCCTGCAGGATCACAATGGCCCTTTGGTTCCACCAGGCCCTGTAATGCAACAATGGCCTCTTTGTTCCACAAAGCCCTGCTGCTTCACACTGGCCCCTTGGGACCATGTGGCCCCACAGATCAACAATGATCCCCTTGGTTCCACAAGACCCGTCAGTGTCACCATGGTCTCTATGGGAAGGAAGAACCCAAGCCCCAGTGTTGCAGGGGCAAGACCAGCCAGACTTGATGGTACTGGCAGATTTCATCTGGGAGCAATCCCCAGATATAGGGAATTTTAGAGGCACAACAGTAATTTTGGATATGAACACCTGCAAGTGGATGTTTTTTTCCATAGGAAGGAAAGCACGGAACATCAGGGTTTCAGGGGCAGATGAAAGGTGACCATCAGAGGCCAAGGCCAGCCAGACATCTCTGTCCCGGCTGCTTTTGTCTTAAATCAACCCTTGGAAATAGGGAATTTTGGAGGTGGGATCCCAATTTAGGCCATTTCTGCGTTGGTAAGAAGGTTGTTTCTTTTCCATTGGGAAGGAAAGCACCAAACTTTGGTGTTTCAAAAGCAAGTGAGAGGCAGCACCCAGAAGCCAAGGGCAGCCAGACCTGTCTGTCCTGGCAGCTTTCACTTGGCAGCAATCCTTGGATGTGCAGAGTTTTGGAGCTGGAATCCCTATTCGGGCCATGGGCGCCTGGTTGAGATGGATGCTTTTATCCCATAGGAAAGAAAAGCTCAAAGTCCAAGTGTTTGGGAAGAAGATGAGAGGTGGCCCCCATGGGCCAAGGCAGCCAGACCTGTCTCTCCTGGCACCTTTCTTCTGGGGGCAATCCCTGGATATAGGGAAATTTGAAGGCAGATTCCCAATTTTGGCCATGGGAACCTGGATGTGAAAGGTTTTCTCCCATAGGAAAGAAAAGCACATGGTCCCAGTGTTTCAAAGGCAGATGAGAGGTGGCCCCTGGGAGGCCAAGCCAGACACATTTGTCTGTTCTGGCAGATTTCATCGGGGAACAATCTTTGCATAAAAGGAAATTTGGAGGAGGAATCCCACTTTTGGCCATGGTCCCCTGGAGGAGAAGGAGAGTTCTTTTCCACAGGAAGGAAAGCCCAGAGCCCCAGTGCTTCAGCACCAGTGTGCCTCCAAGTGCCAAGGTCAGACTGACCTTTAAGGTGGTCCCCATGAGGCCAATCCAGCCATGCCTGTTCCATGTTCCCTTGGTTCCATGGGGCCCCACAGTGTCACAATGGTCTCCTTTGATTCCATTATGTCCTGTAGTGTCACAATGTTCTCCTTATTTCTTTAGTGTCCCAATGGCCCCTTGGCTCCATGAGTCTCTGCTGTGTCACAATGGCTCCTTGGTTCCATGGGTCCCACAGTTTCATCGCTGACCCTTGGTTCCAAGGGGCCCCTGAGTTTCACAATGGTCTCCATGATTCCATGAGGCACCAGAGTCTCACAATGGTCTCTTTGGTTCCACGAGGTTCCATCATGTCACCATGGTGTCCTTGCATCTGCAGTGTCACAATGAACCCTTGGTTCCAGGAGTTTCTGTACTGTCAGCAATGGTTCCTTTGTTCCAACGAGGCCGTGATGTGTCACAATGGACCCTTGGATCTGTGAGGTTCCACAGTGTCATGGATAGAAAATCACACTATGAAAAGCCAGTGTCCGTAAAGGAACCAGGAGTCCTGCAACTTTATTCTAATAAAGGGAGAGAGTCCACTGGGGCACACGTCCACGGGGTTTTCTTTCTCGGGGTTTCAGAGGGTGCAGCCTCCTTTTATCCCAAACTCCCGGCTGCACATTGTCCCTTTCCTTTCCCCATTGGCTGAGGTACAAGGAAGGTACAGCCTTCCTGAACTGCCTACCCCATATCCTCCCTTGAACCTGTCATTTTACCCCAAAGTTCATAAACTCAGGCTTGTGCAGACCCTCTTGTCTGTTTCTGTAATAAAACTGTTGCTTGAAGTTGACAGGGCCATTAAGACCCATTTCAAAGATGTTAACACCCACACCTTCACCCATGGAATTGTCCCTAAAGACATTTTCCCTATCAGACACAATGGACTCCTCAGTTCTGTCAGGCCCCACACTGTCACAATGTCCCCTTGGTTCCATGAGCTTCCATGGTGTCCCCACAGTGTCCTTGGATCCGCATTGTCACACCTGACCCATGGTTCCATGAGGTTCCGCAGTGTCACCATGGTCGCTGTCAGAGGCTGGATGAGATCAATGTCCCGAGACACCTTGGGATGAGCTGTCAATCAGTCACACCAGGGCAGTGCTCACCCAGGCTCTGACTGCCCCAGCAATCACAAGTCCCACCTGGGGGGAGCCCCACAAAGGCCCAGGGGCTTCAAAGATGGAGCACGAGGTCAGCCCATGGTCTGGTCCCTGCCTTCTCCTGGGGTTTGTGTCTCACCCACGCTGGAACCCAAGCAGTTGGTAGCTGTGTGTGTGTCTTTCTAGACATTGTCTGTCCTTCTGTCTCTCAGTCTCTCTTTCCTCTCCTATTTACCTGGAACATTTTTGGGTAATGTAACAACTTAAGATTTTAACAGTTTTTAGGTAAATAAGTTAATTGAATGAAGTTTCTGCTATGGTAAGAGTTTTATGTTGAAGTAGATGCTGTATTAAATCCTTTGCGTAAGTTCCTTGATTTTCTGTATTTTGCCAAAAAAATTCTATGTAATTTTGACCTCTTGAGAATATCTGGTTGGTGTTTCTCCTGTGCACCAAACTCCAGTAAAGGAACCTTTGGTTCCCCCAGCATTTGAGTGTTCTGGGCTGTTGCAGCCCTGCAGGCTCACAATGGCCTCTTGTTTCCATGAGGCCCTGCTGTGTCCCACTGGCCCTTGGTTCCAGGAGGATCTGCAGTGTCACCCAGGTTGATGCCATTTGTCCTTGCTGCCCCTCCCATCCCCCTGCCCCACAAACAGCCCCGAGGCACCCGGGAGGGACAGGCCCTGCTGTGCCAGGCCTGGCCTCAGGCCTTGGCCTTTCTGCTTCCTCCAGCCAAGCCAGGCCTTTCTCAGCATTGCACTTCCCTGCTCACAGCCTTTGGCTCCCTGCAATCCTGGCCTCAAGGATCTGCTCTCACCAGTCCCTGCGCAGCCTTTGCCACTCCCTGCCCTCACTGGGGCCCATTGATGCTGCAAGGCACTTGAGTTTGGCTTCTGACTCCTTGAGCAGCTTCTTCATCCTTCTCTCAGTGCCTGAGGCTCCTGCACTCAGCCCCAAATCCACCGTGCACCTCATGACTTTTTGTTTTTTGAATAGAATGGTTTTATTTTCCACTTCACAAAGAGGTGACAGGAGCATTCCCCAAGTGATGTTGATGCTGAATGTGTCCTTAGGAGGTGTGGGCACAGAGAAGAATGAGCCCCTTGCAGGCTGACCCTGTTTGGACAAGCTGCTCCTCAGCCCCAGCCTCACCATGTCTGACATCCCCCACCTGGCACTTACAGCCCAAAATACCCAAGAACATTTATGTATTTTCTCTTTACTAATTACTAATGTAAGTTATTCTTAATTTTCATTATTGAATTATTACATTCATTAATTACTTCATATTTATAAGGATATTGTTTTCTATTTTATCACCAAATTTTTATATTTAAACACAAATCTATACACTTTCTGGAACAAAAGAACTTCATGTTCACTGGTTCTAAGTAATGTGATTCCCTTCATTAATTAATTAACCTGTACTAGTTATTGATTTCTCCCTCTTTGTGTTCATTGGTCCTACTTTGAGACCTTTTGCAATCTTTTTTACCATCTTTTTCTCAGTCAGGGTCAAGGAGGGCACTTCGGGGTGCATGGAGACATTTCTGGGACACATTTGGGGCAGTTTTGGGTCTGGGGAGGGAATTTAGAGGTTCCTTGAGGGTCTGGAGGACACTTGGGGGGTCGAGTGGGCACTGGGGGGCACTCAGGGATCCTGAGGGAAAGTCTGGGGTTGGGAGCGGCCCTTGAGGGTCCAGGGGGGCCCTTGGAGGTCAGGGAGGGGAATTTGGGGCCCTGCGGGGTCCGGGCGGGCCCTTGGGGGCTCTGACGGGGCTCTCTGCGCCGCGGGGCATCATGGGAGTTGTAGGCGCGGGTAGAATACGGGTCAACGGCGCCGCGGAGCATCACGGGAGTTGGAAGCGCTGCTACAATGGCGCTCTGTGTGCCGCGGGGCATGACGGGCGATGGAGTCAGGGCATTAACGGAGCTCTACGGGCGCCGCGGAGCATGATGGGAACGGTAGTCCCGGAAGCGGCTCGAACGGGGCGTTTGGGGGTCCGGGAAGGCCCTTGGGCGACACTTTTGCATCCGAGCCGCGACTTCAGCTCCTCGGGGGGAACGAACACGGTCCCGGATCCCTTGCGGGGAGCTTGGGGAGCTCTGACCGGGCTCTTTAGGGCGCGGGGCGTGACAGAAGTTTTAAGCGCGGAGCTGTGTTATGAGTGGCTGTGGGGCCGCGGGGGATGAGAGGAGATGAAGTCCCAGGAGTGGCTGTAACAGGCACCTGTGGGGTTGAGAGCACCTGGGGGTCCGGGGACGCTTTTGGGGGGTCCCGAGTGGGCACTGAGGGGGCACTGAGGGATCCTGGAGGGTCTGGGGGACACTTATGGGGCAAATGGGGGCGGATACCGGGGGAATCTGTGGGGCGCGGGGCATGACGGGAGTTGTAGTCTCGGCTCCAGTGGGGCTCTATCGGGCCGCGGGGCATGACGGGAGTTGTAGGCAAAGAAATGGCGCTGACTGGAGGCACCGCCCCCGAAGCCCCGATCCCAGGAGCTGATTGGCTGCGGGAAGTGACGGGCGGGAGCCTCGGCCAATGGGAAGCCTGCGGGGGCGGGAACAGTCAATTCAAGTCTTCCAGTTAATTCCCAGTTCATTCCCAGTACAGCCCAGTACACACCCACTGCCCCTCCAGTCCCTCTCAATACACCTGAGGTAATTCCCAGTCCCTTCCACTTCCCCCCAGTGTCATCGACACTATGCTCCAGTGTCCCCCAGTCTTCCCCATAGTGCTTCCAGTGTCCCCAGTTTGTCCCAGTACCCCCAGTATCACTTCCAGTGTGTCCCAGTGTCTCCCACATCATTCCCAGTGTCCCCCAGTCTGTCCCAGTCCTCCCCAGTGTTCCCAAGGAACCTTGAACTCCTCACGGTGTCCCTGGCAGCCAAACCCAGCAGTGGGGTCAGTGCAGTGTCCATGGCCACAGCCCCTTGCCATGGCCCAGGGCAGCTTGGGATGAGGATCCACCCTCACAGCTGGCCCAGGCCAGGGCTGCAGTGGCTTTGGTGGCACCTTGGGCTCAGCACACACTTGAGGAGTGTGTCTGTTTTCAGTGGGGAAACTCAGTAATAAAATACACCCTTTAAAATAGGAATGTGTATTTCTGAGAAACTCTTTGAAATATTTCTCCATAACTGTAGCAGGAAACCTTCCTGATGAACTGCACCAGAGCAGAGGGAAATCAAGGCAGAGCCATGGTTTGTTAGGAAACCTCTCAAGAATTCAAAGTCACAATCAAACTCCAAAGTTTCTTGAAGTTTTAATGGGTCCCAATGAGGGCCACAAGTGAGAAAGTGTCCCCAGGTTCCAGTTAGAGCAGGAAATTGGAGGCAGAGATGACAGGTGGGGACAAAGAGAAGCCAAGTCTTGGTGCCCTGGGGCACAGCAGGGTCTGTGCCACCAAGGGCTGGGAGGAGACACCTTGTCCTGAGGCCCTGGGGCCTCCTGGCACAGCCCCAGCAAGGCTGGCCACTGTCACCCCCTTGTCCTGCCCTCAGCATCCCCCCCACATCCCAGTGGCCTCAGGGATCTGCTGGAAGGAGTCCCTGGGGAGCCTTGCTCAGGAATGGCCCTGGGGGCTCCTTAATGCTCCCAGGGACTGCAGGTTTTTCCAAGGCCTTTGGGTTTCTCTTTTGCCTTGGAGTCCCTGAGAGCTTTGTGCAATCCTGGCCTCCAATTCTCTGCTCTAATGAGTCCCTTGAGATTCTCTGTCAGCAACAACACTCAGTGGGGCTCATTAATGCTGCAGTCACTTCAGTTTTTTAAGGTTCTTTCCTTTCTCCTTTCCACACTGAGTCTCTGAGAGCTTTGTGCAATCCTGGCCTCCAATTCTCTCCTCCAAGGAGTCCATCAGGAGCCTGTGTTGGGGATGGACCTCAGTGGGACCCATCAATGCTTTGAGACCCTTTGGGTTTTTCCTCTGCCTTTGGCTCCTGGAAAGGTTTGTGCAATCTCCTCTCAGGCCCTGAGGTTCAAGGGCTCAGCACCAAATGCACCACGGGGCTCATTGGGACCATTGTGGAACTCAGGGGTGCCCATGGAACCAAGGGGCCATGGTGACACTGTGGAGCCCAGAGTGTCCCAGAGGAGCCATTGTGACACAGCGGGGCCACAGGGAGCCAAGGGGCCATTGTGACACTTGAGGGCTTTGTGGAACCAAGAAGCCTCTGTGACATTGCAAGACACGATGGAACCAAGGGAACATGGAACAGGCCTGGCTGGCTCGGCCTCCTGGGGGCCCCTTGACCAGTCTGGCTGACCTTGGCATTTCAAGGCCCGCTTCTCATCTGCCCCTGAAGCACTGGGGCCCTGTGCCTTCCTTCCTGTGGGAAAGAACTGTTCTTCTCCATCCAGGTTTCCATGGCCGAAATTGGGATTCCTCCTCCAAATTTCCTTCTATGCAAAGATTGTTCCCAGATGAAATCTGCCAGGACACACAGATCTGGCTGCCTTGGCCTCCCAGGGGCCACCTCTCATCTGCCTTTGAAACACTGGCACCATGTGCTTTTCTTTACTGTGAGGGAAAAAAGCACCTTTCATGTCCAGCTGCCCATGGCCAAAATTGGGAATCTGCCTTCAAATTTTCCTTTATCCAAGGATTGCTCCCAGATGAAAGGCATCAGGAGAGACAGGTCTGCCTCTCTTGGCCTGTGGTGGCCATCTCTCATCTTCTTCCAAAACACTTGGACTTCGTGCTTTTCTTTCCTATGGGATAAAAGCATCCATCTCAACCAGGCACCCATGGCCGGAATTGGGATTCCACCTCCAAAACTCCAGATATCCACGGATTGCTGCCAAGTGAAAGCTGCCAGGACAGACAGGTCTGGCTGCCCTTGGCCTCTTGGGGGCTGCCTCTCACCTGCTTTTGAAACACTGGGGCTCTGAGCTTTCCTTCCAATGAAAAAGAACAGTCCTTCTTATTAACACAGAAATGGCCGAAATTTGCATTCCACCTCAAAAATTACCTAGTTCCAAGGGCTGCTTTCAGACAAAAGCTACCAGGACAGAGAGGTCTGGCTGTCCTTGCCCTCTGACGTCCGCCTTTCATCTGCCCCTGAAATACCGGTGTTCTGTGCTTTCCTTCCTCTGGAACAGAACTGTCCTTCTCCTCCTGGTGCCCATGGTCAAAATTGGTACTCCCCCTAAAAAATTCCCTATATGAAGGGTTTCTCCCAGACAAAACCTTCCACATCTTGCTGGCCTTGGCCTCTGGTGGTCACCTCTCATCTGCCCCTGAAACACCAGAGCTTTGTTCTTTCCTTCCTATGGAAAAGAACTCTCCTTCTTCTCCCGGAGCCATGGCCAAAATTTGGATTCTACCTCCCAGAATTCCATCTATCCAAGGATTTCTCCCAAGCAAAAGCTGCCAGGACAGACAGCTCTGGCAGGCCTTGGCCCTCTGTGGCTACCACTTATCTGCCCCTGAAACACTGGGACTCTGCTTTCCTTCCTATGGAAAAGAGCCACCCTTCTTCTCCAGGTGCCCGTGGGCAAAATTGGAATTTGGCCTCCAAAATTCCATCTATCCAAGGATTGCTGTCAGACAAAAGCTGCTACAAGACACAGGTCTTGCTGGCCTTTTTCTCTGCTCAGTTTCTTCGACTATGAGCAGAAGGCCATTTCTTTCCCAGAGGAAGGAAAGCCCAGAGCCCCAGTGTTTCAGGGCCAGGTTAGAGGCAGGCACCAGAGTCCAAGGCCAGCCAGAGGTGTCTGTCCTGGCAACTTTTGTCTTTGAGAAACCCTTGCATATAGGGAATTTTGGAGGAGAAGTACCAGTTTTGGCCATGGGTGCCTGGGCAGGAGGGATGGTTCTTTTCCTTAGGAAGGAAAGCCCAGAGCCCCAGTGTTTGAAGACAGGTGAGAGATGGCTCTCAGGAAACCAAGGGCAGCCAAAATTGGTGATAGTGGCAGCTTTTGTCTAGGTGCAATCCCTGGATATATGGAATTTTGGAGTCACATTCCCTTTTCGGCCATGGGCACATGGAGGAGGACAGTTCTTTTCCATTTGAAGGAAAGCCCAGAGCCCCCATCATTCAGGGGCACATGGGAAAAGACCCTTGACATGCCAAGATCAGTTGAGCCAATCAGGCCAAGCCAACCAGACCATTTACCTGTTCCCTTGGATCCATGGGTCCCTGTGGTGTCACAATGGTAGTGTGATATTGGATCCTTAGTTCCTCACGGCCCCACTGTGTCACACTGACCCCTTGTTTCCATGCAGCCCTGCAGTGTCACACGGGTCACTTGCTTCCATGAGGCCTTGCAGTGTCACAGGGGTCTCCTTGGTACCATAGTGTCACAATGGATTCCTGGGTCCATGAGGATTCACAATGTCAAAAGGGACTCCTTGGTTTCACAAGGTCTTGCAGAGCCCCTTGATTCGACGAGGCCTTGAAGTATCATAATGGTCTCCAGGATTCCATGGGGCTCTGCAGTGTCACATTGGACCTTTGGTTCCATGAGTCCCCACTCTGTTACATGAATCCTTATTTCTGTCGGGCCTTGTAGTGTCACCATGCTCTCCTTGGTTCAATGGTGCCACAACTGCCCCTTGGCCTGCTGAAACTCCACAGTATCACAATGGTTCCTTGCTTCCTTGAGTCCTTGTAGTGTCACAATGGACTCCTTGGATTCATGGGGCCGCAAAGTGTCACAGTGGCCCCCTGGTTCTATGAGGCCTTGTAGTGTCACAATGGTCTCCATGATTCCATAAGGCCCTGCAGTGTCACAACAGACCATTGGTTCCATGAGACCCCACAGTGTCACAAAGGCCCCTTGGTTCCATTGAGCCCCACAGAGTATCACTGTGGTCCCCTCGTTCCACAAGGCCCTGAAGTGCCTCAATGTCCCTGAAATGCCACAATGGCCCTTTGGTTTCACAAGGTTTCAAAGTGTAAAAATGTCTTCTATGGTTTCATGAAGCCCTGCTGTGTCACAATAGACCCTTGGTTCTGCAGTGTAAGAATGTCCCCTTGGTTCCTTGGAGCCCCAGAGTGTCACTATTGTGCCCTTGGTTCCATGAGGCCCTGCAGTGCCACAATGGCCCTTTGGTTCCAAAAGGCCTCAAAGTGTCACAATGGTCTCCATGGTTCCATGAGGCCCTACTGTTTCTCAATGGGATGTCCTGTAGTGTAACAATGGTTCCAGGGTGTCAGAGTGGACCCTTCATCCCAGGGAGCCCCTCACTGTCACTGTGGTCCTTTAGATTCCATGGAGCCCTCCTGTGCTATATTGGCCCCTTGCTTCTACAGGGCCCCACAGTGTCACAATGGACCCTTTGTTCTATGAGGTTTCTCAGTGTCACAATGGTCCCCTTGTCTCTGCAGTGTCACAATGGCCCCTTGGCTCCATGTGGCTCTGCTGTGCCACAATGTCTCATGGTTCTATGAGGCCGCACAGTGTCACCATGGGCCCTTGGTTCCATGAGGCCTTGCTGTGTCACAATGGGATTCTGGTTCCATGAGGTTTCATACTGTCAATAACGCTCTTCTTGGTTCTGCAGTGTCACCATGGATCATTTGTTCCATGAGGTTCTCTAGTACAACATTGTCACCTTGATTCCATGAGGTTCTTCTGTGTCAGAGTGGACTCCTTGGTTCTGTGAGGCCCTGATGTGTCACAGGAGGCAGATGGTTGCATAGGGTTCCGTAGTGTCACAATGGTCTCCTTAGTTCTGCAAGGCCCTGCTGTGTCATAATGGCCCCTTGGTTCCACGAGTTTCCAGACTGTCAACAATGGTTCCATTGTTCAAACAAAGCCCTCCAGTGTCACAATGGCCCCGTGGCTCCATGTGGCCCTGCTTTGCCACAATGGCTCCTTGATTCCATGAGGCAGCAAAGTGTCAAAATGGCCCCTCGGTTCCATGAGGTTCCACAGTGTCACAATGGTCTGCTTGGATCTGCAGTATCACAATGGACCATGGATTCCATGTGGCCCCACTGTGTCAAAATGGCCCTTGGTCTTCTATGTCAGAACAGGCCCTTTGGTCCATGAAGACCCATAGTGTCAAAATAAAGGCCTTGGTTCCATGAGGCCCCACAGTCACCAAATCTCCAAAATACCAGAGTAAGACCCTTTAACACTAGTCTGAGATTTAAAAGGGTAACATTTCTTCAGGCGTGAGGTCCAATATGGGATAACTCCTGACCTTATGTGGAAACGTGATTCTACAAATCTGTTGTTTATAAACAATCGCTAAGTGTGTATGGAAAGGTATCCATTCCCATAAAACCCACCCCAAGTTCCCAGACTCAATCCCTGTTTTTTTCTATCACTGCACCCTTGAGCCAGATGTCTTCTTCTTCCCTTCCAAACATCCCAGATGGGAAAGAAGTTCCTGCATGCCTTGTTCCTCTGCTAAAAGTTCACAGGCACAGTAAAAATTGAATTCACCCATTTGGTATCAAGGCCAGGGCTTTGTGTGACCAGGCGGAGGCAGGCAGGAGGCAGAGCTGTCAGCAAAGGAAGGGGCCAGCCAGGTGGGGCAGCCAGGGCATGAGGACAGCCTGCAGGGACAGAGGCGCAGGGCAGGGACACCGTAGCACAGCCTGGGCTGCAGAGGCCACAGGCATGGGCAGCAGCTGCAAGGCCCTGCCAGAGGCCACTCCTGCAGCACTTTGGCCATGGCTGCTGGCCCTGGGCGTGAGGCATGAGGAGGAGACAAGTGAGCCTTGCTGTGCTGGGGCCTCATTGCCTCCTTGTCCCTGCTCAGCAGCCTGGCAGGGGCCGCCCCATGGTGCTGCCCTTCCATTGCACATGGCCACATGGCAGTGGCCCGGAAGAGGCCTGAGCAATGAGGGAGGGACAGGATGTGCCTTGCCAGGGGCTGGGGCTCAGGCCTTGGCCCTTTGCATTGCTGAAACACATCCAGCTTTGCTCAGCATCACAGACACCTTTGCCTTGTTTGTCCCCAGCTGTCATCACTGCCTCCAGTGTTCTGCTTGAACTGGAACCTGGGGACACTTTCTCAGTTGTGTCCCTCTGAGGGACCCATTAAAACTTCAAGAAACTTTGGAGTTTGATTGTGATTTTGAATTCTTGAGAGGTTTCTTCAACTCCCTCTCAGGGACTGATGTTCAGGGACTCAGCACCAAAGCCCCAGAGGGTCATTCCAGTCCTTGTGCTGTGTCTGTGCTGCTGAGCTGGGCCGGGCTCCTGGCACAGAGGCAGCTCCTGGCAACCAAGAAGAGCTTCAAAAAGCCATTTCTCCTGAGGAGCAGCTCCTCTCCCAGCCCAGCAGGGCTGAGGGCACTGCCTGCAGGCACCTGACAGGAGTGAAGCACACAGAGGCTGAAAGCAGCTGGAAGGACAATTCAGAGCTTATTCATGGAGAAATCTTCACCACTTGTGACACAGTCAGTCTCTGGCTGCAGGGATCTTGTAAAGCGGCCCCAGGACACGACTGCTGTGAGTGTAAGGATGGCTGTGCTGCCGTTTGTGGTTTGGGGGAGGATGTGGTGCAGAGCGGGGCTGCCCTGGGCACCGTCAGAGGGACAGGGCAGGACGGCTCCTGCTGCCAGGTACGGCTGCAGGGACAGCTGAAGGTGGGGGTGCAGCCAGGGCTGCCCAGGGCTGTCCTGCACAGCAGCTCCTGCAGCCCTCAGGGCTCTTGGCCAGCCCAGGCCATCTGCCACCTGCCAGGGGCAGCTCTCAGCCTGCCTGGCAGCTCCCTAGGGCCCGGGGAGGGGAGCTGTGGGTGCAAGGAGTGACTCCTGCCAGGGCAGGTCCTGCTGCTGTGCAGAGGCTGCTGTGTGGGCCAGGGCTGCTCAGAGCTCCAGCTCATGCCCAGCTCATTTCTGAGGGCATTTTTCAGGAGCACATTCAGGCCAGGGCTTTCCTGCTTGAGTCTCTGCTTTCCTCAATCTCTGCTCCCAGTTTTCCTTGGCTCAGCTTGGTGGCAATGGAAACTCAGCTGTGCAGGGCAGAGCAGGGGCTGAGGCTCTTAAACCATCCCACTGAGCATTCCTGGGACCCTCAGCAAGTGCCTGCACCTGCCCAGCCTCCAGACCCATGCAGCATCACCTTTCCATGGTGGCCAGGCCTGGGGGAGCTGTTCTTTAATCCCTGCAGCCCCCAGCAGCTGCAGGGCAGAGCTGGCCCAGGGGCTGGGCTGGGCTCTGGCAGCTGTGGCAGGGAAGGAGCCCGGGCCCAGAGGACCAGCTCCCGGCTGCGACAGCTCCAGCAGCAGAGCCATGGGCAGGGAGGGAGGGAGGCAATGCTGAGGGAAGCCCTGCTGCAGGGGACATGTGGCACCTGCGGGCCCTGGCCTGCAGTGCAGACACTGGCCTGAGCAGCACAGCTCTTGTGTCCCCTGGCAGCCAGCACAGCCCTCAGCCCGGGGGCTCGGGGCCCTCAGTCCCCTCCTGGGCCGGCAGAGCAGCAGCAGAGATGAAGGGCATCTCTCCTGCCATGTGCCCATTCCCTGCTGCCCAGGGCCTCAGGGCCACTGTCCTGCCCTGCTGCTGCCTGGCAGGGGCTGTGCAGGGCTGGCCAGGGAAAGGCTTTTCCTCACGGCCTGGCTCTGTCTCTCCTTGCCTTGCTCAGGTGCTGCTGGCATTGCTGAGGTGCTCTGTGGCAATGGCAGCTGCAGCTGCAGGGTCAGGCCCAGCCCTTGGGCTCCTCCTGTGCAGGGTGAGCCCAGCAATGGGGTGTCCCAGCTCCCTGTGGCCCGGGCAGCTCTGGGCAGGGCAGCCTGGGAGGCTGGCAATGAGCCCACTCTCCTCCAGCAGTGCCATGGACAGGACCCTTGGTGTGTCCTCGGGATCCATCCAAGCTGTGAGCTGCCTTCCAGGGGACACTGGGGGACAGGAGTGTCCTTGGCCAGAGTGGGGCTGAGACTCTGAGAAAGGCTGAGCCAGTTTGCTCTGCTGTGGCTCCCTCTGCTCTCAGCTTTCTCGGGTTGATTTTCAGGGGAACACAGTGACTGCCCTCGATCTCTGAAAGGGCATCTGGGGACAGATGGAGCGACAGAGCAGCTCCCCTCACCCTGCACTGAGTTACAGCCAATGCTCCTGCACTGCACAGTTCTCTCTGTTCTCCCTGAGCACAGCAGGAAATCCTCTCCAAGTGCCTTTAGCCATCACCATTCCTTACCCCTGCGACAGGAGATGCTGCCAAGCTCCTCTGCCTCAGGAGCAGTTTGGGATGATGGAATCGAACCCCAGGACTGATCCCTGTCCCCATTCCCTGGACCCCACTGCTGCAGAGCAGAGCTGACCCCTCGGTGTCCATGGGCAGAGCCCCTGCTGGTGACAGCAACGGGGCCAGATCCCAGCAGAGCTCCAGGCACAGGAATGAAAGAAGGGCTCTGAGAAAAGGAAAATTTGGGTGGCACAGAGAGGCAGGGGCAGGGCTGGGAGAAAGGGCTTGGACATTGCTCAGGAAAGTCTCCCCTGACTTGTCACTGTCTCCTCCTTGAACAGGTGCCCATGGCCAGAGGCAGAAAATGTGCAACAGCAGCTCCATCAGCCACTTCCTCCTGCTGCCATTGGCAGACACGCGGCAGCTGCAGCTCCTGCACTTCTGCCTCTTCCTGGCCATCTCCCTGGCTGCCCTCCTGGCCAACGGCCTCATCATCAGCGCCGTAGCCTGCGGCCACCACCTGCACACCCCCATGTTCTTCTTCCTGCTCAACCTGGCCCTCAGCGACCTGAGCTCCATCTGCACCACTGTCCCCAAAGCCATGCACAATTCCCTCTGGGACACCAGCACCCTCTCCTACTCAGGATGTGCTGCACAGCTCTTTATGCTTATCTTTTTCATCACATCAGAGTATTATCTCCTGACCATCATGTGCTACGACCGCTACGTGTCCATCTGCAAACCCCTGCACTACGGGACCCTCCTGGGCAGCAGAGCTTGTGCCCACATGGCAGCAGCTGCCTGGGCCAGTGCCTTTCTCAGTGCTCTGCTGCACACGGCCAATACATTTTCCCTGCCCCTGTGTCAGGGCAATTCCCTAGGCCAGTTCTTCTGTGAAATCCCACACATCCTCAGGCTTTCCTGCTCCAAATCCTACCTCAGGGAAGTTGGGCTTCTCGTTGTTAGTGGCTGTTCATCATTTGTCTGTTTTGTGTTCATAGTTTTCTCCTATGTGCAGATTTTCAGGGCTGTGCTGAGGATCCCCTCTGAGCAGGGACGGCACAAAGCCTTTTCCACGTGCCTCCCTCACCTGCCTGTGGTTTCTCTGTTTATCACCACTGCAGCATTTGCCTACCTGAAGCCTGCCTCCATCTCCTCCCCATCCCTGGATCTGGTGGTGTCAGTTCTGTACTCGGTGGTGCCTCCAGCCCTGAACCCCCTCATCTACAGCCTGAGGAACCAGGAGCTCAAGGCTCAAGTGTGGAGACTGGTGATTGGACGATCTCAGAAATATTAAACTGCTTGCCAATTTCTGAAAATCATTTCTAATTAAAGTCATCTTCGATAGTTCTTCTTGGGCTGGGTTGGTTGTTTGTTCTACTCTTTCTTTAAGTTTTTTATATATTGTCCACAAAGAAACGCCACTATTTTGCCATTTCTTATTTTGTTTCTCTTCATCTTTGCTGTGGCCCCAGACTCTGCCAATGAGGAACTCGTCTCTCTGGGACGTTAAACGTATTAAAGGAACTCCCAGCAAAGTTTTCACTGTAGATCCCCCTTTTGTTCCCCTCTCTGCAGCTGCAGCAGCAATGTCTGTGTGCAGAGCTGGGGCAGATCAGGGCTGGCACAGCAGCTCTGCCCGGGAACAGCAGCACTTGGTGTTGCCAGTGCTGCTCCCGTGCCACTGGCCCTCGTGCTGCCCTCCTGGCCCTGCTGTTGCTGTAGGGCCTGAGTGCTCTGAGGCTCGCTCACAGCCCTGGGGGTGGCAGTGCCGGGGCTGCAGCAGGGACAGGCCATGGGCACTGCTGGGGCAGCGCTGACGCCTCAGGCCAGGGCCTGGGGGCTCCAGGCTCCTTGCCCAGGCTCTCTCAAGAACATGCCCAGGCCAATGCTCAGCACAGAAAAGCCCCGTCAGCAGCCCCAGGCTGGCCGTGGGCAGGCTGGGGGCAAACAGCATGGCTGGGGCTCTGCAGGGTACCTTGGGGAGATGGGAAGGAGCAGCAGAGCAGGGGCTGATCCATCCCCACTGCGCTGGACAGCCCAGGGCAGCGTCCCAGAGCGTCCTCATGCACCTGCCAACAACATCCCCCCTCTGCAGCCCTGGCCTCTCCCCAGCTCACAGAGCTGCTGCATCCTTGCAGGCACAGACATGGCAGCACTGGCTCACCAGCCCCTGTTTGCATTGCACAGAGCAGGCGTGAGCACCCCATGGTGTTGGTGTGGGGACATGAACCTGAGGGAGCACAAATGCCATCAGCCCCTGGGGGCCACCAAGGGCTGGGGGACACCAGGGAAACCACTCAGGTTTGTTGTGGCCTCTGAAGTCACCCAGAAAGTTTCTTCCCATCAGCTGTGAGGTTCCTGTCCCACTGCAGACGTTGTTGCTCAGAGCCAGGGCTGCCTGGCAGCCACCCCCAAACAGCCCTGAGCATTTCCTTGGCTTCACCTTTGCTTTCTTTCCTCTTTCCTGCTCCACATTTCTTCCTCTTGACCATCCCTGTGCCCTCTCCTGCAAACAGCCCATCCCTGTTTTCCTTTTCCTCTCTGGCCCCACTCCTCATTTCAGTTCCTGACTTGGCACCATGGGAACGTCCCTTGGGGAGCAGGATCATCCTACAAGTGCTTCAGGAATTGTCTGCAGGCTCCTGCAGTGCCTCCTGCTGTTCCCTGGCCAGAGGCACCACAGGCCAGGGGCCACATCTGGGCTGGTGTGTCTGGGTGTGGGGCTCCCTGCTCTGGGGCAGTGAGGAGGAGCTGCAGAGGCTCTGCAGGACTGACAGGATGGGCTTTGGGACCTGTGTGGAGAAGCTGAGGCACCTGGGCTGCTGGAGCTTCTGAAGAGGAGGCCCAGGGCTCATCCTGCAACTGCTTCAAGGGTGCTCTCAGAGAATCACAGAATCAGCCAGGCTGGAAAAGACCTTGGAGATCATTGAGTCCAACCTGTGCCCTGACACCACCTTGTGTCCCCTGAGCCTCCTCTTCTCCAGGAGAAACAACCCCAGCTCCCTCAGACACTCCTCACAGCACTTGTGTTCCACACCCCTCACCAGCCTTCTTGCCCTTCTCTGGACACGCTCCAGCCCCTCCATGTCCTTCCTAAATTGGGGGCCCAGAACTGGACACAGCACTCGAGGTGTGGCCTCACCAGTGCTGAGTGCAGGGGAAGAATCTCTGCCCTGTTCCTGCTGGCCACATCATTCCTGATCCAGGCCAGCTGCCATTGCCCTTCTTGGCCACGTGGGCACACTGCTGGCTCATGTCCAGCCTGCTGTCCATCAGTGCCCCCAGGTCCCTTTCTGCCTGGCCACTGTCCAGCCACTCTGTCCCCAGCCTGTAGCGCTGCAGGGGTTGTTGTGGCCAAAGTGCAAGACCTGGCACTTGGTCTTGTTAAACCTCACCTTGTTGGATTTGGGCCCTGGATCCAGCCCGTCCAGGTCCCTCTGCAGAGCCCTTATACTCTCCAGCAGATTAAAATTTACCGCCAACTTTGTATAACCATGGTTCCATGAGGCTCTGTAGTGCCACAATTATCTCCATGATTCCAGGAGGCTCTGTAGAGTCACAATGGCCCTTGGTGCCCCAAGGCTCTGCAGGGCCACTTTGGACCCTTTGTTCTATAAGGTTTTGTACTATGAAAAGGTGTTCTTGGTTCCACGAGGCCTTGGTGAGTCACAAAAGCCCCTTGGTTCCATGAACTGCCGTTTTGTCAGCATGGTCTCTTGGGTCTGCAGTATTGCAATGGACAATTGGTTACAAGCAGCCCCCCTGTGTCACAATGGCCCCTGGGTTCCATGACCTTCTGTACCATCAACAATGGTCTCCTTATTTGCATAGTGTCAAAAAGGCCCCTTGGTTCTGTAACGTTCCACAGTGTCACAGTGGTCTCCTTGGGTCTCCTTGGGTCTACGAGGCTCTGCAGTGTCACAACACCCCATAGTTTCCATGAGCTTCCATACTCTCAACAATGTCCTTTGTTCCAATGAGGCCCTGCAGTGTCACAATGGCCCCTTGGCTTCATGTGGACCCCCTGTGTCACAATGGCCCCTTGGTTCCATGAGCTTCTGTAGCGTCACCAGGGTCTCCTTGGCTCCATGTGGCCTTGCACTGTCACAGTGGCCCCTTGGATCCCTGAGGTTCCGTAGTGTCACCACGATCTCTTTGCATCCGCATTGCCACAATGGACAATTGGTTCCATGGGACTCCGCTGTGTCACAATAAACCCTCAGTGCCATGAGGTTCTGTAGTGTCACAATGATCTCCCTGGTTCAGTGAGGCCCTGGAGTGTCACAATGGCTCCTTGGTTCCATGAGTTTCCACAGTGTCAACAATGGTCTCCTTGTTTCTGCAGTGTCATAGTGGACCCTTGGTTCCCTAAGCTTCCGTACTGTCACCAATGGTTCCTTTGTTCCAATGAGGCCCCACTATGTCACAATGGACCCTGGGTTCTGTGAAGTTCTTCAGTGTCACAGTGACCCCTTGGATCCATGAGGTTCCATAGTGCCTCCATGGCCACCTTGGATCTGCATTGTCACAATGGACAATTGGTTCCATGGGACTCCGCTGTGTCACAATAAACCCTCAGTGCCATGAGGTTCTGTAGTGTCACAATGATCTCCCTGGTTCAGTGAGGCCCTGGAGTGTCACAATGGCTCCTTGGTTCCATGAGTTTCCACAGTGTCAACAATGGTCTCCTTGTTTCTGCAGTGTCATAGTGGACCCTTGGTTCCCTAAGCTTCCGTACTGTCACCAATGGTTCCTTTGTTCCAATGAGGCCCCACTATGTCACAATGGACCCTGGGTTCTGTGAAGTTCTTCAGTGTCACAGTGACCCCTTGGATCCATGAGGTTCCATAGTGCCTCCATGGCCTCCTTGGATCTGCATTGTCACAATGGACGATTGGTTCCATGAGGCCCCACTGTGTCATAATGGCCCCTGGGTTCCATGGAGTTCTTCAGTGTCACAATGGCCCCTTGGATCCATGAGGTTCTGTAGTGTCACCATGGTCTCCTTGGATCTGCATTGTCACAGTAGACAATTGGTTCCATGCGGCCCCAATGTGTCACAATGGCCCCTTGGATCCATGGGCTTTATACTGTGACAATGGACTCCTTGGTTCTATGAGTTACCCCTGCTTTTAGCAGGGGTTTCTCTGATTCCAACAAGGTCCCTCTGTGCCTCAATGCACCCTTGGTTCCATGAGGATCTGGAGTGTCACAAAGGCTCCTTGGTTCACAAGGCCCCGCTGTGTCCCAGTGGATCCTCTGTTCCATGAGGTTCCATAGTGTCACCATGATCTTCTTGAATCCACAGTGTCACAATGGACCGTTGGATCCATGCAGCCTCACTGTGTCACAATGGTCTCCTTGGTTCCATGAGGAACACAAAAGCTTTGCTGAAACAAAGAGCAACACCTGCTTGACACAGCTGGGCAGATCTATCTGCATTAAAAGAGGGGTTAAAGGTGAGAATTGCACCATCAGCTTCTGTCTGCAACAGAGATCCTGGGAACAGGCAGGGATATGAGCTAAGGCCTGAGCAGCAGCCTCAGCCAGAGCTGACTTACAAGGTGAATCCTGGGCACCGTGTGAACACCATCAGTGTTATTTAGCTCAAAATAGATGACAAAGGTGCTTATACTAGCTCTGTATAACCTTGTGTAGTTATCTGCAAGAAATGTATCATGTTAAGAAACTTTCCCAAGTGACATGAATAGAGGTTTGTTTGTAGGGTATTTTAGGGGAAATTGTCCCAGCCAAGGTCTGGGCCCTGGCCAAGGCCTGGCCCTGGGTGGTCAGGACATGTGCCATCAGATGCAGGAGTTTCTGTGCTAAAAATATAATTGACTTGCTGATTTGGATCTATCAAAGCTGGTCCCACTTTTGGGGTGAATTTGGAGACCTCACCTACAGGTGGATGCACCTGTGTAGGATTTTCCCAATTGCTGGGAAGGGTTCTCTCAAACCTCGCTGTGAAATGGGGCTCCCCAGGCACTGCGGACTCTGGATGATGGTAAAGTATTGAGGCAATTGGTGATGTATCTTTCTCAATCCCTGATGTATCAATGATGTATCTATCACTATCCTTTCTCTCCTATAGTAATGATTAGGTGCATTCCCTTGCTTATTTTTGCTTGTTGCTAAAGCCAAGCAGGTAGTAAGCTGATAATTTTATTAAATATATCATTTTACTGTTGTGTTGCCTACTATTCATAGTGAAATCAAACCGTTTTTCTATTGGTTTCTGTGTCCTTTAAAGCACCTCTGTCAATTGACAAAACACCCACTGAAAGGAATCCACTGCTCTAATCCCAGCCTTGACGTTACCTTAAAGACAAAGCCCAAGCCCAAATCCAGAACTCTCTGACATCTATCCTAATCCCAAAGTGACATTGCCTGTATGAAAACCCAAGCTTTTATCCTAACCTGACACAAAAAGCTCTTCCCCTAAACATGATCCAGACACTGACAAGCTCCCTGAGCTTCTGCCTAGTCCCTACCCTGAGCTCTAAACCCCAACCATGACCTTTAACCACCCTCACACACCCCTGGGAGCTGGGCAAGGACTCTGAGGGCCCAGAGCAGGCACAGGGTGTTGGAAGAGGATTGTGAAGTGACCTGTACCTGATCAGCTCATGGGACACGAGGAGGACAGGGGTGGGAATGCTGTGAGGAGTCAACTGTGCCTCAGGGTCTCAAGGAGGGCCATGGCTGGGAAGGGGCTGTGAGGCCACATCTGTCACATCCCTGCCAGGCAGCAGCAGAAGTGGGCACCAAGAGTCAGATGAGCCATCTGTGCCACACATTGAGAGCTGCACCAGTTGAGAGTCACTGTGAGGGGCTGTGAGCTGCCTTAGGGGAACGTGGTCACCCAGACAAGGGACTTGTCACCGCCCTGGACTCAGCAGTGGGGTAACCACATCTGGACTGGTCTGTCTGTGGGGCTCCCCATTCTGGAGGAATGAGGAAGAACTGGAGAGAGTCCATAGGAAATCTGCCAGGTTGGAGCTTTTCTTGGCACTGGAAATGGAAGAAAAACTTGGTAAAGAGCAGCTTTTGGAAGGTTCACAGTCAGTGAGGAAAAAGAAATGTCAGTGAGAAGACAGCCTGGTGATGCCAGAGATGACCCAGAGGGAGCCTGGCCCATGCCATGGCTCTGTGTGCCAGGAGCCAGTAGCGCTGGGCACAGGAACCCCAGGGAGGGTACAGAAATGCTGGGTGACAAATGCTGGGGGGGACAGTGAGATGGGCGAGTGCAGCCGGCCAGGGCACAGGAGCAGCACACACAGGGGGCACAGCCTGCAGGACAGATGGCCACGGGCTGGGCAAGGCTGGCAGGGCCAGGGGCACCCAGGGCTTTGTCCCCTGGGCTCTGGCACTGTCCCTGGAGGCTCCACAGAAGGAACTTTCCTGTGAGGGGCTGCACTTTGGTTCTCCCTCGCCCCTCCCTGAGGAGGCTGGCAGGGGTTGCAGTTTCAGGACATTTGTCCTTGCTGCCCCTCCCATCCCCCTGCCCCACAAACAGCCCCGAGGCACCCGGGAGGGACAGGCCCTGCTGTGCCAGGCCTGGCCTCAGGCCTTGGCCTTTCTGCTCCCTCCAGCCAAGCCAGGCCTTTCTCAGCATTGCCCTTCCCTGCTCACAGCCTTTGGCTCCCTGCAGTCCTGGCCTCAAGGATCTGCTCTCACCACTCCCTGCGCAGCCTTTGCCACTCCCTGCCCTCACTGGGGCTCATTGATGCTGCAAGGCACTTGGAGTTTTGCTTCTGACTCCTTGGGCAGCTTCTTCATCCTTGTCTCAGTGCCTGAGGCTCCTGGGCTCAGCCCCAAATCCACCGTGGGGCTGATTCAAATCCAGAAAGGCCTCAGGAGCTCCTTGTCTTTCTTCAGTTGTCTTCAAGTGTCCAGGGCTTGTGCAGCTGATGGGAGTCAGTTTGGAGTTCTCTTAAGAAGGGAGATTTCAAAGTGCACCTCACAAATGTTGCTTTTTAATCACATGAGTATTTTTTTAATTTCCACTTCAGAGAAGAGGTGACAGAAGCATTCCCCAAGTGATGTTGATGCTGAATGTGTCCTTAGGAGGTCTGGGCACAGAGAAGAATGAGCCCCTTGCAGGCTGACCCTGTTTGGACAAGCTGCTCCTCAGCCCCAACCTCTCCATGTCTGACATCGCCCGCCTGGCACTGACATCCCTGTCCCCTGCATCACAACCTTGTCCCCTGAGCTCTGCAGCTGCGTGTCCCAGCCCATTGCACCATGTCCCACCTGCTCTCCTCAGGGCTCTGCCTGCACACAGGCCCAGGAGAAGTTTTCCTGTTGGTGAGGAAAGAATGGAAAAGCCTGAGCAGGTTTCCTGGACAACAAACCCCACTCAGGAAGCACATGCTCAGTCCAGGCTGCCTGGAATGATGTCACCTTTGTCCAAGGGACAGTGCGAGTAGAAATGATCTCTGTCAGCAGAATTCTCTGAGTCTCCCACCTGAATTCTCTGTCCCTGTCCTTTCCCTGGGTCTGTGTTGCAGATGGGAGCTGCTGGTGCCATTCTCAGCTTTAAGCCCTCTTTTGATGCAGACAGATGTTCCCAGGTGTGTTAAGCAGCTGTTGCTCAATGTTTATGCAGAGTTTTTGTCTCCTGATGGAACCAAAAAGCCCCTGTGACATATTGGGGCTGGATGGTACCAAGGAGACCATTGTGACACTGGGGATCCAAGGAGACCCTGGTGACACCATGGAAACTCATGGAACCATGGGCACTGTGACACAGCAGGGCCTCATGGAACCCAGGAGTGAATTGTGACTCTGCCAAACCTCATGGAACCAAGGGGCCCTTGTGACACTGAAGAACTTCACAGAACCAAGAGTCTGTTGTGACACAGGGGGCACTCATGAAACCATGGAGGGCATTTTGTCACTTTGAGGCCTGATGGCACCAAAGGGCCATTGTGGCGCTGCAGGGCCTTGTGGAACCAAGGAGTGGATTGTGACTCTGCTAAACCTCATGGAACCGAGGGGCCATTGTGACACTGCAGAACCAAAAGAGCCCATTGTGACACTGAGGGTCTCATGGAACCAAAGGTCCATTCTGACATTGCAGGGCCTCATGGAATCCTGGAGTCCACTGGGAAACTTCCAGGCCTTGTTGAATCAAGGGGCCCTGCAGGGACTCATGGAACCAATGAGACCCCATAGAACCAAGGGTCCATTGTGACCCTGTGGTACCAAGGTGTCAGGGGTTGGCCCAGGTCAGATGCCAGGCACCCACGAGAGCCACTCTCTCACTCACTGCCCTCTGCAGCTGGACAGAGGAGAGAAAATTTAACAAAGGGTTCATGGGTTGACATAAGGACTGGGAGAGATCACTCAGCAAATCCTGTCATGGGCAAAACAGGCTCAGCTTAGAGCTAGGAAATGAATTTCTTGCTAACAAACTCAGAGCAGGATAAGAAGCCCTTAAAAATGCCTTTCCCCCCACCTGTCCCTGGCAGTGCAGGGAGTCAAGGAATGGGGGTTATGGTCATTTCATCACCTGTGGCTTCTCCCCCTGCTCCAGCCTGTGCAGATCCCTCTGCAGAGCTTCCTGCCCTCCAGCACAGCCACACTCCCACCCAGCTTGGGCTCACCTGGCAAGTGACTGAGGGTGCCCTTGATGCCCTCGTCCACATCAGCAATAAAGAGATTGAACTGAGCTGGCCCCAGTCCTGAGCCCTGAGGACAGCCCTGGATGTGACTCCATTCCCCAGCACTCCCCGGGCCTGGCCATGCAGGCAGATTTTGACCCAGGGAACAGATGCTGCAGAGGCTGTTGGATCAAGTTCCTGTGAGCCCAGAATATTGGGATTAGTGCAGCTGTAGCTCTGCACAAGAGAGCTCTTCAGCCACTTTCTCTCTTTTCCTCCCTCTGGGCATGGAGGGAGCTCGTGACTCCAGCGTGTGACTCGTGTGTGCAAAGAGCAAATCTGGACAGAATGGGGCAGGGAGGGTTTGGGGGGACCTTGGGATCTGTGCTGGGCACAGAACGTGTTTTCCATTGGTGTGAGACTGTCTGCTGTGGAAAGTGGATTTAATATCCAGCAGAGGAATGACTTTTTCTTTTTATGGAGCTGTGCCTTGCCTTGGTTTTGTTTGCTGACAATAAATGAACATCCCTGTGTGTCTCGGGCAGCTCCTTCTGCAAGGAAAGCAGGTGGGAGTTGGTGCCAAGGAGCTGAAAGCTGCAGGCACAGCCTGGAGTGGAGGAAGCTCAGATTTGCACAAGGCTGCTCTGAGTACCAGGGGCTGGAGGGGCAAATGATGGGATAGGGGTTCGTAAAAAATCTGATTGATTGTCAGCTATGAAGGATCTTGATTTGCATAAAACTTCAAATTGCATAACGAGGTACTTGGGATCAATATCAATTGAGGATTCCTGATGTCAATCTATAAACATGAAAAGTAAAGAAAACTAAACAGGACAAAACAATTCTCTCTGCATTGTTTTCAATATAATATATTCACTTTGAATACACTTCTGAAATGTGTCTAATTAACCACAAAAGAATTGAAGACTTGAATTATTCCCAGGGGCGTGGCTTGTTTGGGTGTTTTGAACAAATGTTAATGAGCCTTTGTCAATGAATTTCTCAACTCAAGAGCTCAAGAAAGAACAAGCCTATGGAAAAGTAAAATTCACCACGGAACCTCCAAGTTGCTGAGCATCCATGCAGAAATGAACAGAAATGGGCACAGCTTTGTGGCTGCCCCAGCTCTGCGATGGGCCCTGGGCCTGGAGCAGGAACAGCTCTTGAGAGCCACAAGGCCGCAGCTGCTGTGCTGGCCTGGGGAGATGGGATGGCAGCAGGGGCTGCAGAGCTCTCAGCATCTCCTGCAGAGGAGAGCAGGGCACACAGGGAGCCTCCTTTTCCTTTGGCCAGGCCCATGGTTCCCCCATGGCTGGGGCTGAGTCCTGTGTGAGCTGCAGCTGCTGCTGTGCCCTTGAGAGGGGCTGAGGCCGTGGGGCCACTGCCCAGAGCAGCCTGGCCTGAGCAGAGCTGTGGGGCCAGAGGCGGCTGGGCTGTGCTGGGGAGAGGCCCTTGGTGCTGCACAGAGCTCAGGGCAGCTGGCAGAGCTTGCAGGGAGCTGGGCTGGGCTGAGAGAAGCTGCCAGAGCAAGGCATCAGTGTCCATCTCAGCCTGGCTGAGCGTGCAGGGGCAGGACTCAGCCCAGGGCTGCTGGGGCAGGGCCAGGGCCTGTGCAAGGCATTGCAAACAGACAAGTGGCCCAGAGAGGAGGCTGCTCTGTGCCCTTGGTGGCATGCACAGAGCAGGGAGGGGGCCCAGGACATTTGTCAGCGGCAGCCTCTGTTTGCAGCCCTTGGCAGCCCTGGCTGCTGAGGCCAGGTTTGGGCTGAGTTTGGCTGTGGCCCAGCTCCATCCTCCTGCGGGGCTCAGGGCCTGTTGCCGGCAATGGCCAGCCCTGGCCGGCCTCTCTGCTGGCCCAGAGGCCGGCAGAGCCTGGGGCAGGGCTGTCTGTGCAGCCCCACAGGTGCCATGGGCTCTGCAGGAGCTGGCAGAGGCTGCCCAGCAGGGAGGCCATGGGGCACAGAGCCCCAAGGCTGCTGTGGGCACCACGGCACAGGGGCCGTTCCCAGCCGCAATGCTCCTGTCCTGGGCTGGGCTGCACAGGGGCTGTGCCACCATGGCTGGGCCAGCACAGGGCCACAAAGGGGCCACGGAGCTGCTGCTGGGGCTGACAGCAAGGCCAGGGACACACAAGGAATTGCTGGGCATGGCCTGTGCTGGGCAGGGCTGGCTGTGGCAAAGGCAGAGCTCAGCTGGCCTTGGTGGCTGCAGGCAAAGTCAAGAGCTTAGGAAGGCTTGAAGAGAAGAAAAACTTTACAAGCCTCAAAGTGGCACATGTTACATGATTAAAAACCATCTCCATGTGGTGAGCTCACATAATTCTTCTTCTTCAAATCCCACTGGCCCATGGAACTGCACAATGCCCATTGTGTATGAAGGAGAATTGGAAAGAGACCAACTCCAGTTGTGCCAACTTTTAACAGTTCACCGGGCAGTCAGGTGTGACTCTGGCATCACCAACCACCAAGGAGACCACCAAGGAGACCCCCAGGACAGAAGAACACATCCATGAATGAGAGGGAAAATACGTTAATGATTCCAGGGAAATGATTACCATATGTATGTTTATTCTGGGACAATCACTGAATATTTATGTTAAATCCAGTCTGTAAACAGGAACCTTGCTATACTCAGCATGCACAGCTTTGGGAGGAGCTATCCCCTTCTGCATGTGGCTGAATAAAGAAGTCTGCTTCTTAATGCTCCCTCCATGTCAAGCAGTTTCTTTTATTTTTACAGAATTTTGGTAGCAGTGTTTCAATGGACACTCTCTTCCATTGGGCCCCCCAGTGACACAATGGCCCCTTTGTTCCATGGGGCTCCAAAGTGACACAATGACCCCTTGGTTCCATGAGACCCTGTAGTGTCACAATGATCTCCTTGGCTCTGCAGTGTCACAATTGGACTCCTGGTTACATGAGACCCCAAAGTGTCACAAGGGATCCTTGTTTCCATAAGGTCTCACTGTGTCACAATATTCTCATCAGTTCAATAAGGCCCCACATGGTCTACTTGGCTCTGCAGTTTTAAAACGGCCCTTGGTTCCTTGAGGCCCTGCAGTGCCACACTGGCTCTTGGTTATACAAGACCCCACAGTGCCACAATGATCCTCTTGCCTTCACAAGGCCCTGAAGTGTCATAATGGTCTCCATGGTTCCATGAGGCCCTGAAGTGTCACAATGGCCCCTTGATTCTATGGGGTCCCAGAGTGTCACAATGGTCTCTTTGGTTCTATGGGGCCCTGGAATGTCCCAATGGTCTCCTTTGTTCTGCAGTATCACAATGGACCCTTGGTTACACGAGGCCCCAAGGAGTCACAATGGACTGTTGGTTCCATGGAGATCAGCAGTGTCACAATGGTATCCTTGGTTCCCCATTGTCACAATGGACTCTGGATTTCATGATGCCCTGTGGTATCATAAAGGCCCCTTGGTTCCATGAGGCCGAGTTTTGTCACAGTGGTGTCCTTGGTTCCATGGGACCACAATGATCCCCTTGGTTCCACGAGTCCACACAGCCTAACAATGGTCCCTTGGTTACACAAGGCCCTGCAGTGTCACAACTGATTCCATTGGCTCCGTGGGGCCCTGCAGTGTCACAATGATCTCCTTGATTCCATAAGGCCTCACAGTGTCACAGTGGATTCCATTGGTTCCATGGGGCCCTGCAGGGTCACAATGGCCTCTTGGCTTCCATGGGGCTCCATAGTGTCACAATGGTCTCCTGGATTCCATTGGTTCCATGGGGCCCTGCAGGGTCACAATGGCCTCTTGGCTTCCATGGGGCTCCATAGTGTCACAATGGTCTCCTGGCTTCCATGGGGCCTTGCAGTTGTACAATGGTCTCCTTGGTTCCACAGTGTCACAATGACCCATTGGTTCTATGAGGCCCAACCCTGTCCCTTGGTTACAAAAGGCCCCACAGTGTCACAATGGCCCATGGGTTCTATGGGGCCCCCCAGTATCACAATGGATTCCATGGGTCCATGAGCCCCCCTAGTATCACACTGGTCCTTACAAGGGGCCATTCAGTGTCACAATGGCCCCTTGGTTTCTTGAGACCCCGCACTGTCACAATGGACCACTTGATTCCATTGGTCTCTGCTGTGTCACAATGATTCCTTGATTCCATGAGTGCTTGCAGTATCACAATGCTCTCCTTGGTTCCCTGAGGCCCCAGTGTCACAATGGCCCCTTACTCCTATGGGGCCCTAGAGTGTCACAACAGTCTCTGTGGTTCTGCAGTGTTAAAATGGTTACTTGGTTCCACGGGGCCCCTCAGTGTCACAATGCTCTCCTTGGTTCCAAGGGGCTCTGTTGTGTCACAATGGCCCCTTGATGCCATGAGGCCACCTTGTATGACAGTGCTCTCCTTGGTTCCAAGGGGATCCACAGTTTCACCATGGACATTTGGTTCTGTGAGATGCCACGTGTCACAGTGCTCTCCTTGTTTTCACAGTGTCACAGTGCTCTCCTTGGTCCCATGGGGCTCCACTGTGTCACAATGGCCTCTTGTGTCCATGGGGCACCCCAGTGTCACAAGGGTCTCCTTGGTTCCACAGTGTGACAATGGACCCTTGGTTACATGAACCCCTGTAGGGTCACAAGGCACATTTGCAGGGCTGGAACACCTCTGCTGTGGAGCCAGACTGAGAGAGCTGGAGCTGTCCAGCCATGGGGAGAGAAGGCTCCAGGGAGACATTGGAGACCCTTCCAGTGCCTAAAGGGGCTCCGAGAGAGCTGGAGGGGGACTGTGGACAAAGGCCTGGAGGGACAGGACAAGGGGGAATGGCCATGAGGTGAAGAAGGGAAGTGTCCTGGGTTTGCCCAGGAAGAGTCAGTCTCAGAGGTGACCTATGCTACAGGAAGTGGCACAGCTTCCTTCCTGGGAGACAGAACCAGAAACCAGCTAGTTTTGAGTATTGATAGATATGCCAACCAATTAAAAGCAGTGTTTGAAGGCAGGAGAGAGCCGGCTCTCAGGAAGCCAAGGGCAGCCAAACTTGTTGGTAATGGCAGCTTTGGTCTAGGTGCAATCCCTGGATATTGGGAATTTTGGAGGCACAATCCCATTTCGGCCATGGGCACATGGAAGAGAAGGACAGTTCTTTTCCATCTGAAGGAAAGCCCAGAGCCCCAGTGTTTCAGGGGCACATGGGAAGAGACCCTCGACATGCCAAGGTCAGTTGGACCAACCAGACCAAGCCAACCAGACCTGTTCCCTTGGATCCATGGGTCCATGTGGTGTTACAATGGTCCCTTGCTTCCATGAGGCCGCAGAGTGTCCCAATGATCTCCATGATTCTCTACAGTCCTGCAGTGTCACAATGGGCCCTTGGTTCTATTGGGCTCCTCAGGATCACAATGGCCCCTGGACTGCACAAGGCCCAGCTGTGTCATACTGGTCCCTTGCTTCCATGAGGCCTTGCAGTGTCACAGGGGTCTCCTTGGTACCACAGTCTCACAATGGATTCTTGGTTCTATGGGGATTCACAATGTCAGAAGGGTCTCCTTGGTTCCACCAGGTCCTGCAGAGCCCCTTGATCCAACAAGGCCTCAAAGTGTCATAATGGTCTCCAGGATTCCATGAGGCCCCGCAATGTCACAATGGACCTTTGGTTTCATGGGTCCTGCACTGTCACATGAATCCTTAGATCCATGGGGCCCTGCAGTGTCACCATGGTCTCCTTGGTTCAATGGCGCCACACAGTGCCACAATTGCCCCTTGGCCTAACAAGGCCCCATAGTGTCACAATGGTTCCTTGCTTCCATGAGGCCTTGTAGTGTCAGAAGGGACTCCTTGGTTCCATGGGGCTGCAAAGTGTCACAGTGGCCCCTTGGTTCAATGAGGCCTGCAGTGTCTCAATTGTCTCCATGATTCCATAAGGCCTTTCAGTGTCACAATGGACCCTTGGTTCTGCAGTGTAAGAATGCCCCCTTGGTTCCTTGGAGCCCCAGAGTGTCACTATTGTGCCCTTGGTTCCATGACGCCCTGCAGTGCCACAATGGTCCTTTGGTCCAACGAGGCCTCACAGGGTCATAATGACCTCCATGGTTCCATGAGGCCCCACTGGCTCACAATGGCCTCCTTGGTTCCATGATGTCCTGTGGTGTAATAATGGCCTCCTTGGTTTCACGGTGTCAGAGTGGGAGACTTCATCCCATGGAGTCCCTCACTGTCACTGTCACTGTGGTCCCCTTGATTCTATGAGGTCCTGCTGTACTACAGTGGCCCCTTGGTCAAATAAAGCCCCGCAGTGTCATAATGACCCCATGGTTCCAGTGGCTCCCAAAGTGTCCTAATAGTCTCCATTGTTCCATGAGGCCCTGCAATGTCAATGTGGCCCCCCTGGTTTCACAGGGCCCCACAGGGGACAACAAACCCTTTGTTCTATGAGGTTTCTCAGTGTCCCAATGATCTCCTTGGATCTGCTGTGTCACAATGGCCCCTTCTCTCCTTGTGGTCCCACTGTGTCACAATGGCTCATGGTCCCATGAGGCCACACAGTGTCACAATGGCCCCTTGCTTCCATGAGGCCTTGCTGTGTCACAATGGGCTTCTGGTTCCATAAGCTTTCATTCTGTCAACAACGCTCTCCTTGGTTCTGCAGTGTCACCATGGACCCTTTGTACCATGAGGTTCTCTAGTACAACATGATCGCCTTGATTCCGTGAGGTTCTCCAGTGTCACAATGGACTCCTTGCTTCTGTGTGGTCCTGCAGTGTCACAGTGGACCAATGGTTCCAGGAGGGGCTGTAGTGTCACCGTGGTCTCATTGGATCTGCAGTATGACAATGACCATTGGTTCCATGTGGCCCCACACTGTCACAATGGACCCTTGGTTCCATGGGTTCTGTAGTGTCACAATGGCCTCCTTGGTTCCACAAGGCCTTGCTGTGTCACAATGGCCCCTTGGTTCCATGAGGTTCCACACTGTCACCATGGTCTCCTTGGATCTGCCTTGTCACAATGGACTCTTCCCAACCTGGAAATGAAACTCAAGATAATTTCAGTGAGGAGGTAATATAAAGGTGGATCTTTATTTGAATGCCTGCAAGGGGCAGTTATGGAAAGATGTTCACAAAAGCCCACCCTCAGGAGATGAATGCAATTTTTTTAAGTTCAGTAAATCAGCATTGTTGACAAAAGTGCCAGTAAGGAGGACAAGGGGTGATGCAATTCCCCCCCAGGTCAAGCCCCTTCTCTCAAGTCCTCCCCTCAGCACTGGCTGTGCTCTGTCCATGAAAATGTATCTCAAGTTGTTCTCAGTCTTGGTTCCCAGGAAGAGCCAAGATAGCACTGGGGCCCTGTACCCTCTGGGACTTGGAGCTCTGGAATTTGTTTTGTCTTTCTGCTGAGGGAAAGGTCATGGAAAATTACTGGGAAAAGTAGCCACTAATAGAGTTGGCTACAGAGCTACAAATATATGTGTAAAGAATACAGAGAACATATAAAAGGAAAAAAGGCAAAAACCGAAGTGGCATCAGTTCCATGCAGCCCTGTTGTGTCACAATGGCCCCTTGGTTCCATGAGTTTCTGTACTGTCAACAATGCTTCCATTGTTCACACAAGGCCTTGCTGTGTCAAAATGGCCCCTTGGTTCCATTAAGCCTTTCTCTGTCACAATGTACTTTTGGTTCCATGAGGTTTCTCCGTGTCACAATGGCCCCTTGGCTCCATGTGGCCCTACTGTGTTAAAATGGATTTTGGTTCCATGCAGCCCCACAATGTCACAATGGTCTCCATGGTTCCATCAGGTTCTGCTGTGGCACTTTGTTCCATGAGGTTCCACAGTGTCACAGTTGACTCCTTGGTTCCATGAGACCCCGCTGTAACCACATCTCCAAAATATCAAAATAAGACTCCTTAACACTAATTTGGTGTTAAAGAGGCCATCATTGACTCATGCTTGAGGTCCAACATGGAAAACTCCTAACGTAACATCGACACGTGATTCTACAAGTGTGTTGCCTATACACAGTCCCTACATGCATATTATAATTTTTCCCATTTCCATAAAAACCACCCCAAGTTCTCAGATTCAATCCTTGTTTGTTCTATCACTGCACCCTTGAGCCAGATCTCTTCTTCAAACCATCCCTGCTGGGAAAGAGACCCTGCATGCCTTGTTCCTCTGCTAAAAGTTCATAGACACAGTAAAAATTGAATTTTGGTATGAAGGCCAAGGCTTTGTGTGGCCAGGCAGAGGCAGGCAGGAGGCAGAGCTGTCAGCAAAGGAAGGGGCCAGCCAGGTGGGGCAGCCAGGGCATGAGGACAGCCTGCAGGGACAGAGGCGCAGGGCAGGGACACCGTAGCACAGCCTGGGCTGCAGAGGCCACAGGCATGGGCAGCAGCTGCAAGGCCCTGCCAGAGGCAACTCCTGCAGCACTTTGGCCATGGCTGCTGGCCCTGGGCGTGAGGCATGAGGAGGAGACAAGTGAGCCTTGCTGTGCTGGGGCCTCATTGCCTCCTTGTCCCTGCTCAGCAGCCTGGCAGGGGCCGCCTGTAAGAGTCTGGACGGAAATCCCTATCTGCCTCACGACCATCGACAGAAGCAGAGGCCGAAAACCCAGAGACCCTAAGAGGGGAAAAGGACTTTTGCACAATGAGGTCCAGCCAGATCTTGGTGGGATGCCTGCCAGGTGCCCGGGTGTGCTGCAGAGCTGTGCTGTAGAGCTGTGCCGCAGAGAACCGTGCCGCTCAGCTAACGGGGCGGAAAGGACTGCACAAGAACAATCTGTCCGGTACAGCTGCACCTGTACTCTAAAACAATGGGCCTACTCCCCACCTGCTGGCTACTTGCCCCTCGTCTCTGGAGGGATTGCCTCATCTCTTGGTTACCTGCCCCTCGCTTTCGAAAAGACTATAAAGAGACTCTCAAAAAGTACCCCTACGAGTACTCCCTACGGACGAGACGAATCCATCGGATCCGGACAACGAGGACTTCGTCGTGCCGTGGTAGCTATGCCCCTCCTTTCCCTCTCTCTTTCTTTCTTCTCTCTCTCTCTCCTCTATCGCATAAGCGTGTTGTTGGCACTCAATAAAGTGCTTTTTGATTTTGATTTAAGCAAAAATACTTGTCCCTGTTTTCTTTTGCACTCTGAGATTCAAAGTAACGAACCATCACGACCCCCGCTCCTACGAGCGGATCGTGACATCAATTGGCGTCACGGACAGGATTCTGAGGCAGAAGGGGCTGCAAGGTTTTGTGTAATTTGTAACAGGGGAAGGACGTTTTGCTCCAGCCGCACCTAGCCCGACACTCCAAAAGGGTGAGCGGTGTCTAGAAAGCAAGGGGGGCATCTCGAATTTCCCGCAAACTGCACATGCCTAGGTGAAAAGCACCCCTATACTCTGTTGAGGGTTCTGTCTTCAGAATTTCACAAAAGAATCTCTTGGTGCAAAAGGGGGAGTGTTGTGTTTCTTTTTAAGGTGGATGTGTAAGGAGTTAGTCTACTGGGTGTTAGGAGAGGCAACGGATTGTAACTAAACAGAGCCTCCAGTAGACTCAGTCTCTTCGCCACTTTAGGGAAGAGAAGGGGAACACAGCCCGGCTCTTGGGACTGTGGATGCAACTAAGTTTTACCTCCCTAAAGCGGTTTTCATTATCCCTTTGAAAACATGACCTCAAACACTAAAACAAAACATACAGCTGCATTTTATGCTTTGTTAGCAAAACACAATGCCCGACCCTCTCCAGAAGGGGAAGAGTGGGCACAAAACAACTGGTTTAATTTAGAAAATGTGATTGATAGAATTCACTCTTTACAGCATGGGTCAAAATTCAAAATTGGCCGAGATAAAGCTGTAATTTGCTCTGTCCTAGGAGCATGCCTTACATCAGCTATAGATCACCGCTTTAAGCGGTGCAGTGAACAGGAAACAATAATAGACTCCCTGCAAAACTTAGTGGAAGTTTTGCAGAAACAATTAGAGGAAGAAAGGAGTTACATTCTCTTGTTACAAGATCTCTTGAGAGAAAAATGTCTTAAAAACTCAAGGAACACCGATCCACCACAAGACACAAAGGAAAAGTAACCACAAAGAATTAAAGCAAGTAAAAAATTGTGGGGAAAACTGCTGTCCTCCTATGACACCTTTAATTAAAACAGAATATGTCTCCCAAGTGTCACTCACCGGAGAAGATCAAATTCATTTAACAGAACAGGAGGCCAGTGGATACTGGGGACATGGTGTTTTCTTAACAACAGGAGACAAACATAACACCTCGTCCCCAACTCAGCATGCAACTTTCCAAGCTGGGGGACTCAATCCTCCAGAAAGTGGAGACCCTTTAGCTATTGTTAGTACCCCTGATCAACTTCTAGAAAGCGTTCACAAAGCTGCTTGTCTGCAAATGATACATGAAAAGAAGTTGATTCCTGAATATGAATCCCCTGTGCAACTGCCTGTGAAACCTGAAATGAAGACCCCTTTAATTCGGGGTCCCCCAGAATCACTCAAACCCACAGCAATTGTCTTACAGAAAACCATAGCAGTTGTGGGTCCCGTAGAGAAACTAGAAAAATTCCTTGAAAACCCAACAGATCGAACCGGATCTACTGATCCTGGGAATGCCCCAAATTCTACACCTTCTCAGCCGTTGGGTTCACACTTGAATTCACCTGCCAGTGGTCGCAAAGTTTATACATGTTGTGAGGCTGCAGAAGATCTGATTAATTACAATAGAAAATGTGGACCTGTAAAAACCCCACAAGAGAAATCAGAGAAAACACTGGCTAGCAGGGACATTGGGGTCCCTCATAGTGAAAACCCAGACAATAGTGGACCCCCCTTGCTTTCTCAAAGTCTGGGCAGTGAGCCTAAGCAACCTCTCCCTCAGAGCCTGGGAAGTGAGCCAAAGCAACCTTTCCTTCAAAGTCCAGGCAAAGAGCCAAAACAACTTTGTCCTCAGAACCAGGTAAACTGGTTTTTGGGAATTTGGTGGAAGGATATCCCACCTGAAACCTTAACCTTTCTAGATCAGATTAAAATGCCTGAATCTAGGAAAGATCTCCAACATGCTTTGGGGTTATTGGTGTTCTGGAGAAAACACATCCCTGATTTTTCCATAATTGCCAGACCTCTTTATAACTTGCTGAGAAAAGGGGTGAAATGGGAATGGGATACTTCTCAAGAAGAAGCCTTACAATTGCTGATTTTTGAAGCAACAGCTCACCAAGCCCTAGGCCCTATTCACCCTACAGATCCTTTCCAAGTGGAATGGGGATTTGCTTCCTCAGGGCTGTCAGTTCACATCTGGCAGCGGGGCCCTGAGGGCCCAACAAGGCCTGTTGGTATTTATTCCCATGGCTTCAGAGATGCTGAAAAAAGACACACTATCTGGGAAAAGGGGGTGTTTGTGGTCAGCTTAGCTCTGATAGAAGTGGAGAAAATTACACAACCACAACCAATTGTTTTGAGTTGCCCTTTTAAAGTTATTAGGGCAGCTTCTACCGGGACCCCCCAACCTGACGGGGTGGTCCAGAGGGCCTTAGTTAGAAAGTGGGATGCTCAGATTGAACACTATTGTAACACTTTCTCAATAACTGAAGGAGCTGTAAAAAACCTGGCAATACAAGAAGGCTTCAGTAGCAGCCAAGACAAACCTGCCTCAGTTATTAAGGTAGCCCTCCACACTTCCTCCGGTGAAACAGAGGGGGAAGGCAGTGCCCAAGTTGGCGAGCTGATAGCTGTTTGGAGTGTTCTCCAATGTGAAGTACAGAATATCTTTCTTGTTTGTATCTCTACTTATTTCTATGCTGTGTTTCAGGAATGGATTGAGTGGCTTTCTTTTTGGCAGCAAAAGGCATGGACAGCCTCTGATGCCCTAGGAAAGGAGCATCAGACAAATACACGCTGGATAATTCCATCATTTTAACCTTTTCTGCCCCTTGGTGGCAGGCTCTGTTGTGTTTACTTTTCACAGGGGAACTCCGAGGGACATGAAGAATTTATAGATTTAAAATAAATGCCATAGCAAAGCCCATACTGAGTGCAGTAGCTACATATTATGGTATAAACACCCCCCTTGTGCTGGATGACAAGAATAATGCTTTTTCCCTCCCTTTATGGTAACACGAGGTGATGATTGCTGAACTTTTTGTTAAACTTAGCTGTTGTACAATTTTCCCATAAAATTATGTGTGGTAGAAACAATACAAGATACTGGGGGGGAGGGACTTGAAGTTGATGTTGTAATACCTATCACCCAACCATCGGTTATGCTAAGCCTGAAAATTTTTGAAATTGGATCAAATATAATCAGGACCAGGTATGGTCTCTCAAACAAGTTAATGCACAAAAATTCAGCCAACTTGTTCATCTTTTAACACAAAGAGACATAACCAGTGTTGTGGGAACAGGATTGGGAATCTTGAATAGCATTGATTCAGAAGTACTAAAGAATAAATTGGCTATCACAATTAGAGATTTAACCAAATTACAACGACCACTGCAATTGTCATTAACCCACCAGTGGTTGTTATCAAACATATTAACTCAGTGAATGTTAACCGTATGTCATGCTTCAGTGCATTCAATATTCCCTATCATTGCATTGGGGCTGAATTGGGGTGGAACTTTTCTTTATCCTTTTGAACATAAGCAATGGGCCTGTCAAATTGGTAAAAAATGGCAAACTGTGGATTTAGAAACTTGTGTTGTCCGGGAACAACTAGGGTTCATTTGCGAAAGTAATGCAATCAGAGCTCAGGACATTTGCTTAAACACGGAGCAGAATATCTGTCATTTTGAAATTCATCTTAAAGAGAATCCTGAAACAGTGCTTGTGTATATAGGCAATGGATGTGCATGCTTGAGAACTGCTTGTGATCAAATAGTTGTAGAAAATTTGGTGATGGACACTAAAAATCATTCGAATTTTTGTGTTTGTAATTTTGCTAAAATCATAGGATGTGATTTTTCTTATTCAGCTCCAGTTACTTCTTATCACCTTTTGCAATCCAATTACTCGCTGATACACCAAGTTGTGCCTACCCGCATTGGGATGAACCTTACCTTGGTAAAGCAATTGTTGCTTCATCAGGATTTAATCGAAATTTTGGAGAAGATCAAGAAGAACGGACAGAAAACCTTGGTAACTGTTCATCACAATGTAAACAAAATACATTGTGTTCTGGAAAGGGTAAGAAAGGATGCTGACCACAGTTGGTGGGATACCCTTTTTGGGTGGTCACCTACTGCCACAGGGGTCCTGAATAAATTGTGTCATCCCATCATTGTTCTCTTGATTTTAGTTTTAGTAGGTTTTGTCTTATCGGCAATTTTGTATATCCTGAACTGGAGAATGATGAAACGAGTAGCATACTTGACATCCATAATGAATATGCATAATCTGGTTGATGTTTCATCCTCTGTGGACACCCCTGACATTATTGATGCAAGGCGAGCTAAGGTGTAATAAGAAATTGGATAAATATTTTACTGCTCATTGTAATTTAATCAATTATTAATGAAATTTTAAGGTATTTTTATTGTTTTGTGATTCAACCAATTAATGTAATCTTAAAGTATAACAATTTTATTAATTATTAATATGATTTTAAGTTACAATAAGAAATTAAACTAGTTTATTTGAATATAATAAGGCAATTGTTGCCCTGTTGAAATTTAAACAAAATTTTATGTGATTAAAATTGCTTATTCTTTTGTTTTCTTTTTCTTTTCTTTTCCCTTCTCTCTTTCTCTTTTGCCTCTGTTTTCCGGGGTATGCTACTGGCACGGACGAGTCCTGAAGACATCGTGACAACACTACAGACTCCAGAAGGCATCGTGACAACGCTACAGGTTCCTGACGACGATCGTGAGCCACGGGGTGGTGTAAGAGTCTGGACGGAAATCCCTATCTGCCTCACGACCATCGACAGAAGCAGAGGCCGAAAACCCAGAGACCCTAGAGGGGGAAAAGGACTTTTGCACAATGAGGTCCAGCCAGATCTTGGTGGGATGCCTGCCAGGTGCCCGGGTGTGCTGCAGAGCTGTGCTGCGGAGCTGTGCCGCAGAGAACCGTGCCGCTCGGCTAACGGGGCGGAAAGGACTGCACAAGAACAATCTGTCTAGTACCGCTGTACCTGTACCCTAAAACAATGGGCCCTATTTCCCCACCTGCTGGCTACTTGCCCCTCGTCTCTGGAGGGATTGCCTCATCTCTTGGTTACCTGCCCCCCGCTTTCGAAAAGACTATAAAGAGACTCTCAAAAAGTACCCCTACGAGTACTCCCTACGGACGAGACGAATCCATCGGATCCGGACAACGAGGACTTCGTCGTGCCGTGGTAGCTATGCCCCCCCTTTCCCCTTTCTTTCTTTCTTCTCTCTCTCTCTCCTCTATCGCATAAGCGTGTTGTTGGCACTCAATAAAGTGCTTTTTGATTTTGATTTAAGCAAAAATACTTGTCCCTGTTTTCTTTTGCACTCTGAGATTCAAAGTAACGAACCATCACGACCCCCGCTCCTACGAGCGGATCGTGACACCGCCCCATGGTGCTGCCCTTGCCATTGCACATGGCCACATGGCAGTGGCCCGGGAAGAGGCCTGAGCAATGAGGGAGGGACAGGATGTGCCTTGCCAGGGGCTGGGGCTCAGGCCTTGGCCCTTTGCATTGCTGAAACACATCCAGCTTTGCTCAGCATCACAGACACCTTTGCCTTGTTTGTCCCCAGCTGTCATCACTGCCTCCAGTGTTCTGCTCTAACTGGAACCTGGCGACACTTTCTCAGTTGTGTCCCTCAGAGGGACCCATTAAAACTTCAAGAAACTTTGGAGTTTGATTGTGTGTTTGAATTCTTGAGAGGTTTCTTCACCTCCCTCCCAGGGACTGATGTTCAGGGCCTCAGCACCAAAGCCCCAGAGGGTCATTCCAGTCCTTGTGCTGTGTCTGTGCTGCTGAGCTGGGCCGGGCTCCTGGCACAGAGGCAGCTCCTGGCAAGGGCAGCGCTGCAGAGAGACAGGTCTGGCCAGGAGCAGCTCCTGTGCACAGCCCAGCAGGGCTGGGGCACTGCCTGCAGCCACCCCGGGCACAGCACAGAGGCACAGAGAGCTTCAATCAGTCATGGCTGGGAAGATGCTGAGAAGTGACTGGGGGAGAATCATTGGCAGCCCTTGACACAGGAAGCCTCTGGCTGCAGGACAAGGCAGCTGCAGCTCCTGGAGTGATCTCCTCAAGCTGGAACATCCCAATGTCTACAGATCCTGTGAGTGCATTCTCTGATTCTCTCTTGTGTAGAGCAGCCAGGGGTGCCCAGGGCAGTCCTGCAGAGCAGGGTCCTGCAGCCCAGGGCGCTGTGCTGGGCCAGGGACTCTGCTGCCTGCCAGGGGCAGCTCTCAGCCGGCCCGGGGAGCTGCTGCCAGCGCTGGGGGAGAAGATCTGGGTGGAAGGAGACAGCTGGTGAGGCTTGAAAGTGTTCTTCTTGTGTGGTGAGGAGGCTGTATTGCTCAGGACTGCTCCCAGCATGACATTTAACTCCAGGATGTTTCCTAGTACATACATACAGGGAGCACAGCAAGACAAGGACTGCATAAAAGCGAAAAATTATGCTTTTTTAGTCTCCTGCTCTGCAATGCCTGTATGGGAAATTGCACACAGATATTCATCTCTCACTTCAGGCTGAGAAAAATCCAAAACATTTTCTCTCAGCTGTGAATAAACCCGGAAGTGTCAGCAATCAGCATAGGGTCCCTTATAGTCAGCATCAGTGTCACTTTTCCAGCCTCCTCAGGGTTGCTCTGATTTTGCCATCAGAGCCTGCAGAGCCAGAGCTGCCCCTGGGCAGTGCCGTGTGCTGGGAGGGCTCTGCAGGGCAGAGCTGAGTCCCCAGGACTGGGCTGGGCTCTGGCAGCACTGGCAGGGCCCAGCCCTGGGCACAGGGAAGCAGCTGCTGGCAGGGACAGCTCCAGGCAGCAGAGCCCTGGGCAGGCAGTGGGGGGAAAGTGCCACCAAACTGTGCTGGGATATTTAAAGTGCTCTCCAAACCAAACTATTCCATGATTGCTTTTTTACAGATTTGCATGCCAAGACAGAGAAAATGTGCAACAGCAGCTCCATCAGCCACTTCCTCCTGCTGCCATTGGCAGACACGCGGCAGCTGCAGCTCCTGCACTTCTGCCTCTTCCTGGCCATCTCCCTGGCTGCCCTCCTGGGCAACGGCCTCATCATCAGCGCCGTAGCCTGCGGCCACCACCTGCACACCCCCATGTTCTTCTTCCTGCTCAACCTGGCCCTCAGCGACCTGGGCTCCATCTGCACCACTGTCCCCAAAGCCATGCACAATTCCCTCTGGGACACCAGGCACATCTCCTACTCAGGATGTGCTGTACAAGTGTTTTTCTTTCTGTTCTTCATTTCAGCCGAGTATTATATCCTGACCATCATGTGCTACGACCGCTACGTGTCCATCTGCAAACCCCTGCACTACGGGACCCTCCTGGGCAGCAGAGCTTGTGCCCACATGGCAGCAGCTGCCTGGTCCAGTGCCTTTCTCAATGCTCTATTGCACACGGCCAATACATTTTCCCTGTCCCTGTGCCAGGGCAATGCCCTGGGCCAGTTCTTCTGTGAAATCCCACAGATCCTCAAGCTCTCCTGTTCACACTCCAAACTCAGGGAACTTGGGCTTCTTGTGTTTAGTTTATCTTTAGCATTTGGCTGTTTTGTGTTCATAGTTTTCTCCTATGTTCAGATCTTCAGGGCTGTGCTGAGGATCCCCTCTGAGCAGGGACGGCACAAAGCCTTTTCCACGTGCCTCCCTCACCTGGCCGTGCTCTCCGTGTTTATCACCACTGCAGCATTTGCCTACCTGAAGCCTGCCTCCATCTCCTCCCCATCCCTGGATCTGGCAGTGTCAGTTCTGTACTCGGTGGTTCCTCCAGCCCTGAACCCCCTCGTCTACAGCCTGAGGAACCAGGAGCTCAAGACTGCAGTGTGGAGACTGATGACTGGACGATTTCAGAAACATTAAACTGGTTTCCAATTTCTGCAAATGATATGTAAAATCATCTTTTATAGTTCTTGGATTTGGTTGTTCGTTCGTTCTATTCTTTCATTTGTTTTAGTTTTTCAATACTGTCCACAAATAAATGCCACTGTTTGTGCCATTTGTCATTTTCTCTCATCCTTTGCTGTGGCCCTAGACTGTGTCAGTGAGGAGCTGTGCTCTCTGTGGTTTATACAAACTAAAGGATCTCCCAGCAAAGTTTTAAATGGAGATCATCCTACAAGTGCTTCAGGAATTGTCTGCAGGCTCCTGCAGTGCCTCCTGCTGTTCCCTGGCCAGAGGCACCACAGGCCAGGGGCCACATCTCGGCTGGTGTGTCTGGGTGTGGGGCTCCCTGTTCTGGGGCAGTGAGGAGGAGCTGCAGAGGCTCTGCAGGACTGACAGGATGGGCTTTGGGGCCTGTGTGGAGAAGCTGGGGCACCTGGGCTGCTGGAGCTTCTGAAGAGGAGGCCCAGGGCTCATCCTGCAACTGCTTCAAGGGTGCTCTCAGAGAATCACAGAATCAGCCAGGCTGGAAAAGACCTTGGAGATTATCAAGTCCAACCTGTGCCCTGACACCACCTTGTGTCCCCTGAGCCTCCTCATCTCCAGGATAAACAACCCCAGCTCCCTCAGACACTCCTCACAGCACTTGTGTTCCACACCCCTCACCAGCCTTCTTGCCCTTCTCTGGACACGCTCCAGCCCCTCCATGTCCTTCCTGAATTGGGGACCCAGAACTGGACACAGCACTCGAGGTGTGGCCTCACCAGTGCTGAGTGCAGGGGAAGAATCCCTGCCCTGTTCCTGCTGGCCACACCATTCCTGATCCAGGCCAGCTGCCATTGGCCTTCTTGGCCACGTGGCCACACTGCTGGCTCATGTCCAGCCTGCTGTCCATCAGTGCCCCCAGGTCCCTTTCTGCCTGGCCGCTGTCCAGCCACTCTGTCCCCAGCCTGTAGCACTGCAGGGGTTGTTGTGGCCAAAGTGCAGGACCTGGCACTTGGTCTTGTTAAACCTCACCTTGTTGGATTTGGGCCCTGGATCCAGCCTGTCCAGATCCCTCTGCAGAGCCCCAGGAGACCCACACTCACAACCAGCTTGGTTTCACTATGATTCTACAAGGCCTCAGAGTGTGACAATGGCCCCTTGTCTCCCCAAAGCCCTGCAGTGTCACAATGGCCTCTTGGTTCCATGGGCCCCACATTGTCACAATATCTCTTGGTTCCATGATGTCTTGCAGTGCAGCAATGCTCTCCTTGGTCCCACAGCGTCACAACAGCCTCTTGGTCCCAACAGTGTCAAAATTGTTTCCTTCATTCTACGAGTCCTTGTGCAGTCACCATGGCTCCTTGGTTCCATGGGGCCCTGCAGTGTCACAATGGCCACATCATTACACGAGGTCCTGCTCTGTCACAATGGTCTCTGTGGTTCCACAAGGCCCCACAATGTCACAGTGGTCCCTTGGTTCCATGCCACAATGGACTCCTTGGTGGCTCAGTGTCACAGTGGACCCCTGGTCACACAAGATCCTGTAGTGTCACTAGGGACCCTTGGTTCCATGGAGCACGACAGTGTCACAATTGTTCCCTTAGTTCCACAAGTCCCTGCAGTGCAACAATGTCCCTCTGGTTACACAAGGCCCTGCAGTGTCACAATGGCCCCTTGGTTCAACAAGTCCCCACAGTGTCACAGTGGCCTCCATGGTTCCAGGAGGACCTAGAGTGTCACAATGGACTCCTGGGTTGCACTTACCCCACAGTGTCACAATGGCCCTGTTGGAGGTTAGGCTTGCTCCTTTTGTGTTCTTTAACTCAGAGAATTTTCCCCATCTGTTGCTAAAAGATAATAACGACCGGTACCTCAGAGAGACAAAAGAAGTAGCCATGGAGAAGGGAGAGGAGTGCAGCTGGCTTTGCTGTCTTAGCTGAGGGGCATTCTCTTGGCAAGGGCAAAGATTCCATGAGATTTTGCTTACGCTCTTGCTCTCAGCATCGGAGGACGGTCGGGCTATTGCTTCCTGGGGGAAGAATTCACTGTCCCCACCAGAGCCCAGCCCTGTGCTGCTTCTCCTGCCGTGGGTGTGCCTGTGCTTGTGAGAGCAGCCATTCAACCAGGACCTTACTGGCACCCCGCCTCACTGGAAAGGACCCTTGCCATCTGTTGGGACCCCTCTCCCTCCCCGTCCCCGAGGGCACGTCTGCCCAGCTGCGTGTGGCAGGAGCGTGGCTGCCGCTGCTCAGCCCCGCTGCTTTCTGCCACTGCCTCGGACTTTTCTGCGCCCCACTGCAGCCCTGCACCCCCTGCCTGCCAGGACACCCCTGTGGCTCCTGCTACAGCTGCAGAGTTTCTCATACATTTCATTTACTACTTCAGGATCTGCTCATCCCTGCCGTCCCAGCCACGGCCCAGCTGCCGCTCCGAGGTTCTGCAGCACCCCATTGTTCTCCATCCAGCCCGTCCGCCATTACCAGTGAGGGAGAGGCGGCCGAGCTCGCCCCACAGCGCCCCCTGCAGGCACAGGGGAATCATCGCATCCCTCTGCCTGGCCATGAGCCACCAGCGCCCCTGCTGGCTGTGACCGGAACTGCACCCAAGGGGAAGCGCCTGCGGCCCAGAGGAGGCTGGGCCTGGGTTTGTGCTTCTGTTTGTTGTTGTTACCATTGCTGCTGTTTGTTTGCCTTGTTACTCGAGTACATACTGGAAAAGAAAGGTTATTCCTTTTCTCATATCTTTGCCTGAAAGCCCCTTAATTTCAAAGTTCTAATAATTTGGTGGTAAGGGGGTGATATTTTCCATTCTAAGGAGATTCCTGCCTTCCTTGGCAGACACCTGTCTTTCAAACGAGGCTCCACACCAACAGGAAAACTTCTCCTGGGCCTGTGTGCCGGCAGAGCCCTGAGGAGAGCAGGTGGGACATGGTGCAATGGGCTGGGACACCCATCTACAGAGCTCAGGGGACAAGGTTGTGATGCAGGGGACAGGGATGTCAGTGCCAGGTGGGCGATGTCAGACATGGTGAGGTTGGGGCTGAGGAGCAGCTTGTCCAAACAGGGTCAGCCTGCAAGGGGCTCATTCTTCTCTGTGCCCAGACCTCCTAAGGACACATTCATCAACATGATTACTTAGGGAATGCTTCAATCACCTCTTCTCTGAACTGGAAAGTATAAAAATACTCCATTGATTAAAAAACAGAAAAGTCACGAGGTGCACTTTGAAAACTTCCTCCTTCGGAGAACTCCAAACTAACTCCAATCAGCTGCACAAGCTCTGGGGACTTGAAGACAACTGAAGAAAGACAAAGAGTTCCTGAGGGTTGTTATAAATAAAAGTGGGAAATTTGTGCCCGAATATGTAATATCAAAATGTAATAAATAAAAGGGGTTTTAGTTGCAACCAGCTTTAGAACAAGCAGAGCCTGCCCGAGAAAAGAGTTGTGGCCTCGCCCCGGAACTGATTTACATTCCAAAAACAGTACTACAGAAGATGACGACGCATCGAGAAAACATTAAGCTGGCTCCAAATGTCTACATTTTTTAAGAAGAATTTCCTGGCAAAGCTGATGGCAAAACTGATCAACCATCTCCGAAAGATCCCCTCCCAGTCCAGGTGCTAACGACCAGATCAGACCAGGATAAGGACCATCATGAACCATCAGATAGCATCCCCAGATGGTGAAAAATCAATCAAGCACAGGATGCGTTTTGTCCACCTCAGTTTCACGAATAGCATGCTTCATGAATATGCTGAGTGACAGAAATAATGCTCAAAATCCAGACTTTTCGGTCAAAACTGTATATAAACCAACCGTTGGAAGCAGTCGGCATGAACGGAGGGAGGTCTGATGCGATAGAGGTCAGACCTGCGTTCACCCAGTTCCAACCCCGGGCTTGGCACTGTCTCCCTTTTTGATTGTGGCATTGTGTGTTCGAAACTCTCGGACACGAAATAAATTTTATATTTGTTTTACCATAAATTGGGCGAATTTATTTATAACAGGGTGATGCAAGGGTCTTGGGATTTTAAGGATTAGTCAATGATTGTGAGTATTGCCAAATTTTGCAGCTGCTTACTGGACATTACATACTGTTTGCTCATGCTTGCCAAGCAGAAAAGAAAGGTGTAAGGGAGGTGTGGGCCATTGATGAGAGGAAGAAGACCGTGACCAAAGATCCTGCTTTTGGATCCTGAAGCTGGTTTCGGCCAGCTCTAAGGCTGGGAGTTGGGCCAAGATCTCAGAGAGTATGTGCAAGGAGGCAAGGTGACCCCGAGGAAGACTCGTTACTTCATCCCAGAAAGCCCAGCCCATGACAATTAGGAGACCCTGAGCAGGTACGAGCATATGGAAATGACTTTTGAACTCATGATAATATGAAGCGGAGATAGGTAGTGAATATGTATGAATGTATTGTGTAATCCAATACATGTGTAACCTGTAACCAAACACATACCAAGCTGAGAGCCACTGACAGAGCGCAAGTTTCTGGAGGAGTGATCCCCCTTGCGCCAGGCGCTGTATTAAAACATACCTACCCTCTAACTACTAAGTTTTGGGGTCTTTTCTGTGCCTCAGAAGAATGCTGCTTCTTAATGCTCCCTCCATGTCAAGCAGTTTATTTTATTTTTACTGATATTTGGTAGCAGTGTCACAATGGACCCTTGGTTCCATGATGCCCCACAGTGTCACAATGATTTCCTTGTCTCTGTAGTGCCACAATTGGACTCCTGGTTACATGAGACCCCAAAGTGTCACAAGGGATCCTTGTTTCTATAATGTCTCCCTGTGTCACAATATTCTCATCAGTTCAATAAGGCCCCACATGGTCTGCTTGCCTCTGCAGTTTTAAAATGGCCCTTGGTTCCTTGAGGCCCTGCAGTGCCACACTGGCCCTTGCTTATACAAGACCCCACAGTGTCACAGTGATCCCCTTGTTTTACAAGGCCCTGAAGTGTCATAATGGTCTCCATGATTCTATGAGGCCCTGAAGTGTCACAATGGCCCCTTGGTTCTATGGGACCCCAGAGTGTCACAATGGTCTCTTTGGTTCTATGGGGCTCTGGAATGTCCCAATGGTCTCCTTTGTTCTGCAGTATCACAATGGACCCTTGGTTACACGAGGCCCCGAGGAGTCACAATGGACTGTTGGTTCTATGGGGATCAGCAGTGTCACAATGGTATCCTTGGTTCCCCACTGTCACAGTGGGCTCTGGATTTCATGATGCCCTGTGGTGTCACAAAGGCCCCTTGGTTCCATGAGGCTGCGTTTTGTCACAGTGGTGTCCTTGGTTCCATGGGACCACAATGATCCCCTTGGTTCCACGAGTCCATGCAGCCTAACAATGGTCCCTTGGTTACACGAGGCCCCGCAGTGTCACAACTGATTCCACTGGTTCCATGAAGGTCTGCAGTGTCACAATGGTCTCCTTGCTTCCATGGGGCCCTCTAGGAGTACAATGGTCTCCTTGGTTCCACAGTGTCACAGTGGCCCATTGGTTCCATGGGGCCCCTACAAATCACAATGGGCTCCTTGTTTCCAACAGCCCCCACAGTGCCAAGTGTTCCAAGGCGCCCTGCAGAGTCACACGTGGCTCCTCGGTTCCATGAGGCCCAACACTGTCCCTTGGTTACACAAGGCCCCACAGTGTCATAATGGCCCGTGGGTTCTGTGGGGCCCCACACTATCACAATGGAGTCCATGGGTCCATGAGACCCCCTAGTATCACACTGGTCCTTACAAGGGGCCATTCACTGTCACAATGGACCACTTGGTTCCCTTGGTCTCTGCTGGGTCACAGCAGTTCCTTGATTCCATAAGCCCTTGCAATGTCACAATGACTTCTTCATTCCACAAAGTCCTGAAATGTCACAATGGCCCCTCAGCTCCATTTGACCCTGCGGTGTCACAATGGCTCCTCTCTGACACTATGGGCTACACAGAGTCACCATGGACCCTTGGTTCAATGGGGTTCCCGAGTTTCACAATGGCCTCCTTGATTCCATGAAGTGCCTCCGCGTCACACTGGCCCTTGGTTCCAGGAGGATCTGCAGTGTCACCCAGGTTGATGCCATTTGCCCTTGCTGTCCCTCCCATCCCCCTGCCCCACAAACAGCCCCGAGGCACCCAGGAGGGACAGGCCCTGCTGTGCCAGGCCTGGCCTCAGGCCTTGGCCTTTCTGCTTCCTCCAGCCAAGCCAGGCCTTTCTCAGCATTGCCCTTCCCTGCTCACAGCCTTTGGCTCCCTGCAATCCTGGCCTCAAGGATCTGCTCTCACCAGTCCCTGCACAGCCTTTGCCACTCCCTGCCCTCACTGGGACCCATTGATGCTGCAAGGCACTTGGAGTTTTGCTTCTGACTCCTTGAGCAGCTTCTTCATCCTTCTCTCAGTGCCTGAGGCTCCTGCACTCAGCCCCAAATGCACCATGGGGCTGATTAAAATCCAGAAAGCCCTCCGGAGCTCCTTGTCTTCCTTCAGTTGTCTTCAAGTGACCAAGGCTTGTGCAGCTGATGGGAGTCAGTTTGGAGTTCTGTTAAGGAGGAAGATTTCAAAATGCACTGCATGACATTTTTGAATTTTAATCAAGGCAGTATTTTTTTCTTTAAGTTCCGGGAAGAGATGATTCAAGCATTCTCCAAGTGATGTTGATGCTGAATGTGTCCTTAGGAGGTCTGGGCACAGAGAAGAATGAGCCCCTTGCAGGCTGACCCTGTTTGGACAAGCTGCTCCTCAGCCCCAACCTCACCATGTCTGACATCGCCCACCTGGCACTGACATCCCTGTCCCCTGCATCACAACCTTGTCCCCTGAGCTCTGCAGCTGCATGTCCCAGCCCATTGCACCATGTCCCACCTGCTCTCCTCAGGGCTCTGCCGGCACACAGGCCCAGGAGAAGTTTTCCTGTTGCTGAGGAAAGAATGGAAAAGCCTGAGCAGGTTTCCTGAACAACAAACCCCACTCAGGAAGCACATGCTCAGTCCAGGCTGCCTGGAATGATGTCACCTTTGTCCAAGGGACAGTGTGAGCAGAAATGATCTCTGTCAGCAGAATTCTCTGAGTCTTCCAGCTGAATTCTCTGTCCCTGTCCTTTGCCTGGGTCTGTGTTGCAGATGGAAGCTGCTGGTGCCATTCTCAGCTTTAAGCCCTCTTTTGATGCAGACAGATGTTCCCAGGTGTGTTAAGCAGGTGTTGCTCAATGTTTATGCAGAGCTTTTGTCTCCTCATGGAGTCAAAAAGCCCCTGTGACATATTGGGGCTGGATGGTACCAAGGAGACCATTGTGACACTGGAGATCCAAGGAGACCCTGGTGACACCATGGAAACTCATGGAACCATGGGCACTGTGACACAGCAGGGCCTCATGGAACCAAGGAGTGAATTGTGACTCTGCCAAACCTCATGGAACCAAGGGGCCCTTGTGACACTGAAGAACTTCACAGAACCAAGAGTCTGTGGTGACACAGGGGGCACTCATGAAACCATGGAGAGCATTTTGTCACTTTGAGGCCTGATGGCACCAAAGGGCCATTGTGGCACTGCAGAGCTCTCTGGAACCAAGGTAACCATAGTGGGGCTCCATGGAACCACCTGCATGGGGCCATGGTGACACTGTGGAGCCTCATTGAACCAATCAACCTCCATGTGACACTGCAGGGCCTTGTGGAATCATGGAGACCATGGTGACACTACAAGGCCTCATGGAGGCAAGGGGCCATTGTGACACTGTGGGGCCTCGTGGGACCAAGGGGCAGTTGTGGTACCATGGGAATTGTGGCAGCTGTGGCACCATGGAACCAAGGAGAGCATTGTGACACTACAGGACCCCATGGAACTGAGGATTCATGTAACAGTGCAGGACACATGGAACCGAGGGGCCATTGTGACACTGCAGAACCAAAAGAGCCCAATGTGACACTGTCGGCCCTCATGGAACCAAAGGTCCATTCTGACATTGCAGGGCCTCATGGAATCCTGGAGACCACTGGGAAACTCCCAGGCCTTGTTGAATCAAGGGGCCCTGCAGGGACTCATGGAACCAATGAGACCCCATAGAACCAAGGGTCCATTGTGACCCTGTGGTACCAAGGTGTTGGGGGCTGGCCAAGGCCAGATGCCAGGAACCCATGAGAGCCACTCTCTCACTCACTGCCTTCTGCAGCTGGACAGAAGAGAGAAAATTTAACAAGGGGTTCCTGGGTTGAGATAAGGACTGGGAGATATCACTCAGCAAATCTTGTCATGGGCAAAACAGGAGAATTTATTGCTAACAAACTCAGAGCAGGATAAGAAGCCCTAGAAAATGCCTTTCCCCCCACCTGTCTCTCCTTCCAGCTCTATCTTCTACCCTGGCAGTGCAGGGAGAAAGGGAATGGGGGTTATGGTCAGTTCATCACCTGTGGTTTCTCCCACAGCTGCAGCCTGTGCAGATCCCTCTGCAGAGCTTCCTGCCCTCCAGCACAGCCACACTCCCACCCAGCTTGGCCTCACCTGGCAACTGACTCAGGGTGCCCTCCATGCCCTCATCCAGATCAGCAATAAAGAGATTGAACTGAGCTGGCCCCAACCCTGAGCCCTGGGGACAGCCCTGGATGTGACTCCATTCCCCAGCACTCCTTGGTCTGGACTCCTGCTTTTTATGGAGCTGTGCCTTGCCTTGGTTTTGTTTGCTGACAATAAATGAACATCCCTGTGTGTCTTGGGCAGCTCCTTCTGCAAGGAAAGCAGGTGGGAGTTGGTGCCAAGGAGCTGAAAGCTGCAGGCACAGCCTGGAGTGGAGGAAGCTCAGATTTGCACAAGGCTGCTCTGAGTGCCAGGGCTTGGATGAGGGAAATGGTGGGGAGGGGGTAGGGACAAAATCTGATTGATTGTCAGCCATGAAGGGTCTTGATTTTCATATCAATTCAGACTGCATTAGGAGGTGCTCGGGATCAGTATCAAATGGAGATTGCTGATATCAGTCTATAAACAGGAAAAGAATAATCAGGGGGGAAAATATACTCTCTCATTTTTTTTTTAATGTAATATATTCACTTTGAACACACTTCTGGAATCTGTCTAATTAACCCCCAAAGGGTTGAAGACCTCAATGATTCCCAGAGGCTTGGCTTGTTAGGGTGTTGTGAAATGTTAATGAGCCCTCAGGCACTGAATTCCTGAACTGAAGAGCTGAAGGCTGAACAAGCCTCTGGAGAGGGAAAATTCAGCAGCAACCTCCAAGTGTCTGAGGATGTCAGCAGCCCCCACTGAGGCCATCCCTGCCCAGAGACCGTGGGGGCAATGAGCAGACAAGGAGAGCGTCCCTGGGGCTGGGCAAGCAGGAACTCAGAGGCAGCACGGGCTCCAGCTGGGAAATGGACTCTGGAATGGGGCTGTGAAAGCCCTGCCTGGGCTTGGCCAAGCAGCACAGCCAAGCCCTGAGCCCATCCCCTGGGAATGGGCATCGGGGGCCTCCCAGGATGCTGGTGGCTGTCCCGGAGCAGGGGGATGTGGGCTGTGGGATGGTGAGGGCAGGAGAGCAGCAGGAGCCCTGCAAAGCTCTGGGGGCTGCGGGAGGAGGCCACAAGCCCTGGGGCTGCCAGGAACTGGTGTCTCCTCATGGGCCTCAGTGCCAGGGACAGCAGCCACAGCCAGGGGACACAAATCTCATTGCTGTTGGCAGGGGGTGCTCCCAGCTCCCCAAGGCCTTTGCTCACCCCCACTGCAGCTCTCCTAGCCTGGCCTGGGCCTGTGCTGCTTCCCTTGCAGACTTTCCCCAGTGCCCCATTTCCCCACCTCCCTCTGACCCTGGCAGCTCCTAAAGCTTTCCTGATGTCCCTCTGTCCTCCCTCACTGCTGCTTCAAACAAAAAGCTGTGTTTGGCTGAGGAATGGCCAATTCCTCTGGGATTCCCAACTCCTGCCTTCTTCCCACACCCTGCTCAAGCTCCCGTGGCCCCCAACCTGTCCCAGGCACAGCCTTGCTTGGATCTGCTCCTTCTGTGCCTCTCCCAGCACTGAAATCCATGTCCCATGTGCAGCCCCACAGAGCAGCCCAGTGCTGTGTGGGCCTGCAGCAGGAACTGGAGGCACTGGAGCTCAGGGACAGCCACTGTGTGTCTGCAATGCTCAGGAGATGCTCAGCTCGGGCAGCTGGTGCAGCCCCAGGGCCAGCCCCGCTGCCCAGCACAGCAGCAGAGAGTTGGCCCCGCGGCTCCTCAGGTAGCTCCTGCTGGCCCAGGGCCAGGGCAGCCTCTTGCCAGGGCTCCTGTGCACAGCCACGGGCTCCTGCTCTGCTCCTGCCACATGCCAGCTGCCCACAGAGCCTTGGCCAGGGGAACACGTCTGTGCTGGCCTCAGCAGCCATTGCTGCAGCACTGTCCCTGCAGAGACAGAGAAGGGCCCAGGAAGTCCCTTGGACACACAGGGCAGAGAAGGACATGTGATTTTACCTAAATGCACATTGATCATGGCTCCTCAATGTTTCTCCTTAACACAAGCATGGTAGACACTAAGGTAGCGATACTGTGAATAAAGACATTTCTGAAGGGAAAATATTATTAAAAAAAAAATTGGAAAATAGAATGCAACGAATATAACAACAGAAAGAACACATGGCACAAAGCAGTGTGGGCCTGGAATGAGTTACATTCTGAATGCTATGCAGAAGCAAATAGGCTCTTTATTCTTTCTGAAAAGCAGAGAGTGGGCATATTCCTCCTCTCTCTGTGTTCTGTCCTAAGGCAAATCTTGTCTGTGTGACAGACTAAGATCAGGACAAGCCTCAAGAAATGTTTGCTTAGATGAGGAAAATGCAATTTCTTTGGGTCATCCGCCACCTTTAAATGGCATAATTTTGAAACTAAGATTTCTGTGGCTGGCCCCATTTTTTAGGTTGGGAAGCATTTTCCAACAATCTTTCCTTACAAAAACACTCTCCAGAGCCCTGTTAACCCCACCTCATCCTCCAGTCACAAACACAACTGTTTTTTCAAAACCAAGGAACAGAAAGCTCAAGCAGCCACTCCAACCCAGGACTTTCCAACCAATTTTATTCTCTGCTTTCTAAGTCCTACTTCATAGCAAATGTGGTGTCTGCAAGCACAGAGAAATGCTCCTGAGGAACAGCGCAGCCTGGTGCTCCAGCCTGAAAGTTGGAACTCAGGAGCCCCTGCACCTGTGCTTTGAGCCAAGAGCACTCAGGGCATGCAGCTGGGGGCTGTGGGGGTCAGACATGGCCCAATGCATGGCACAGACCCAGCAGAGAAGGCACTGTTGCCATGAGAGCTGGAAGAATCCCAAACACCACCCCCACACACCTGCACACTTATTGGCCATTCCCATGGCCTCTCTGCATGTCCATCTGTGCCTCAGCATTTATTCCCATCTGAAAGCAGTTGGAACAGGCAGGATTGGCCCCCAGCAATGGAGTGGATCCCAGCTGGGGACGTGACTGGCAGTGCTGGATTGCAGAGGTGTCTTGGTTTGAAAGAGAGGTGTCTTCCAAGGAAGGTGCGAACCTCCCTTGGAACTGGAAACTTTAACCCCTTACATCCAAATTCTTATAACTTTGAAATTACACAGCTTTCAGGCAAAAATAGGGGAAAGAAATAACCATTCTTTACTAGTAGATATATGTACATATAGCAAGGCAAACAAACAGCAACACCAGCAGCAACACCAAACAGACCCACAAACCCAGTCCCAGCCTTCTCTGGGCTGTCGAGCCCTGTCCCCTTGGGTGCAGTTCCGGTCACAGCCAGCAGGGGCGCTGGTGGCTCCCGGCCGGGCAGGGCAGGTGCGGTGACTCCCCCGCGCCTGCAGGGGGCGCTGTGGCGCGAGCTCGGCCGCCTCTCTCACCTGGGTAATGGCGACTGAGGCGGCGGGAGAGATGGGAAAGGGGCTTCCTGCACAAACCCCCAGGGGCAGCCGGACCCCGTGCCCCTCAGGATGGGGAAATGAGCTGCAGCAGGAACCTCAGAGCAGCAGCAGGAACCTCGGAGCAGCAGCAGGAACCTCGGAGCTGCAGCAGGAACCTCAAAACAGCAGCAGGAACCTCAAAGCAGCAGGAACCTTAGAGCTGCAGCAGGAACCTGGGAGCTGCAGGAACCTTGGAGCTGCAGCAGGAACCTGGGAGCTGCAGCAGGAACCTCGGAGCAGCAGCAGGAACCTTGGAGCTGCAGCAGGAACCTGGGAGCTGCAGCAGGAACCTCGGAGCTGCAGCAGGGACCTCGGAGCTGCAGCAGGAACCTCGGAGCTGCAGCAGGAACCTTGGAGCAGCAGCAGGAACCTTGGAGCTGCAACAGGAACCTCAGAGCTGCAGGAACCTTGGAGCAGCAGCAGGAAACTCGGAGCAGGAGGCTGGAATGGCAGAGGCGAGCAGACCCCTGGGGACAGCGAATCCAAGTGTAGCACTGAGCCCCAAGCGGTGGCAGAAGCAGAAGCCGTGGGGGGTCCCGGCTGGCGCTGGGTGTTGGGATAAAGTGCAGCAAAAATACCCAAAACAGCATCAGAAAAGCACAGGGGCTGGGCAGGGGATTGCTCCTTTGCACAGTTCACGGGTGAGGAGCAGCCCGGCAAGGGACGGCGTGCTCCCGGCTCCCAGCACAGCACACACTGGCCCTGGGCTCCCAAACGTCAGAGCAGCAGAGAAGCAAGCTGGCCAGCCCTAGCCCCAGTGCCAAAGAAAAAACAAAAACAAGAGGGAAGAAAAAGAAAGGCAAAACCCCCAGGGCAGCAGGATCTGCAGTCAGAGGCACTGTGCCGCGTGGCAGCCGAGATGATCGCCCCAGCAGAAGGAAGCAGCAGCCCCTGGCCCCCAGCCCTCAAGAGATCCCGGGCTGCCCCTCACCCATGGCAATACTCGCAGAGCCAGGGGAGGCAGTGACCATTCCAGACACAAAACAAAAACAAAACCAAAAATGGGTATGGGATAGAAACCATCCCCAAGACACATGCTCGCATGAAGATGGGAGTATTTGGGGTCAACAGGCTCAGGCTCCTCTGTTTTTCCTCCCTGCAGATGCACACAACTCTCAGAGGAGATTGATGATGATGATGAGGCACTGCACTGTCACCGAGGTCCCTGAGCACAAGAGTGTCTGGAGTGTCACAGGGCCCCCTTTGTTTCATGAGGCCCTGCAGTGTCACAAGGTTCTGTTGGTTCTATGAGGTCCCTCAGTGTCACAATTGTCCCTGGGTTCGATGTGCCCCCACAGTGTCACAGTGGCCTCTGGGCACCGTGAGGCCCCACAGTGTCACAGGGTCACCTTGGTCTCATGTGTCATTCACACACTGGGAACAGCACTGATGAGTTCTGATCATCTCATTCCCCTTTCTCCAGGGAAGGTCAAGGCCCTTCTTGTCTCTTCTCCCTCCTGGTGGGAGAGCTGTGAGGAAGAACATTTCTGTCTCTCTCAGCTGCTAAAAACCTGTGTAAGAGGTTCACAGAGTGGAAACAAGCAGTGTATGAGTCTCTGAGTACATTTCTATTTCCTAAATGTGCTCTGTGCTTGGCCAAGGTAACGGTGCCATCTGCTAGAGGGCAATGGCACTCGTGCCTGCAGAACCCCTTGTGACTGCACAGGAGAGATGCTCCCCAGACGGGGCTGCTTTCCTGCTGTGGGGTGACAGACACAGCAAGAAAGGCAAAGGACAGAGAGATGTCAGGGAGAGGCATTTGCAATGGCCCTGTCCCAGGCAGGTGAGATGAAAATCACTGTGACACTGGGGGCTGTTCCTGGAGACACAGCCAGAAATGTCAGGGCTCTGTCAGGTGCCCAGCCCTGAGCTGGGCTCATGCCCTGCTCACAGCCCCAGGGCTGTTCAGGGACACGAGTCCTTCCCTGGCACACTCACAGACAGTTCATGGCAGCACGGGCAGGGGCTCCCTGGGCTCTGCTGCCACTGCCAGAGCCTGGCAGGGACCTCAGCCCTGCGGCTGTCACCCTGCCCTGCCCTGCCTGAGGTGCCCCATGGGTGCAGGGATGGACACGGGGAGCTCTGTGCTCAGGAGCTCATCCCAGCCCTGCACTCAGGGGTTCCCAGGGGACGTTACTCTCTCAAAACTGCAGGAACAGCTGAAGGGGTTTGTGCTCACTGGGTTCATGTCCCCTCACACACACACAGGATGTTCAGGACTGTGTCTTGTCCGTGCAATGCAAACACGGACTCCTGACCTGGTCACTGATGTCCCTCCATGGAGGGAAGAACAACCTCTGTGACCTGGGGTGAGAGGCCACTGCTGGAAGTGGCTCTGGCTTTGCAAGGGCACTGCTGGGGTCCCACCCTGAACACTGCCACACTTTTGCTGTTCAGGGCTGTTTTCCTCTCCAGGGCGCTGCGTTTGGAACATCCTTGAGAGCAAATTGGGAAGCAGATTGAAGCTTTCAGGCCCTGCACTGGGAGATGCCCTTGCATGATGGAAATGCTGCTGCAGAGCCCAGCTCTGTCCCAGCGGTGCCCACGGCCTGTCCCTGCCTGCCGTCCCTGCACAGTCACACAGCAGGACTGGGACTGAGCTGAGAGAGCCCTGAGGCCTTGGACCAGCACAGGGGCTGTGCAGGGGAGTGTGGAAGTGAAGGAAGGGGAGGTTACAGAGGAGAAGCCCTGGGGCTCCCTGGCAGTGAGGATCGCTGGGGTTCCCTTTTCTCCCCCAGCTCTGCCCAGAGGCACCAACCCTGCAGCTCCAGAGGAGTCAGGGAGGAAAGATGTCAGGGAAACAAGGCACTACAGAGTTCTTTATTTTGTGTAAGAACATATAGTACAGCTCCTGGTTTATAGTCTCTGGTTGCCACTAGAAATGCGAATACTGAATTAGAAATGGTACAGAAAAAGATTTTTGAATGAACAAATTCCCAAAGAGTAACACCTGTGTCAGCTGCAAAATATACAAGACACAGAGTGAGAATTCATGAGTAATATCAGAAGAGCTATGCAGAAGAATGAGAGTTTATTGCTTCTGATAACCACCCAGTTATCATTCTCCTCATGGCATCCTTTAGCTCCTGGTTCCTCAGGCTGTAGATGAGGGGGTTCAGGACTGGAGGCACCACTGAGTACTGAACAGACACCACCAGATCCAGGGATGGGGAGGAGATGGAGGGAGGCTTCAGGTTGGCAAAAATCCCAGTGCTGAGGAACAGGGAGACCACGGCCAGGTGAGGGAGGCACGTGGAAAAGGCTTTGTGCCGTCTCTGCTCAGAGGGGATCCTCAGCACAGCCCTGAAGATCTGCACATAGGAGAAAATTATGAACACAAAACAGCCAAGTCCTAAACAGGCACTAACTGCAAGAAGCCCAAGTTCCCTGATGTGCGAGTGTGAGCAGGAGAGCTTGAGGATGTGTGGGATTTCACAGAAGAAGTGGCCCAGGGCATTGCCATGGCACAGGGGCAGGGAAAATGTATTGGCCGTATGCAGCAGAGCGTAGAGAGCGGCACTGGCCCAGGCAGCTGCTGCCATGTGGGCACAAGCTCTGCTGCCCAGGAGGGTCCCGTAGTGCAGGGGTTTGCAGATGGACACGTAGCGGTCGTAACACATCACAGTGAGCAGGAAATACTCTGTTGAAATGAAAAAGGAAAAAGTAAAGACCTGTGCTGCACACCCAGTGTAGGAGATCTCTCTGGTGTCCCAGAGGGAATTGTGCATGGCTTTGGGGACAGTGGTGCAGATGGAGCCCAGGTCGCTGAGGGCCAGGTTGAGCAGGAAGAAGAACATGGGGGTGTGCAGGTGGTGGCCGCAGGCTACGGCGCTGATGATGAGGCCGTTGCCCAGGAGGGCAGCCAGGGAGATGGCCAGGAAGAGGCAGAAGTGCAGGAGCTGCAGCTGCCGCGTGTCTGCCAATGGCAGCAGGAGGAAGTGGCTGATGGAGCTGCTGTTGCACATTTTCTATTTCATGTCATCGGTATCTGGGAAAAAAGCAATCATGGAATATTTACGTTTGGAGAGCACTTTAAACATCCCAGCACAGTTTGGTGGCACTTTCCCCGCACTGCCTGCCCAGGGCTCTGCTGCCTGGAGCTGTCCCTGCCAGCAGCTGCTTTCCTGTGCCCTGGGCTGAGCTCTGCCAGTGCTGCCAGAGCCCAGCCCAGCCCTGGGGGCTCAGCTCTGCCCTGCAGACACCTCCCAGCACAGGGCACTGGCCAGGGGCAACTCTGGCTCTGCAGGCTCTGATGGCAAAGTCAGAGCAACCCTGAGGAGGCTGGAAAAGCGACACTGATGCTGCCTGTAAGGGACCCTGTGCTGATTGCTGTCACTGCCTGGTTTATTCACAGCTGAGAGAAAAGGTTTTGGATTTTTCTCAACCTGAAGTCAGGGATGAATATCTATGTGCAATTTCCCATCCAGTCAACCCAGATCAGTAGATTTAAACAGCAAGATTTTCCCCTTTTATACAGTCCTGGCCTTGCTGTATTCATGCACCGTCTGCTTCCATATGTCATGCTGGGAGCAGTCCTGAGCAGTGTAGCCTCCTTACCACACAAGAAGAACACTTCCAAGCCTCACCAGCTGTCTCCTTCCACCCAGATCTTGTCCCCAGCGCTGGCAGCAGCTCCCCGGGCCGGCTGAGAGCTGCCCCTGGCAGGCAGCAGAGTCCCTGCCCCAGCACAGCGCCCTGGGCTGCAGGACCCTGCTCTGCAGGACAGCCCTGGGCACCCCTGGCTGCTCTACACAAGAGAGAATCAGAGAATGCACTTACAGGATCTGTAGTCATTGGGATGTTCCAGCTTTAGGAGATCACTCCAGGAGCTGCAGCTGCCTTGTCCTGCAGCCAGAGGCTTCCTGTGTCAAGGGCTGGCAATGATTCTCCCCCAGTCACTTCTCAGCATCTTCCAGCCCAGGCTGAGTTTAACCCCTCGGTGCCTCTGTGCTGTGCCCGGGGTGGCTGCAGGCAGTGCCCCAGCCCTGCTGGGCTGAGCACAGGAGCTGCTCCTGGCCAGAGCTGTCTCTCTGCAGCGCTGCCCTTGCCAGGAGCTGCCTCTGTGCCAGGAGCCCAGCCCAGCTCAGCAGCACAGACACAGCACAAGGATTGGAATGACCCTCTTGGGGCTTTGCTGCTGAGTCCCTGAACATCAGTCCCTGGGAGGGAGCTGAAGAAATCTCTCAAAAATTCAAGGTCAGAATCAAACTCCAAAGTTTCCTGAAGTTTTAATGGGTCCCAATGAGGGGCACAAGTGAGAAAGTGTCCCCACGTTCCAGTTAGAGCAGGAAATTGGAGGCAGAGATGACAGGTGGGGACAAAGAGAAGCCAAGTCTTGGTCCCCTGGGGCACAGCAGGGTCTGTGCCACCAAGGGCTGGGAGGAGACACCTTGTCCTGAGGCCCTGGGGCCTCCTGGCACAGCCCCAGCAAGGCTGGCCACTGTCAGCCCCTTGTCCTGCCCTCTGCTTCCCCCCCACATCCCAGTGGCCTCAGGGATCTGCTGGAAGGAGTCCCTGGGGAGCCTTGCTCTGGAATGGCCCTGGGGGCCCCTTAATGCTCCCAGGGACTGCAGGTTTTTCCAAGGACTTTGGGTTTTGCTTTTGCCTTGGAGTCTCTGGGAGCTTTGTGCAATCCTGGCCTCCAATTCTCTGCTCTAATGAGTCCCTTGAGATGAGATTCTCTGTCAGTAACAACACTCAGTGGGGCTCATTAATGCTTCAAGACACTTTGGGTTTTTCTTCTGACTTGGGCGTCTGGAAAGGTTCCTGCAATCTCCTGTCAGGCCTTGAGATTCAAGGGCTCAGCCTTTGGACTCCTTGGTTCCACAAGGCCTTGCTCTGTCACAGTGGCCCCTTGGTGCCATGAGGTTCCACACTCAACAATGGTGTCCTTAGTTCCAAAGTGTCACCATGGCCCCTTGGTTCCATGAAGCACTGCTGGGTAACAGTGGGCTCCATGATTCCATGAGAAACGCAAAAGCTTTGCATAAACAATGAACAAGACCTTGGTCTCCTTGAATCAGCTTTGTCACAATGGACACTGGGTTCCATGAGGTCCCACACTGTCACCATGGATATTTGGTCACATGTTGCCCCACATGTGACCACATGGTCTCCTTGGTTCTACAAGGCCCTGCAGTGTCACAATGGCCCTGTTATGATCTAATTATTAAAGTTCTTTAGAGATACTTCTGCCCGAATTAAGGTACAAGCGAGACCATATGCCAATCAATAGTATGAGTTTTATTTGATAGTAAATATGAGAGAGAGAGAGAGAAGAAGAGAGAGAAAAGAGAGAGTAGGGAGAAAGATGGGGGGACAGAGAGGGACAGGGACAAAGAAGTATCACCACTCCGTGGGTCCCGCTGGTGTCCTGATGTCCTCTTCGGGTAGTTTCGGTGGTGGAAGTTCCCCCAAAAGCACAGAATGCCATGGGTTGATATACACTCAGGCCAGGTGGAAGTGTGCAGGCATGTCCCCTTGGGGGAGGGGGCAGCCTCTAGCAGCAGACTCTGCTTGCATCACGTGCAGTCCTGTGGTGCAAGGCGTCTGGGGAGCACTTTGGGGGGTCTGTGATAGATTGTGACTCCCCCTCAGCTGCCTCTCACCTGAGAGTCCCGTGGATGTGGCTTTTGGGGTTGGGGGTTCCACAGCTGGGCCAGTTTGTGTACTGGAGGATGAGTGTGTATTGCCTCTGACCAGAGGTTACGCCATCCTCCTCCTCCCTTCATCTGGGGGCTAAGACTGTGCAAACTTGGCTTCTGTGAGCTGAGCTTTGCCCCCACCCCAAACTCAGCCAGAAATGATTCTCAGTACAGCCGGTGGCTTCAGCCCCTGTGGACGCATTCCTTTCCCTCAGACTGAGATGATTGAACAATAGGCTTTTCCCTTTACCTCATCTCAGCAGTTTGACTCAGTTCAGAGTCCCAGTCACGTATCTTCAGGGAAGCTTCTCTGATCAAAACTTTATATCAATGTTTGAGGCATGAACTATTTTCAGTCTCTGACAGGCCCATAGGTTCCATGTGGCCCCAGAGTGTCACCAGGGTTTCCTTGGTTCCATGTGCCCCACAGTGTCACAGGGGTCTCCTTTTCCCTGCAGCAACCAGCTGCAAACCCCAGTGCCAGGGACAAATGCCTGGCAAGGAGGAGCAAGGGGGGACATTTGCAGTGATGGATTTTGCCTTCCCAGGTCACAGGGACGTGGGCTGGGGCCCTGCTGTCCTGGAGATGGCTGAACACCGGCCTGCCCATGGCAAGGGTGAGAGACAACAACCTCTGTCCATGGAACTACAGCAGCAGAGAGGGCAGGCACAAGGCTGGGTTTAAAAGACTGGCACCAGCACAGGAAACATCAACCTAGGGCATTTTTGGGAAAGCTGGCATTTTAGGGCATTCTTTTATACAGATATGGACCAGCAAGTGCCAAGTTAAACAGTTTCAGCTTTCTCTGTGTCCCCAAACAGAACAAAAGGAACTTATCCAACACCAATTTGATGTGAATAAGCAGACACTTCTTTATTCAGGTGCCAGGAACACAGGGAATAGCTCCTATGTGCTGGTGGGTGCTTTGGAAGTGATTTCTTTTCATCCTGTCCAGCTACTGCTTGGACAATCACCTGATTCACTGCAGCCTTGTTGTTCATTTGCTTCCTTAAACAAGAGTAGATCAACATGATTGCTAAAAGACTATCAACAAAATTAATACACTGTTAATTTGTGATTTTACCCATGAACTCAGATTTCAATCCCAATCCAGCACAAATTTGATCTATCCAACTTCCTTGCATATTTTGTTGAATCTCATATTTTCTTCTACCTTTTCTAATAAGCCCAGGTCATGCTCTACATTTTGTGTCACATTTGGAATGTGTGCAACAATGATCAATTCTGTCTTTGAAATATCCCCACACTCCATGTTCTTTGAGCAAGTGCATATCTAAAGCCATTCTGTTTTGTGAAGTTATCCCTGAGGTTGTTTGTAACTGCACGTTTAAATCCCTAAATCCTTTCCTGGTTACATCTGCCAGCCTTTCTGCCTGTCCTGTGAGTTGGTTTATCCATCCTCCATTCCTGTATGCTGCTAAAGGAGTCAATAAAGACTTGAAAGCCCAACTGACTTTCACTCCAGATGCAGTTTCATTCCATCCTTCATCCATTTCTGACCTTTTCACTCATTCCATAATCAAGTTTTCTACTGTTTCCCTAAAAGAAGATTTCTTTCAAATGCACATAACATTGGCATGCCTAATGTAATTTGCTTTACTTCACCATCCAAAGGTAGATGAGTTGTCCAAGTCCCACCACTCATTGCCCACACTAAATGTCCAGGGCTCTTAATTCTGCCTCTTTTGCAACCAGAAAAGGTTCCCCTTCCCCTCCTAGGGGTGTGTGTATCAGTCAACTGGAGGTTATTTTTGGGGCCTCTACAAAAACATCCATACTTTAAAGCAGCAGTTAAAGGAGGAATAGCTTATATTACCTTATCAACAATACTACAAATATATTTATCCTCCCACATTTCTACCATGACACCACATTTTCTTTTTCTCAATTTGAGGTTCCCCTTCCTTGCACAAGTGGCCAATTTACAAAAACTGAACCGTCCCAAGGAAAACACCAAGGGGCCTCAGCCATACAGTGAAACTGAGAGAAGATTGTCATGGACCAAATGGAGTCCCAGTCTGCCTCCTTTGCTTTTGTTTGATTTGTTCTGCCACATGTCCATTCCATGAACATTTGGCTCACATTTTCTTTACTTGTTCACCATATGAACAGCATCCTACTGTCAAAAATCTACCTATTTTAGTGAAAATAGAATTTGGTAATTTCTCACAATCAGCTCTGATCCCTGGGGACTTCCATTGTTTCCTCATTTTCTCTCCCTGTTCCTTCCATCCAATTACAGGTTTCTGTTCACATTGTGTAGTTTCATTTTTTATGTTCCACAGGAGTCAAATTCATGGTTAGGATTCCCCATGGAAGGGACTCACTCACTGCTCTTGGTGTAGGTAAACAAGCAGCAATCTGTGACACATTCTGCAAATTGGCAAACTCCTCCATTAATCCCAACGTCAAATTTTCCTCTGGAGTTTCTCTTGGGAGGTTTATTAATTGCTCTGACTCTCTTTGTCTTTTAGTCTTCTTTTCTTCTTCCTTCTTGATCTGAGTGAGTGCAATTCTTTCCAAATAACTGAGTTGGCAAATCACATTCCCTTGGTCTCTCTCCAATTCTAGACAACATCCCTGCTTTGGAGTTTGGTATTTCCTACAAACCAATTCTTGTTTAGGACTCTGTAACACCAAGTCCTGTGTCAGAACCCATTGTTCCTTATTCTCAATTGGATCTCAGATTGCAGCAAAAATCCCTTTTACTCCACAAACAGTGGCACTGACTGCCATCCTTCAGGGGGACAGGGTGTGCTGCTGTGCCATTTACCTCTGCATCTCATTTCAAGGACTGCTCTTTTCCATTCTTTTCCCAACTCATTTCTAACTTACCAGGATTGAAATTTGGAATCTGTGTAAAATCACACTTCAAGCTCAGTGGATCTCCAATATCTTATTGATACTTCTTGTTCAGTTTTTATTGTGCTCCAGGCTCCAACTGACATTAGTTTCCAAATTTTTGTCAAAATTGCTGACTAAAGCTCCCCATAGAACTGGATTTTCTGCAAAGGTTGCTGTTCACAAGCAAGTTATTATAAAATTTACATTCCATAATCTGCTAAGATTTTGCACTAACTTTAAAATCACATTCCTCTTCCCAAAAATTAAAAACATAGTTTCTGTAATTATTATAAATATTCAATCATTTATCTTCATTTAAAACAAATTAATAGATTCTGCTTAGAAAATAATCATATATACTTAAAAAAAATGGATTTATACATATATCATAATATATATGTATAAACACCGTGGTTAGTCTTGTCTGTGAGAAGGAGTTGAAGAAACCTCTCAAAAATTCCAAGTCAGATTCAAACTCCAAAGTTTCTTGTAGTTTTAATGGGTCCCACTGAAGGACACAACTGAGAAAGTGTCCCCAGGTTCCAGTTAGAGCAGAACACTGGAGGCAGTGATGACAGCTGGGGACAAACAAGGCAAAGGTGTCTGTGATGCTGAGCAAAGCTGGATGTGTTTCAGCAATGCAAAGGGCCAAGGCCTGAGCCCCAGCCCCTGGCAAGGCACATCCTGTCCCTCCCTCATTGCTCAGGCCTCTTCCCGGGCCACTGCCATGTGGCCATGTGCAATGGCAAGGGCAGCACCATGGGGCGGCCCCTGCCAGGCTGCTGAGCAGGGCCAAGGAGGCAATGAGGCCCCAGCACAGCAAGGCTCACTTGTCTCCTCCTCATGCCTCACGCCCAGGGCCAGCAGCCATGGCCAAAGTGCTGCAGGAGTTGCCTCTGGCAGGGCCTTGCAGCTGCTGCCCATGCCTGTGGCCTCTGCAGCCCAGGCTGTGCTACGGTGTCCCTGCCCTGCGCCTCTGTCCCTGCAGGCTGTCCTCATGCCCTGGCTGCCCCACCTCACATCCATGGTGTTCCTGCAGTGTCACAATGGCTCCTTTATTTCACAAGGCCCTGAAGTGTCACAATGATCTCCACAGGAAGGAAACCATGGAGCCCCAGTTTTTCAGGAGCTGATGAATGGCAGCTGCCAGATGCCACGGTCTGGCAGACCTGTCTGTCCTGGCAGGTTTGCCTGGCAGTGACCCTTGGATATACACAATTTTGTATGTGGAGCCCCAATTTCAGCTATTTGTTCCTGGAGAAGAAGGATGGTTCTTTTCCATAAAAAGGAAAGCACAGAACCTCAATGTTTGGAGAGCAAGTAAGTGCTGGCACTAAGGAGCTTAAGATCAGCCAGACTTGACAGAAATGACAGCTTTTTTTTTTCTGGAAGCAATCCTTGGATATAGAGGAGTTTGGAGCTGGAATCCCAGTTTTGGGCATGGATGCCAGGAGGAGTAGGAGAGTTCTTGTCCATACAAAGGAAATCCCAGAGCCCCAGTGTTTCAGGGGCTCTCTAAATGCCAAGATCAGCCAGATCTGTCAGGTGGCCTCTGGGTGCCCAAGGCAGCCCCACCTTTTCATGTCCCCTTGGTTCCATGGGGCCCTGCAGTTCCACAATGGCCTCTCCTTCCATGAGGCCTTGCAATGCCACCGTGGTCCCTTCACTTCCATGAGGCCCTGAGGTGTCATAACGGCCCCTTGGTTACACCAAGCTCTGAAGGGTCTCAATGGTTTCCCTGGTTCCACAACACCCCACAGTGTCACAATGGTCTCTTGGTTCCATGGAGCCCCTCTGTGTCACAATGGCCCCTTGGTTCCACAAGGCCTGGAACTGTCATTGTGGTGACAATGGAAACAACCGAGCCCCAGTGTTGCAGGGGCAGATGAGGGGCAGTCACCAGAGGCCAAGGCCAGCCAGACTTGATGGCACTGGCAGATTTTGTCTGGGAGCCACCCTTGGATATAAACAATTTTTAGAGGTGGAATCCCAATTCAGCCATGGACACTCTGATGAGAAGGACGGTTCTTTTCCATTGGAAGGAAAGCTCAGAGCCCCAGTGTTTCAAAAGCAGGTGAGAGGCACCCCCCAAGAAGCCAAAGGCTGCCAGACCTGTCTGTCCTGGCAGCTTTCACTTGGCAGCAATGCTTGGATATCAGGAGTTTTGGAGGTGGAATCCCAATTTCAGCCATGGATGCCTGGTTGAGATGGATGGGTTTTTTCCCATAGGAAAGAAAAGTGTGAAATCCAAGTGTATTGGAAGAAGATGAGAGGTGGCCACAATGGGCCAAGACAGCCAGACCTGTCTCTCTGGGCACCTTTCATCTGGGGCAATCCTTGGATATAGGGAATTTTGGAGGCGGAATCTCAGTTTTGACCAGGACAGGGACAGGAAGAGGAGTTCTTTCATTAGGAGGAAAAGCACATGGACCCAGTGTTTCAAAGGCAGACGAGAGTCAGCCCTCAGGAAACCAAGGCCAGCCAGACTTGTCAGTCCTGGCAGCTTTTTTCTGGTAGAAATCCTTGGACATACAGGATTTTGGAGATGGATTCCCAATTTTACCATGGGCATCTGGACATGAAAGGTGCTTTTTTCCCATAGGAAAGAAACGGACATGGTCCCAGTGTTTCAAACAAAGATGAGAGGTGGCCCCTGGGAGGCCAAGCCAGCCAGATCTGTGTGTCCTGGCAGATTTCATCTGAGAACAGTCTTTGCATGTAAGGAAATTTGGAGGAGAAATCAAAATTATGGCCATGGATGCCTGGAGGAAAAGGGTGATTCTTTTCCATAGGAAGGACAGCACAGAGCCTCAGTGCTTCAGGGGCAGATGAGCAGGAGCCCTCGAAATGCCAAGATCAGCCAGACCTGTCAGGCAGCCCCCAGGAGGCCCAGCCAGCCAGGCCTGTTCCATGTTCCCTGGATTCCCTGGCGCCCCACAGTGTCACGATGGTCTCCATGATTCCATGAGGCCTTGCAATGCCACAATGACTTCCTGATTCCACAAAACCCTGAAGTTTTGCATTGGCTCCTTGGCTCCATGAGGTTCTGTAGTGTCAACAAGGGTCTCCTTGGTTCTGCAGGGTATCTCACCCACGCTGGAAACCGAGCATTTGTCAGCTGTATTTGTGTCTTTCTATGGCTCTTCTGCCTTTCTGTTACTCTCTCTTTCATCTCCTTCTAATCCTCTTTACCTGGAACATTTTTAGGTAACTTAACATTTTATGGGTTAAAGGTTTCGAGGTTATATGGGCTAAGTTATTGATAATTGTTTTATGTTGGATTGGATGTTTGCCAAAGTTCCTTGATTTTCTGTATTTTGCCAGTAAAATTTTGTGTCATTTTGACTTCTTAAGAATATCAGGTTGGTGTTTCTCCTGTGCACCAAACTCCAGTAAAGGAACCTTTGGTTCCCCCAGCATTGGAGTGTTCTGGGCTGTTGCAGCCCTGCAGGCTCACAATGGCCTCTTGTTTCCATGAGGCCCTGCTGTGTCCCACTGGCCCTTGGTTCCAGGAGGATCTGCAGTGTCAGCCAGGTTGATGCCATTTGTCCTTGCTGCCGCTCCCATCCCCCTGCCCCACAAACAGCCCCGAGGCACCCGGGAGGGACAGGCCCTGCTGTGCCAGGCCTGGCCTCAGGCCTTGGCCTTTCTGCTTCCTCCAGCCAAGCCAGGCCTTTCTCAGCATTGCCCTTCCCTGCTCACAGCCTTTGGCTCCCTGCAATCCTGGCCTCAAGGATCTGCTCTCACCAGTCCCTGCGCAGCCTTTGCCACTCCCTGCCCTCACTGGGGCCCATTGATGCTGCAAGGCACTTGGAGTTTTGCTTCTGACTCCTTGAGCAGCTTCTTCATCCTTCTCTCAGTGCCTGAGGCTCCTGGACTCAGCCCCAAATCCACTGTGGGGCTGATTAAAATCCAGAAAGGCCTCAGGAGCTCCTTGTCTTCCTTCAGTTGTCTTCAAGTGTCCAGGGCTTGTGCAGCTGATGGGAGTCAGTTTGGAGTTCTGTTAAGGAGGGAGAATTCAAAGTAAACCTCATGACATTTTTGGTTTTTAATCAAGGCAGTATTTTTTTCTTTAAGTTCAGGGAAGAGGTTTATAAAGCATTCCCCAAGCGATCTTGATGCTGAATGTGTCCTTAGGAGGTGTGGGCACAGAGAAGAATGAGCCCCTTGCAGGCTGACCCTGTTTGGACAAGCTGCTCCTCAGCCCCACCCTCACCATGTCTGACATCGCCCACCTGGCACTGACAGCACAAAATATCAACAAGTATTTATGTATTTTTTTCTTTAATAATTATAATGTAATTTATTCTTAATTTTTAATATTAAATTATTACACTTATTAGTTATAATTATTTAATATTTATAATACAATTTTCTATTTTATTACCCAATTTTTATATATAAACATGAATCTATACATTTTCTGCAACAAAAGAACTTCATGTTCGTTGGTTCTAAGTAATGAGATTCCCTTCATTAATTAATTAAACTGTATTGGTCATTGATTTCTCCCTCTTTGTGCTAATTAGTCCTACTTTGAGACCTTTTGTAGTGTTTTATATCCTGTTTTTCTCAGACAGCGTCACGGAGTGCACTTCGGGGTGCATGGAGACATTTCTGGGACACATTTGGGGCAGTTTTGGGTCTGGGGAGGGAATTTAGAGGTTCCTTGAGGGTCTGGAGGACACTTGGGGGGCCGAGTGGGCACTGGGGGGCACTCAGGGATCCTGAGGGAAAGTCTGGGGTTGGGAGCGGCCCTTGAGGGTCCAGGGGGGCCCTTGGAGGTCAGGGAGGGGAATTTGGGGCCCTGCGGGGTCCGGGCGGGCCCTTGGGGGCTCTGACGGGGCTCTCTGCGCCGCGGGGCATCATGGGAGTTGTAGGCGCGGGTAGAATACGGGTCAACGGCGCCGCGGAGCATCACGGGAGTTGGAAGCGCTGCTACAATGGCGCTCTGTGTGGCGCGGGGCATGACGGGAGATGGAGTCACGGCTGTAACGGAGCTCTACGGGCGCCGCGGAGCATGATGGGAACTGTAGTCCCGGAAGCGGCTCGAACGGGGCGTTTGGGGGTCCGGAAAGGCCCTTGGGGGACACTTTTGCGTCCGAGCCGCGACTTCAGCTCCTCGGGGGGAACGAACACGGTCCGGGAGCACCTGGGGGGAGCTTGGGGAGCTCTGACCGGGCTCTTTAGGGCGCGGGGCAGGACAGGAATTTTAGGAGCGGAACTGTGTTATGAGGGGCTGTGGGGCTGCGGGGGATGAGAGGAGATGAAGTCCCAGGAGTGGCTGTAACGGGCATCTGTGGGGTTGAGAGCACCTGGGGGTCCGGGGACGCTTTTGGGGGGTCCCGAGTGGGCACTGAGGGGGCACTGAGGGATCCTGGAGGGTCTGGGGGACACTTATGGGGCAAATGGGGGGCGGATACCGGGGGAAATCTGTGGGGCGCGGGGCATGACGGGAGTTGTAGTCCCGGCTCAAATGGGCCTTTAACGGGCCGCGGGGCATGACGGGAGTTGTAGGCAAGCAAATGGTGCTGCTAGAGGCACCGCCCCCGAGGCCCCGATCCCAGGAGCTGATTGGCTTAGGGCCTCTGACGGGCGGGAGCCTCGGCCAATGGGAGGCCTGCGGAGGTGGGAACAGCCCACTGACCCACTCCAGTTGTTCCCCAGTTCATTTCCTGTTCATTCCCAGTACAGCCCAGTACACACGCATTGCCCCTCCAAGCCCTCCCAATACACCTGAGTCAATTCCCAGTCCCTCGCAGTTCCCCCCAGTGTCATCCACAGGGTGCCCCAGCGTCACCCAGTCTTCCCCACAAAGTTCCCAGTGTCCCCAGTTGGTCCCAGTATTCCCCAGTATCACTCCCAGTATGTCCCAGTGTTTTCCCAGTGTCTCCCACAGCGTTCCCAGTGTCCCCCAGTCTGTCCCAGTCCTCCCCAGTGTTCCCAAGGAACCTTGAACTCCTCACGGTGTCCCTGGCAGCCAAACCCAGCAGTGGGGTCAGTGCAGTGTCCATGGCCACAGCCCCTTGCCATGGCCCAGGGCAGCTTGGGATGAGGATCCACCCTCACAGCTGGCCCAGGCCAGGGCTGCAGTGGCTTTGGTGGCACCTTGGGCTCAGCACACACTTGAGGAGTGTGTCTGTTTTCAGTGGGGAAATTCACTAATAAAATACACCCTTTTAAATAGGAATGCGTATTTCTGAGAAGCTCTTTGAAATATTTCTCCATAACTGTGGCAGGAAACCTTCCTGATGAACTGCACCAGAGCAGAGGGAAATCAAGGCAGAGCCATGGTTTGTTAGGAAACCTCTCAAGAATTCAAAGTCACAATCAAACTCCAAAGTCTCTTGAACTTTTAATGGGTCCCAATGAGGGACTCAAGTGAGAAAGTGTCCCCAGGTTCCAGTTAGAGCAGGAAATTGGAGGCAGAGATGACAGGTGGGGACAAAGAGAAGCCAAGTCTTGGTGCCCTGGGGCACAGCAGGGTCTGTGCCACCAAGGACTGGGAGGAGACACCTTGTCCTGAGGCCCTGGGGCCTCCTGGCACAGCCCCAGCAAGGCTGGCCACTGTCACCCCCTTGTCCTGCCCTCAGCATCCCCCCCACATCCCAGGGACCTCAGGGATCTGCTGGAAGGAGACCCAGGGGAGCCTTGCTCAGGAATGGCCCTGGGGGCTCCTTAATGCTCCCAGGGACTGCAGGTTTTTCCAAGGACTTTGGGTTTTGCTTTTGCCTTGGAGTCTCTGAGAGCTTTGTGCAATCCTGGCCTCCAATTCTCTCCTCCAGGGAGTCCATCAGGAGCCTGTGTTGGGGATGGACCTCAGTGGGACCCATCAATGCTTTGGGACCCTTTGGGTTTTTCCTCTGCCTTTGGCTCCTGGAAAGGTTTGTGCAATCTCCTCTCAGGCCCTGAGGTTCAAGGGCTCAGCACCAAATGCACCACGGGGCTCATTGGGACCATTGTGGAACTCAGGGGTGCCCATGGAACCAAGGGGCCATGGTGACACTGTGGAGCCCAGAGTGTCCCAGAGGAGCCATTGTGACACAGCGGGGCCACAGGGAGCCAAGGGGCCACTGTGACACTTCAGGGCTTTGTGGAACCAAGAAGCTACTGTGACACTGCAAGGTGTCAGTCAGCACCTGCAACACTTCAGAATCAAGGGGAACATTGTGACACTGTGGGGCCTGATGGAACCAAGGGAACATGGAACAGGTCTGGCTGCTTTGGCCTCCCAGGGGCTGCCTGACAGGTCTGGCTGATCTTGGCATCTTGAGGGCTGCTGCTCATCTGCCCCTGGAGCTCTGGGGCTCTGTGCTCTCCTTCCTGTGGAACAGAACTGTCCTTCTCCTCCCAGTGCCCATGGTTGAAATTGGTACTCCCCCTAATAAAATCCCTATATGAAGGATTTCTCCCAGGCAAAACCTGCCAGCTCTTGCTGGCCTTGGCCTCTGGTGATCACCTCTCATCCCTGAAACACCAGAGCTTTGTTCTTTCCTTCCTGTGGAAAAGAACCCTCCTTCTCCTCCAGGGGCCATGGCCAAAATTGAGATTCTGCCTCCCAAAATTCCACCTATCCAAGGATTTCTCCCAGCCAAATGCTGCCAGGACAGACAGATCTGGCTGGCCTTAGCCCTTGGTGGCTGCCACTTATCTGCCCCTGAAACACTGGGGCTCTGCTTTCCTTCCTAAGGAAAAGAGCCATCCTTCTTCTCCAGATGCCCGTGGCCAAAATTGGAATTTGGCCTCCAAAATTCCATCTATCCAAGGATTGCTGTCAGACAAAAGCTGCTACAAGACACAGGTCTAGCTGGCCTTGTCCTCTGCTCAGTTTCTTAGACTATGAGCAGAAGGCCATTTCTTTCCCAGAGGAAGGAAAGCCCAGAGCCCCAGTGTTTCAGGGCCAGGTTAGAGGCAGGCACCAGAGGCCAAGGCCAGCCAGAGCTGTCTGTCCTGGCAACTTTTGTCTTTGAGAAACCCTTGGATATAGGGAATTTAGGAGGAGAAGTACCAGTTTTGGCCATGGGTGCCTGGGCAGGAGGGATGGTTCTTTTCCTTAGGAAGGAAAGCCCAGAGCCCCAGTGTTTGAAGACAGGTGAGAGATGGGTCTCAGGAAGCCAAGGGCAGTCAAAATTGGTGATAGTGGCAGCTTTTGTCCAGAAGCACTCCCTGGATATAGGGAATTTTGGAGTCACATTCCTATTTTGGCCATGGGCACTTGGAGGAGGACAGTTCTTTTCCATTTGAAGGAAAGCCCAGAGCCCCAGTGTTTCAGGGGCACATGGGGAGAGACCCTTGACATGCCAGGGTCAGTTGAGCCAGTCTGGCCAAGCCAACCGGGCCTGTTACCTGTTCCCGTGGATCCATGGGGCCCTGTGGTGTCACAATGGTAGTGTGATATTGGATCCTTGGTTCCACACGGCCCCGCTGTGTCACACTGGCCCCTTGTTTCCATGAGGCCTTGCAGTGTCACAGGGGTCTCCTTGGTACCGCAGTATCACAATCGATTCCTTGGTTCCATGGGGATTCACAATGTCAGAAGCGTCTCCTTGGTTCCACAAGGTCCTGCAGAGCCCCTTGATTCAACGAGGCTTCGAAGTGTCGTAATGGTCTCCAGGATTCCATGAAGCCCCACAATGTCACAATGGACCTTTGGTTCCATGGGGTCCTGCACTGTTACATGAATCCTTACATCCATGGGCCCCTGTAGTGTCACAATGCTCTCCTTGGTTCAATGGTACCACACAGTGCCACAATTGCCCCTTGGCCTGATGAGACCCCCTAGTGTCACAACGGTTCCTTGCTTTCATGAGGCCTTGTAGTTTCACAAGGGACTCCATGATTCCATCAGGCCCTGCAGTGTCACAACAGACCATTGGTTCCATGAGATCCCACAGTGTCACAATGGCCACTCGGTTCCATTGAGCCCCACAGAGTATCACTGTGGCCCCCTTGGTTCCACAAGGCCCTGCAGTGCCACAATGTCCCTGAAGTGCCACAATGGCCCTTTGGTTTCACAATGGCCCTTTGGTACAAATGGCCTCTATGGTTTCATGAGGCCCTGCTATGTCAGAATGGACCCTTGGTTCTGCAGTGTGAGAATGCCCCCTTGGTCCGTTAGAGCATCACAGGCCCTGCAGTGACGCAATGGTCCTTTGGTTCCAAGAAACCCCACTGGCTCATAATGCCCTCCGTGGTTCCATGATGTCCTGTAGTGTAACAATGGTCTCCTTGGTTTCACGGTGTCAGCATGGACCCTTCATCTCATGGAGCCCCTCACTGTCACTGTGGTCCCCTTGATTCCATGAGGCCCTGCTGCGGTAAAATGGCCCCTTGGTTCCAGTGGGTCCAAAGTGTCATAAAAGTCTCTGTTGTTCCTTGAGGCCCTGCAATGTCACAATGGACTTTTGGTTCCATAAAGCCCCACAGTGTCATGACTGGCCCCTTGGTTCCATGTGGCCTGGCAGTATCAGAATGGCCCCTTTGTTCCATGGAGCACCAGAGTATGACTGCGGTTCCCTTGATTCCACAGGGCCCCACAGTGTGACAATGGGCCCTTTGTTCCATGAGGTTCCTCAGTGTCACAATGGTCTCCTTGGCTCTGCAGTGTCACAATGGCCCCTTGGCTCCACGTGGCCCCAGCATGTCACAGTGACTTGTTTTTCCATGAGGCCACACAGTGTCACAATGGACCCTTGGTTCCATGAGGCCTTGCTGTGTCACAATGGACTTCTCCTTCCATGAGTTTTCACACTGTCAACAATGATCTCCTTTGGCTCTGCAGTGTCTCCATGGATCCTTGGATCTGACAATGGCCTTCTTGGCTCCACAAAACCTTGCTGTGTCAGAATGGCCCCATGGTTCCATGAGATTCCATAGTGTTACCACAGATCCTTTGTTCCGTGAGATTCTCTAGCATAACACGGTCACCTTGACTCCATGAAGTTCCACAGTGTCACAGTGGCCCCTAAGCTCCATGTAGCCCCAATGTGTAACAATGGCTCATGGTTCCAGGAGGCAACAAAGTGTCAAAATGGCCCCTTGGTTCCATGAGGTTCCACAGTGTCACCATGGTGTCCCTGGTTCCATGAGATGCTGCTGCACCACAATGGACCCTTTGTTCCATTGACGTGCTAAGGCCTGAGCAGCAGCCTCAGCAGAGATGACTTACAAGGTGAATCCTGGGCACTGTGTGAACACCATCAGTGTTATTTAGCTAAAAACAGATCACAAAGATGCTTATGATAGCTCGGTGTAACCTTGTGTAGCTATCTGCAAAAAATGTATAATTTTTTAGCAACTTTCCCAAGTGACATGAATAGAGGTTTCTTTGTAGGGTATTTTAGGGGAAATCTTCCCAGTCGAGGTCTGGGCCCTGGCAAATCCCTGGCCCTGGCTGGTCAGGACATGTGCCATCAGATGCAGGAGTTTCTGTGCTAAAAATATAATCAAGTCATTTTGACTTGTCAATATGCGCCTATAAAAGCAGGTCCCACATTTGGGGTGAATTTGGAGACCTCACCTAGAGGTGGATGCACTGCGTAGGTTTTTCCCAATAGCCAGGAACAGTTCTCTCAAACCTTGCTGTGAAATGGCGCTCCCCAGAGACTGCGGACTCTGGATGATGGTAAAGTATTGAGGCAAATAGTGATCTATCTATCTCAATCACTGATTTATCAATGATGTATCTATCACTATCCCATCTCTCGTATAGTAATGATTAGGTGCATTACCTTGCTTATTTTTTCTTGTTGCTAACGCCAAGCACACAGTTTTATTGAATGTAGAATTTTACTTTTGTATTGCCTTTGTATTAATAATAAAATAAGACCATTCTTTCCACTGGTGTCTGTGTTCTTTAAATCGCACCTGTCAATTGTCAGAATAAGAGGGGAGAAATGTGGGGCAGGAGGGGGATGGCGAAAGCCTGCAGGGACAGAGGCACAGGGCAGGGACACCGTAGCACAGCCTGGGCTGCAGAGGCCACAGGCATGGGCAGCAGCTGCAAGGCCCGGACAGAGGCAACTCCTGCAGCACTTTGGCCATGGCTGCTGGCCCTGGGCGTGAGGCATGAGGAGGAGACAAGTGAGCCTTGCTGTGCTGGGGCCTCATTGCCTCCTTGTCCCTGCTCAGCAGCCTGGCAGGGGCCGCCCCATGGTGCTGCCCTTGCCATTGCACATGGCCACATGGCAGTGGCCCGGGAAGAGGCCTGAGCAATGAGGGAGGGACAGGATGTGCCTTGCCAGGGGCTGGGGCTCAGGCCTTGGCCCTTTGCATTGCTGAAACACATCCAGCTTTGCTCAGCATCACAGATACCTTTGCCTTGTTTGTCCCCAGCTGTCATCACTGCCTCCAGTGTTCTGCTCTAACTGGAACCTGGGGACACTTTGTGAGTTGTGTCCCTCAGAGCGACCCATTAAAACTTCTAGAAACTTTGGACTTTGATTATGACTTTGAATTCTTGAGAGGTTTCTTCAACTCCCTCTCAGGGACTGATGTTCAGGGACTCAGCACCAAAGCCCCAAGAGGGTCATTACAGTCCTTATGCTGTATCTGTGCTGCTGAGCTGGGCTGGGCTCCTGGCACAGAGGCAGCTCCTGGCAACCAAGAAGAGCTTCAAAAAGCCATTTCTCCTGAGGAGCAGCTCCTCTCCCAGCCCAGCAGCGCTGAGGGTGCTGCCTGCAGGCACCTGAGAGGAGTGAAGCACACAGAGGCTGAAAGCAGCTGGAAGGACAATTGTGAGCTTATTCATGGAGAAATCTTCAGCACTTGTGACACAGTCAGTCTCTGGCTGCAGGGATCTTGTAAAGCTGCCCCAGGACACGACTGCTGTGAGTGTAAGGATGGCTGTGCTGCCGTTTGTGGTTTGGGGGAGGATGTGGTGCAGAGCGGGGCTGCCCTGGGCACCATCAGAGGGACAGGGCAGGACGGCTCCTGCTGCCAGGGACGGCTGCAGGGACAGCTGAAGGTAAGGGGGGGAAGCCAGGGCTGCCCAGGGCTGTCCTGCACAGCAGCTCCTGCAGCCCTCAGGGCTCTTGGCCAGCCCAGGCCATCTGCCACCTGCCAGGGGCAGCTCTCAGCCTGCCTGGCAGCTCCCCATGGCCGCTGGAGGGGAGCTGTGGGTGCAAGGAGTGACTCCTGCCAGGGCAGGTGCTGCTGCTGTGCAGAGGCTGCTGTGTGGGCCAGGGCTGCTCAGAGCTCCAGCTCATGCCCAGCTCATTTCTGAGGGCACTTTTCAGGAGCACATTCAGGCCAGGGCTTTCCTGCTTGAGTCTCTGCTTTCCTCAGTCTCTGCTCCCACTTTTCCCTGCCTCAGCTTGGTGGCAATGGAAACTCAGCTGTGCAGGGCAGAGCAGGGGCTGAGGCTCTTAAACCATCCCACTGAGCATTGCTGGGACCCTCAGCAAGTGCCTGCACCTGCCCAGCCTCCAGACCCATGCAGCATCACCTTTCCATGCTGGCCAGGCCTGGGGGAGCTGTTCTTTAATCCCTGCAGCCCCCAGCAGCTGCAGGGCAGAGCTGGCCCAGGGGCTGGGCTGGGCTCTGGCAGCAGTGGCAGGGAAGGAGCCCGGGCCCACAGGAACAGCTCCCGGCTGCGACAGCTCCAGCAGCAGAGCCATGGGCAGGGAGGGAGGGAGGCAATGCTGAGGGAAGCCCTGCTGCAGGGGACATGTGGCACCTGCGGGCCCTGGCCTGCAGTGCAGACACTGGCCTGAGCAGCACAGCTCTTGTGTCCCCTGGCAGCCAGCACAGCCCTCAGCCCGGGGGCTCGGGACCCTCAGTGCCCTCCTGGGCCGGCAGAGCAGCAGCAGAGATGAAGGGCATCTCTCCTGCCATGTGCCCATTCCCTGCTGCCCAGGGCCTCAGGGCCACTGTCCTGCCCTGCTGCTGCCTGGCAGGGGCTGTGCAGGGCTGGCCAGGGAAAGGCTTTTCCTCAGGGCCCGGCTCTGTCTCTCCTTGCCTTGCTCAGGTGCTGCTGGCATTGCTGAGGGGCTCTGTGGCAATGGCAGCTGCAGCTGCAGGGTCAGGCCCAGCCCTTGGGCTCCTCCTGTGCAGGGTGAGCCCAGCAATGGGGTGTCCCAGCTCCCTGTGTCCCAGGCAGCTCTGGGCAGGGCAGCCTGGGAGGCTGGCAATGAGCCCACTCTCCTCCAGCAGTGCCATGGACAGGACCCTTGGTGTGTCCTCGGGATCCATCCAAGCTGTGAGCTGCCTTCCAGGGGACACTGGGGACAGGAGTGTCCTTGGCCAGAGTGGGGCTGAGACTCTGAGAAAGGCTGAGCCAGTTTGCTCTGCTGTGGCTCCCTCTGCTCTCAGCTGTGTCGGGTTGATTTTCAGGGGAACACAGTGACTGCCCTCGATCTCAGAAAGGGCAGCTGGGGACAGGTGGAGCGACAGAGCAGCCCCCCTCACCCTTCACTGAGTTACACCCAGTGCTCCTTCACTGCACAGTTCTCTCTGTTCTCCCTGAGTACAGCAGGAAATCCTCTCCAAGTGCCTTTGGCCATCACCATTCCTTAGCCCTGGGACAGGAGATGCTGCCAAGCTCCTCTGCCTCAGGAGCAGTTTGGGCTGATGAAGTCAAACCCCAGGACTGACCCGTGTCCCCCATTCCCTTGTCCCCACTGCTGCAGAGCACAGCTGACCCCTAAGTGTCCACGGGCAGAGCTCCCGCTGGTCTCAGCAATGGGGCCAGATCCCAGCAGAGCTCCAGGCACAGGGCTGAAGGAAGGGCTCTGAGGAAAGGAAAATTGGGCAGCACAGAGCAGCAGGGCCAGGGCTGGGAGAAAGGGCTTGAACATTGCTCAGGAAAGTCTCCCCTGACTTGTCACTGTCTCCTCCTTGAACAGGTGCCCATGGCCAGAGGCAGAAAATGTGCAACAGCAGCTCCATCAGCCACTTCCTCCTGCTGCCATTGGCAGACACGCGGCAGCTGCAGCTCCTGCACTTCTGCCTCTTCCTGGCCATCTCCCTGGCTGCCCTCCTGGCCAACGGCCTCATCATCAGCGCCGTAGCCTGCGGCCACCACCTGCACACCCCCATGTTCTTCTTCCTGCTCAACCTGGCCCTCAGCGACCTGGGCTCCATCTGCACCACTGTCCCCAAGGCCATGCACAATTCCATCTGGGACACCAGCACCATCTCCTACTCAGGATGTGCTGGTCAGGTCTTTCTGGTTATCTTCTTTCTTGGAACAGAGTATTTTCTCCTCACTGTGATGTGCTACGACCGCTACGTGTCCATCTGCAAACCCCTGCACTATGGGACCCTCCTGGGCAGCAGAGCTTGTGCCCACATGGCAGCAGCTGCCTGGGCCAGTGCCTTTCTCAATGCTCTGCTGCACACGGCCAATACATTTTCCCTGCCCCTGTGCCAGGGCAATGTCCTGGGCCAGTTCTTCTGTGAAATCCCACACATCCTCAAACTCTCCTGTTCACAGTCCAAGTACCTCAGACAAGTTGGGCTTATCATGCTCAGTGCTTTTCTATATTTTGGCTGTTTTGTGTTCATTGTTTTCTCCTATATGCAGATTTTCAGGGCTGTGCTGAGGATCCCCTCTGAGCAGGGACGGCACAAAGCCTTTTCCACGTGCCTCCCTCATCTGGCTGTAGTCTCCCTGTTCCTCTGCACTTCATCATTTGCCTACCTGAAGCCTGCCTCCATCTCTTCCCCATCCCTGGATCTGGCACTGTCAGTTCTGTACTCGGTGCTGCCTCCAGCCCTGAACCCGCTCATTTACAGCCTGAGGAACCAGGAACTCAAGGATGCGGTGAGAAAAATAATGACTCTAGCATTTTAGAAAAAATTAACCATATTTTGTGCTGCAGGGCCTTCAGGATATAACTCTTTACAGTAAAATCTCAAACTTTTTTCTTCTATTTATCCATTTTTCCATTGGTACCTTTTCTTATTTTTTTCTAACGTTGTAATGTTTTTTATAGAATACTGAAGTATTCACCTTAGCATTTCTACATTTGTATCTACCTTTCTTTTTAAACACAAAGCTTTCAGGAGGCTTTTTCCCTGTGATTTTAAATAAAAACAAGTCACTGCCCTAGCTTGTGTGTCCAAGATGTTTATTGAGCCCTTCTCTGTCTCTGCAGGGGCAGTGCCTGTGAGCAGAGCTGAAAGGCAGAGACTCCCAGCACAGCAGCTCAGCCAGGGACAATGGCCCTGGCTCTTCCCACATCTGCTCTTCCCAACTCCACCCTCTCCTTCCCAGCCCTTCTGTGGCTGCAAGGCCGCAGTGCTCGGGCAGCTTGGTCACTGTCCTGCTGCGTGTCTGTGCTGTGACCACAGGCAGGGACAGGCCATGGGCACTGCTGGGACACAGCTGGGCTCCAGCACAGCAGCTCCAGCAGCAAAGGGCATCTCCTGCAGGGCAGGAAGGCTTCGCTCTCCCTCCAGAGTCACTCTCAGCAACAGCCCCAAGGAACAGACTCTCAAGAGGTTCCTTGTGTTCCTTCTTCTGCCAGGGCTCACTGGGATGAGATCAGGGTGCCAGGGTGGCCTTCAGTGGACTCAGGGCTGGATCAGGTTTGGCTTGTTGGTGGCCAGTGCCCATCAGATGGTGAATGGTCAGTGCTGAAGCTTGCTGGGGCTCTGCAGCTTGTGCCAGGGCTGAGGGCAGGGGAATGTTTGTGTGGAGGGCCTTGGGAGGTGCCAGGAGAACACAGGGGAGCTGCAGGGCCAGTGTGTGCCAGGGATGAGCAGGGAGTGGAGCTCAGTGGGCACAGGCCTGTCCAGGCTGGGGGCAGGCAGAGAGAAAGGACTGAATGTGTGCTGTGAGCCAGGAGAGCTCTGCAGGGCCAGGGGACACAGCAGGGACAGGGACAGGAGTGTGGGCAGTGAGTGGTGTGAGGCTCAGGGAAGTTGCCCAGGAGGATGCAGGGCAGCCCCAAGGCCATGGGGCAGCCCTGGAAGAAGGCAGGCACCTGTGAGCAGCCTCCATGGGCACAGCAGAGCCTGTGTGGCAGGGGCTGAGTGCAGGCAGCAGCAGCAGCTGCCTCTGTGTCCCAGCTGCAGCAGCAGAGCCCAGCAGAGGCAGCCCAGGGCCGCGGGCAGCAGAGCCCCCGTGCTCTGCAGAGCAGCACCCCCAGCTCGGGGGCTGTGGGGAGCAGCCCAGGGGCTGCAGCAATGGCTGCTGAGGCCAGCACAGACGTGTTCCCCTGGCCAAGGCTCTGTGGGCAGCTGGCATGTGGCAGGAGCAGAGCAGGAGCCCGTGGCTGTGCACAGGAGCCCTGGCAAGAGGCTGCCCTGGCCCTGGGCCAGCAGGAGCTGCCTGAGGAGCCGCGGGGCCAACTCTCTGCTGCTGTGCTGGGCAGCGGGGCTGGCCCTGGGGCTGCACCAGCTGCCCGAGCTGAGCATCTCCTGAGCATTGCAGACACACAGTGGCTGTCCCTGAGCTCCAGTGCCTCCAGTTCCTGCTGCAGGCCCACACAGCACTGGGCTGCTCTGCGGGGCTGGGGCAGGGGCACGGAGAGGAAAGCAATGGACCCTTGATTGTAAGAGTCCCTGCAGTGTCAGAATGATCTCCATGGTTCCACCAGGCCCTGCAATGTCACAATGGCCCCTTGGTTCCATGTGGCCCCACAGTGTCACTGGGGTCCCCTTGGTTCCACGAGGCCCCGCAGTGTCACCAGGCACCTTTGGTTCTGTGGGGCTGCAGTCTCTGTTTTGCCTTTAGGCAGGGCCAGCATCAAAGACACAGACACAAAATTTAGGAATAGTGTGATTTATTATAAAGCAAAACATGAAATAATCACAAAAGGAGAAGCTCAGCAATGCACACAATCATTGCTACCAACGATTGCATTTAGTCATTAAGGAAGAGACAGCACCAGTTGCCCTCAGACTTTACCATCAGCCACACCCACACATCAGCTGGGGAAGCTGTCCCAGCCAAGGACTGCAGAGCCACTCCCGGACACTGGGAATTGCTGCAGGTGCCTCCAGACACAGGTGAGGCTTCCACCCTGGCTCTGAGAGGGCCCAGCTTTGACAGTGCTGAATAAACAAACTGCACTTCTAGTGCAGGAATATCTGGTTTCATTCTCCTGTTTGCTTCCTCCCAAAGCCTGGCCAGGGCTCAAGGAGGAACCAAGGGAGTTGATTTGATCCTAAACCCCCAAACAAAGCCAGATGGGCCTTGTCTGGCTCCTAAACACAGAAAGGTAAATCCATGTTTCACCAATGAACAGACACATAGATCATATTGCTAATAATGCTTTGTCAATGAGCAGATACAAAGATAACATTTGCTTGGAAGGTTCATCCAGAGGTCACCTTTGGCTCAGGGCCTGTTGTTCAGGCCTCAGTGCTTCAATCGGTCCTTTCACCTAGAGATGAACTACAACCTTCATAACAATTCTTTTGACAATACAATCTTAGATTTACATACTAGAATTACTTTGTTAACAAGCCCAAATATCATATGGGAAGTTCTTTAGGGCTATCTTTTTACAACCTTCATAGGAACATTTAACCCAGCTGTGATTACAGAGCTGTGTGTGGGTTTGATTCCATTTCCCTTTATCCTGGGTACAATTGAACAGTTCACAGTGGGGGTGGTACAATCTATTCCAGGAGACAACGTCCATTCACAGACACTTTTTCCTGCATATATCCCTCTTTATCCTCTTTAGGCAATGAATGCCTTTTCTATGAAAATGCAGCGGCCAGGGATCGCCATCCTGGGTGCAGAATTCTGTTTGATCAGGAACTGTGCTCCAGTTGCTCACCCACCATTGGGGTTGGGCCAGCTGGGCCAGCCAAGGCCACTCTGCAAATCCTTCTGGGCTCCCACACACCCAACAATTGCTGAGGTTAAATCAGTTCCCTATCTCTGCTCCTACTCTTATAAATCTATTTTCCCAACCAATGTTCTGATTACAACAACATAAAATCAACAGTATCAACAACAGTCTCACTGTTAAGTTTCCTCTTCTGTCTGTGGAAGTCCCTCAGTGTCACATCAGCCTTCACATGGAGCCCGTGGATCAGAGCATTTTCCAAAGGGGCCGTTGGGGCAAACAGGGAGATTTGGTCTGGCAGGGTCTGTAAAACAATACCCTATAACATCTACTTGTTCTCTCACACAACACTTGGCTGCAGGGACACATTGCCATCGTTCTCACCCAGGGTTCAGGATTCAAACAGTGCTGTCTTTGCCCAGAGCTGTTCCTTCAGCTGCCTCGGGAGGGCCCTTTGGCCTCTGCACCCACACTCTGGCTCCATCATTAGGACTGGTGGATCCAAGCCCTTTATCTCCATGAACAGCAGGGATTTGAGGTGGATGTCCTTTTTCACAGTTGTTTTAATAACTGACAATATCAGTAATTGTGCTACCCTGTCATGGGGTTGAATAATCCAATCTTGTTCACTATTGTTTAACAGAATTACTTTAATTTCTCCTTGATAATCTGCACCAATCACTGCTCCCATGACAGGAACACTTTGCAAGGCCAAGCTGCAGTGAGCAGTTACCAAACCAAAGTGTCCTGGAGCAATCTGAATTCCTGTTCTGGTATTTATAACCCTCATTTGCTTCTGATTTATCCTAATTAATTCTAATGCATCAAGACCCATTCCTGCAGCCTCTGGGGTGGCCCTGTCAGGGACCATCACACCCGGAATAATTTCCCAGGAAGGAAAAGTCTCCCTGTCCATGGCTGTATTTGCAAATTGGGTGCAGCCCTGCACACCCAGGGGGTTTCCATTCCCCCAGTGGGCCCCTTGCTAAGGCTATGGAGCACATCTGTCAGATGGGTTTTGCATTGCCACAGGTTCCCATCTCCTGTTCTTTCATCTGTTCTTTTAACAAGCCCTTCATCTGTTCAATCAGTGCTGCAGGTGTGGGCAGTCCGGTATATGAAAAACCCAGCACTCTCACTCACTTTATTCTTCACAGTGACAGACAAAGCATTCCACATCCCAGGGTCAGCAAACCCTATCAAAATAGCCAATTTCACCCCTTCCTCCTTCATTAGCTGTGTACAATCTCTCTGAGTTCACCAGTGATGGTCAGGTCCTGGCCAATTTTCTGTAGGGCATTTAGTGTTACATCCCTGAGCAGCCAAAGCTAACAAATCAGTATTTGGAGCATTATTTCACAATGCTATTGTATATATGTGAAAATGTATACATACAATTTTTATTACATTATAGATATGTATATAATTATTTATTATATTATTATTTCATTTGTACAATCTAATCCAAGCTCAAGATTAAAAACTTCCTCTGTTGCTCCACGTGGGAGCGTTCCAACAACAATTGTTCCTTCTGTTGCTGCTGTTTCCCAGATGCTGTTAACAAAATTCACCCTCATCTTCCCAAACACACGAGTTCTTTTCCTGTTTCCATGTGCAATTTTTGGATGCATTTTAATAAATCCACTGGTTCAGCTTCTCCCAACTGACTTCCCCACTGCTCACACGGAGCTCTGACCTCAGCCCACTCCAGAGCCACAGAACTCTAGGGAAGGTCTTCCCATCCGGGAATTTCAGACAGGACTGATTCCTTACATGTACATTTAAAAAGCAACATTTTGTGGTGATCTGGCCAGACCACACCAATTTT